>JALPQD010000078.1:2363124-2708568 GCA_023101885.1 Typhlomys cinereus
TAGTCTAGGCAGATAAAAGTAACCATTTTGCAAATGGGTGATAGACCCCTCCCTCACTGTGGTTTCCCACTTTATTACATCTACCTTTGAATTTGCTCTTATAACAAGACTCTAGTTTAACAGCTTTTTGTCTCTGGCCAGAGGTGACATACAATGCCCATCAGGATGGAGTGAAGGCATTGCAGGAGCAGCAAAACTGCAAAAGAAAATCAACAAACCACAATCCAGAACTTCAGAGACTCTATATCAACCACCGAACTAGGCCAGCTTAATCTCTCCCCATCCGAAGCTCAGGGACATTTGCGGAAGAGGGGGCGGTAAGAGTGTAAGAGCAAAAGATGGGAGGAGCATGATATGTAAGATACCCCATACAAGTTAGGGCTGAAGCAATCAATTGGACTTTACATGCCTGCGCAATGTCCAACACACTATTGATACCTCACAAAGTCTAGCATCTGCTAAAGGCACCAAGATCCTTGGAGCAAGGGATTGGCAGCCACAGCATTTCCTATACTAAGGGAAAACGGGAAAGGTTCAGGGAAAGGCCACGGGTCCTTGTACGTCATCGGAGAGGGAGGCCCAGAGGAAATCAGGCATGCACAAGAAAGGACTCTCTGGGAATTGGGGGCGGGAGGCAATGGGGGATGGGAGGGAGGAGGAGGAGAGGGGGGAAGGACAGTTCAAAGGCTATGAGACCTGTTTACCTATTAGTTGTATGACTGAAAATAATATTTTAAAAAACATTCAACAGAATCAGTGAGCAGGCAAAGTCAAGGAGAACATAGACAGTGTGTAGTCTTCATGTCGCTTATAGCCTTAGCTCCATGGGAAGTATCTTACGTAGAGATCCTAGGAATTACTAGTATTTCGATTCCTCAGACTAATTTCCACCCGTTTTTCATTGTCTCAATAAGTGCACTGCAATAATCCAACATATAAGTGTATTTCGTGCACTTAGAAATGCAGACAAGGTATGCTGGATGGGGAGGCACGCCATCAACAGATCCTTGTCCCCAAGCCTTCCCTTGCTTCTCAATGAATTTAATCTTTTAAAGAATCAATATCTGTGGCTCTCAAAGGAATCGTAATAGTTTGAAGTCTGTTTGTAATTTGATGCTATGTTTATTGAGGCTGATAGAGAAGGCTATTCTAGAGGTTTAATCCCCAGGCCTTTACCAAACAACCAGTATTATTTGCTGGGAATGGGTGGCATGTCAGTTTTCAGTAATTTCTCCTGGGAGCAAAAGCCTCGTTCATAGCTTTTCCTGTTATCACAGAACTGTTTGGTGTCTGGAAGAGAAGGAGAGCTAAGGACTAGAAAGAGATTAGTTTATAGGATACAAAAAAAATCTAGCACTTTAACATGAAACAGTAATGGAATGGAAAGATATTTTGTCCACCAGCTTTCCAGGGACTTAAGGCAAGTTCTCTGAGAAATTGTGGTGATGTTCTTCCACCTAAAAAGTGACGAAAGTGTACATATGGGAGGACTTCTGTAATTCATGAATTTAGGATGCTCATTATTTACTATTCCTCTAAGGACAAAAATGCCTCCCCAATAAAACTGACACAGTATTTTCTTACACTTAGAATTGTATCTTACTGAAAAATTATTTGGACACATTTTAGATGTACACATTTATATATTATATAAAACAACACCAGTGCTGGCTTATCAATTTTCTTTTTCCCTTCCCTCCCTTATCTAGGGCTTGAACTTAGAGCTTCATCTCTGAGTTTAGCCCCAGCCTTTTACGCCTGTGGAGGGGAGGATGTGGTGTTCGTTGCATTGTGCTGTGTTTTTGTTGTTTTTTTGCTTTATTTTTCTCTGCTTTGTTTTGGGCAGGTCTGCTAGTGGCCCAGGTGCTCTTGACTCTTCCTGTCTCAGTCTCCTGAGTCTGGGATTTTGCAGTTTTTTTTTCTTTGTATACTTGACAGCAATTGACGCTCCCTTTTTCTGCCATCCTATCCCGTCGTACACTTGTGGGAAGACACCATGAGGACAGCAGTGGCTAGGTCTTCACGTAGACGGTCTGAGCAGTTCCTACCACCAGACCTCATCAGAGACAGAGGAAAGTACATTCCCACTCAAAAGGCACAAAGCATGTAGCTCAGCACCTGCAGAACATAGCATTTGAGCCGAACAGAGTATCCTTCACAGAGATACTTTGAGTGTGTTCTCATGTCTGCATTTTCCTTAACAACCCTTTGCCAAGCTCAGCGCTTTTGCCTTCATTGTGTTGCAGCTCAGGAAATGCAGCAGGACTTGCTAACAGGACCAATATGCATGCATGGAGATAGCTTTGGTGTAAACATGTGTTTATCCTGCATAAATCCAGATTAGACTTTGAGGAATCTTTACAGCTAGAAGGATTTTTTTCCTCTTTATTCTTTGAAATTTTCATATGCAAACAAAATGAATTTATGTCTTTTCCACTACCTCATCCTTCCCCACTTCCCTTTCCTTCACTAATCCAGCTGTGTCCCCCCTCCCACCTCTGGCTCTCATGTCCCTCTGCAATGTGTGGATCACAGGGCCTTTTCGGAGCACCTGTACTAGTAAGTGACCAGGCGCCTGTTGTAGCGTAATGTGCCCTTCAGTGGGCAAACCCACAGATGGAGAAACTCCCTTCCCTTCTCTGACACCGCTCCAAAGATTCTCTCTGACTGTATCTGCTTCTTTGAGATCCCACTGGTCCATGGTGGAACTGTTGGCCACGTAGATCTCATTGCAGCATGCTCCTGGATGCAGCATGCTCCTGGATGCAGCAGCTCCTGATGCAGCATGCTTTAGATGCAGGCAGCGTCCTCCTGGATGCAGCGTGCTCCTGGATGCAGCGTGCACCTGGATGCAGCGTGCTCCTGGATGCAGCATGCTCCTGGATGCAGCATGCTTCTGGATGCATGGTGCTCTTAGATCAGTGTGCTCCTGGATGGATGCAGCGTACTCCTGGAGGCAGCGCTCCTGGATGCGGCAGCCCTGTCATGACATAGAGTATCAAGGCAGGCTTGAGGAATCTTAACCCACCTCCACACCTAAGCAATTCACAGTCTGAAGATGAAGGAACCCTTTGCTTACAGTTTCTACGCCAGTGATTTTTTAGAGCTTCCCAAAGGTAGGTGTTCAAAATGAGACTGGAAACTAAGTTTGGAGGTGATAGCAACTACAAGTAGGACAATTACTTCCAGAAATATTAGAAGGTGGAGGAAAGACTAGGTGCGCCATAAGCAGTATAGTCATTTAATCTGATGCTAGGAAGGCTGAAAAGACTTTTGGAAACAAGTCTGTCATTCAATTTAAAATGCAATAGAAAATTGCAGTACTAAAAAGTCAATACAGAAGACCCTGAATAGTCACGTTCTCCTGCGCTTTTTCTGGCTCCAGTCTCTTAGTTACCTGCCTCTACTCATCCGCAATGCTCCATGCATGGGAAGTAAAGGAAAAGTGTTAGATATTCAAGATCACCTTAGCTACACAATAGCCAAGGGCTACATGAGACTCTCAAACAAGCAAGAAGACAGAACAGTGAGCCCGCGACAGTGCAATTAGAAGGAGCATGGGCTGCATGTTCCTCACTATCCTCAAGCTGATTTTTCTACCCTGTTTTTCTTACATTTTCATAACTTAATGTCTGTGGAGCTAGTTCTTATTTGGACTGACTTTGGCCTTTCTAGAATAAACCTCTAGGATGTTTCTGACAGAAGACTTTTAAAGACTTCAAATTTTCATTTACTTGTGTTGTCCTGTTTTTCCTTTGTGCTCTGGTGCAGCCTTTGAACCAGGATGTTTCTGATCTGGCATCAACTGGACATATAGGGATCTCAAAAGAAGCAAGCGAGTCTTTTGCTATTAGTCGAAGAGGAGATGGAGAACTGTGGGAGGGTTGTCCCACACAGGGCACTTACCACCTCACTAAGATGGGGGGCTCATGCTTATGCTTCTGGGCCATTCTGAACTTGGACCAAGGATCCTTCTTATCTCCATCAGACTAACAGACCACAGCATGGGCCTTGCTCATGCCTTTGAAGTTCCAAATTTACATCTTCATCATCGACAGAGCCAATCCTTCTGGTCACATGATATCATGTATAAAACAAATTTCAGCAGTCACCACCCTATATTACTCCATCCAGTCCCACTGAAAACTCTCTTCTTCTAATCAGTCTCTTTCCTACTTTTCATTTCCTTTGCACCTGTGGTCCATTGGGTTGCATCAGGTTTGGCTGAGGCATGAATGATAGGGCAGTGATTCTGCTCACTTCCAAAAGACAGCATCAGGACCCCACTAGTCTTTCAGAGAAGAGTAGTGACTATGAGATCTTCTCCCTTGCTTGAAGAAATGTTGACAGCCAAAACTTGTGTAAATCTTGTCTAGTGTCGGACCCATTTTGTTACCATAGATCGGTTCAATTTCTCTAATAAAAGTGAAAATCCTGCCCATGATAGCACAGCAAACAAGCAAAAAGGAAGACCAGTAGCGACACTAGGTGCTCATTTCGTTTTAATTGAAGATCGAAACCAGCGTTTTCTGCTCTCCACTGCTACTACTCCACTGGATGTTTTCTTAACCCATGGCACATTATGTCCAACTTTGGAGACTTTTATCTGATGATAGACTACATCTCAGAATACAGCCGTTTTAAAATTAGTAAAAATACAAGTTCAAGAATTTCAGCAACTATTTCCTCACAATGTAAAGCAGGCATGAGATAAGCCTATGTAAAAAAATAATCCACTATTCTCTGCCATTTTTTAGACTGAAGATGATGGAATTCTCACCCAGGAACAAAAACTGTTTGGCAGCATGCAAGGCCAGGCAATTGGACTCGGTATTGTGCCAGAAGCCACAAGCACAAGGAAATATGCCTTATGTTGGATAGAAAGTATGCAATATATGAGAATCGTTTATTCCCTCCTCTCCAATGTTGATAAAAATATATTTCTGAGCAGAGCAAACCCGTTTAAACACTGTTCATGTCTTAAAAGTGGTACAATTGCCTGCATGAGATCAATACTGGTTACTTCTAGCATTTTGATGATTTGTGGAATAAAACTACTTTCTCTAAAGTATAATTCAATCCTATTTATCAGGAAAGAAAACTGTCATGGTCTGAGTGTGATTGTCTCCCCCTCTCCCTGACTCATGAATTTTTAGCTGCTGTAATGTTTGGAAGGTCGGGACACCTGTAGGCGATGAAGCTTTGCTGGAGGAAGGCATGTCGTAGGGGTGACCTCAGATGATGGCCCTGCCTGCTTCCTTCATGGTAACCGAAGTGAGCGGAACCAGCCTTCCAGCTTCTGCCATTCCTTTACCACCACAAGGGACTATAGTCCCTCTGGGACCATAAGCCAAATAAATCTCCCTTTCTTGCCTTAAGTTGCTTGAGTCTGCATATTGTCTCATAGCAGCAGAAAAAGAACTGCAACAGAAATAGAGAAGAGGTCAAGGTTCTTTTAGTCTCTTGGTTTCTCATGTGTGTGGGTGGGGACATGTATGTGTGGGAACACTCACTCATCCTTGATAAAATTATATTTCTTAATATAACAAACCCTATTGAGCTACTCTTTAGGAATAAGTCCAATGTTAGAGTAAGTGTTGAGGCAAGGGTCAGGTGCTTCTCCTTTGCTCTGTGTCTTATTTTTTGATACAGGGTCTCTTCTTGGACCTAAATCACCCTTTGGATAGACTGACTGACCAGTTGGTTCAGATATCTGCCCGTATCTGCTTTCATGGGTTTTGCTTGCTTGCCACTGTGCCGGGTCTTTACATGGAGTCTGGGGATCCCAGTTCAGGCTATCCTGCCGTCGGCCGCAAGCATGCGGCCCACTGACTCATCCCCCCTCCCGCATTTCCCTTTTATACGTGAACTTTGCTTAACTTCATCGAGGAATTTGTTTTCTTTTTTTTTAAATCTTGTCATTCTCCTATGTAAGATTTCTTTTCTATTCAGGAAAAAAAAAAAAAAGGAGGCTAAGAAGATTCAAACCAAAGCTATATGAAGTGTAAGAATCTAGTCAGATAATCAAAACATATTGTTTAACTTAGTCAAATTGTGCACATCTGCATTTATTTGTTCAGATTTGTAGGTTCTGTGGGTGGTAGCCCAGGAAGAAACACACAGACATTTGCTTTGGGACTGCACAGTGTAAATGCATTACCATGCAAGGAGAATGAGAAAGCAAAATCAACAAGGGCTCAGAATCCAGAAATGTAGGCAGCCCATGTAACACAAAAGTTTTCCTGTATTATTTCTCCCTGTTATTCCCGAATGCTTCTCAGGAGATGTGAAATCTGACTAATTGTTTCATTAACCAATACTCTGTGCCTGGTTAAGTAGTCTACTGCCAAGCTGCTGTTTGGACAACAGTTAATTACAACTGACTGGGCTAGCTCACTTTAAACATGTTACAGTGTTATACCCCTCAGTTTTATTTAATTTCACTTGTCATCGAGGTCCTTGATTGGGGCTTTACGATTTGGCATGATAGAGATGGTTTTTACTTCTGTTGAAACTGCCCATCATTCATTTCATACTTAGTTATCAAAGTATGCATGGCCCTCTCTCACTCCATGTAGCACAGCCTGGTGCTCTGTATGGCCAGGTCCCTGATTCTAATCACAGTGCGTATCCAAAGAAGCTAAATGAGAGACACATGGTGACATTTGGGTGGTACAGTGTCTGTCTTTTATAATGACATTTCCATTGTGGAATTACATAAGGGAAGACCCTAGGACCACAGCCTGAATTCAGTGGGAAGAAACAGTAAGTACACACATAAGGTTTAGGAATAACAGAAACTCAAAGCTGAGATCATTTTCTCAGGGAAATGTTTGCGTGTTGCCTGAGTTTCGCAATGACGCAAACCACTTATACTCAATACACAGGAAACACACAGAAACACAAGCACACACTAGACCGCACAAGCATTTTGCCTTTAGCTGATCTTGTCTTGAGGCCAGTTCCTTTGTGAAGCCTGTGTATTGACTTGGAAGACGCATCAGGTCTGGCATGAAGAGCAGTCAGGTGTATGAACAATCCTCTGCTGAGCACTCCCACCGACAGCAAACAGTATTCTTCCCTCCAAAGAAAAAAGATGCATTACTCTCCTCAGCCACAGCCTGCGAAGTGTGCTACCAGAAACAAAGAGATTTATACCTTTAACTGCCCAAATGTCTCAGGAGGATTCTTATATGAAGATTTCCTCAACAGAAAGGTTTCATTTGGAGTCCAGGAGGGCGACAGGGTGGGGTATAAATGACTTAAACAATGGGTGAAAGTATCATAAAATCTGTAAGTTTATCACATCCTTAGACACCAAACTTGTTCAAAACCTTATAATTTTTTATAGTCATAAGGTTTTATTAGAACTATGAGTTTCTTTTTTTTGTATATGAGTTTCTTTTTTTTTGCTTCTTTTTTTTATAATTACATTTTATTATTATTTAAGCTCATACAAACTTAATAGGTACACCAGTTCCCTCCCTCCCCTCCCTCCCCCCGTACCCCTGCCTCCTCCCCACCTCCTCCCTCCCCACCCCCCAGTGCCTCCCGCCCCCAATTCCCAGAGAGTCCTTTCTTGTCAGCCTGATTTTTCCTCTGGGCCCTCCTCAACGATGACATACAAGGACCCAGTGGCCTTTCCCTGAACCCTTTCCCGTGTTCCCTTAGGTATAGGAACCATGCTGTGGCTGCCAATCCCTTGCCTCCAAGGATCTTGGGTGCCTTTAGCAGATGCTAGACTTTGTGACACATGGAGGAGTTGAGAAAACAGTGCAAGAATCAAAAACTGGCATACAGCAGTTAAAGCAGACTCAAGCAGAGTTTAAAACTGAGCTAAAAGACAAGTTATCTTCAACCCAGAACTCCACAGAGAGTCTTATCAGCAGAACTAACCAAGCAGAAAACAGAATTTCAGATCTTGAAGATAAAGTGGAGTATAACCAGCTCAATGGAAGAGATTGTTAAAGCCAAAAAGATACTTGAGAGAAATATCCAGGAGATATGGGACACCCTGATGAAGCCCAACATGCGTATTCATGGAATACCAGAGCAAGAATCTCAAAATACCACCCCTGAGGAAATTTTTCAAATGATCATCAAGGAAAACTTTCTTCATCTAAAAAAGAGAGGCCATCCATATACAAGAGGCATTCCGCACCCCAAACAGATATGACCAAAACAGAAGCTCACCACGGCAAATAATAGGTAAAACACTCCACATTCAAGATAAAGAACTGGTGCTGAGAGCTTCAAGGGAGAAAAAACAAGTCACTTTTAAAGGTAAACCTATTAAAATAACAAATGACTTCTCAATGGAAACACTAAAAGCAAGAAGAGCTTGGAGAGACATACTTCAAGTATTGAATGAGCAAAAATGTCAACCCAGGCTGATTTACCCTGCAAAACTATCCGTCATGATCGAGGGAGAAAGAAAAATCTTCCAGCACAAGGACAACTTTAAGGGATACATGTCCACCAAACCAGCCTTCAAAAATTGCTAGAAATGATACTCAAGCGTGAAGAAAAAAACAGGCGTATCCAGGAGACCAGAAGGCAAGTATAACACCATTAAAAGCGAAGCAATATACTTATAAAAACTACTAAACATAATAAATGTCTGGAATCAAAAATAGTTTCACCATTATAACACTAAATGTTAATGGAATTAACTCACCGATCAAGAGACACAGATTACAAATTTGGATTAAAAATCACAATCCATCAATCTGCTGCCTACAGGAAACCCATCTCACCACAAAAGATAGGCATGCCCTAAAAATTAAAGGGTGGTCAATAATTCTACAAGCTAATGGAAGCAGAAAACAGGAAGGGGTAGCCATTATGATATCAGATAAAATGGACTTCAAACCAAAGAAAATTATAAGAGACACGGATGGATACTACATTTTAGTCACAGGTACAATTCACCAGAAAGACTTCACAATACTGAACATATATGCACCCAATACGGCCCCCTCTACATTCATAAAGAAAACCCTACAGCCTCTAAAGCAAGAAATCAATCCCCAAAACGATAATTCTTGGGGACTTCAACACCGCCCTTTCAACATGGGATAGATCAACAGGTCAAAAGCTTAACAGAGATAACAGATCGCTGGCACGTGCATCTGCTGTCCACAGCCGAGGACCTGGGGGGCGGTCTCACCCACCTGGTTGTTCTTCACAGTCGTAAGAGGTTCATGGCAATATTATAACAGTTAATGAACTTTGGGTTTTAAATTGTGTACATTTTTAAATTGTAAGATTTTTACTGTATATTCAGGCATAGTGTGATTCAATAAATTGCTTGTAATTTAAAAACTATTTAATATTAAAAATAAATATAGTTATATATTTATAAAAAAAAAAAAGCTTAACAGAGACACTTTGGACCTTAATCAAACCCTTAAAGAAATGGACCTTACAGATCTCTATCGAACTTTTCACCAACGCACCAAAGAATACACATTTTTCTCAGCAGCACACGGAACTTTCTCCAAAATAGATCACATACTGGGCCACAAAACGAATCTACACCTGTACAAAAAAGTTGAAATTCTAACCTGTGCCCTGTCAGACCACCATGGCCTAAAGCTGGACATTCACAACACATCAAACAAGAGAAAATACACTAACTCCTGGAAACTTAACAATATGATGCTGAATGAGAACTGGATTCAGGAAGAAATTAAAAAGGAAATTCAAGATTTCCTGAAAGTGAATGATAACGAAAATACAACTTACCAAAATCTCTGGGACACAATGAAAGCTGTTCTAAGAGGTAAGTTCATAGCTCTTAATGCCTACATCAAAAAAATGGAAACAGCAGAAATAAACAACTTAACAATGCAGCTTAAAGCTTTAGAGAAACTAGAGCAATCTGATCCCAAAAGTAGTAGAAGAGAGGAGATTAGCAAAATAAGGGGAGAAATATCTGAAATCGAGATTAAGAAACAGATAGAAAAAATCAACCAGTCAAAAAGCTGGTTCTTTGAAAAAATCAATAAGATTTATACACCCCTAGCTAAATTAACCAAAAGGCAGGAGAGAGAAAACCCAAATTAACAAAATCAGAAATGAACATGGAGTTATCACTACTGATACCCAAGAAATCCAGAGAATTATAACATCATATTTCAAAAACTTATACTCTGTGAAGTTTGACAACACAAAGAGATGGATGAATTTCTAAGTAAACACAACTTACCTAAATTGAATCAGGAAGTTGTGAATTATTTAAATAGTCCTATAACATATAAGGAAATTGAAGAAGTAATCTCAAATCTTCCCACCAAAAAATGTCCTGAATCAGATGGATTCAGCACAGAGTTCTACCAGACATTTAAGGAGTTAATAACACCAATACTCCTTCAACTGTTCCATCAAATAGCAAGGAAGGAACACTACTAAATTCCTTCTATGAAGCTAATATTGTTTTAATCCCAAAACCTAATAAAGATTCACTTAAAAAGAAAACTATAGGCCAATCTCTCTGATGAACACAGACGCAAAGATTTTCAACAAAGTCTTAGCAAATCGGATTCAAAAACATATTAAAAAGATCATTCACAGGGACCAAGTAGGCTTCATCCCCGGCACACAAGGTTGGTTCAACATACGCAAATCAATAAATGTAATTCATCATGTAAACCAGTCCAAAGTCCAAGACCACATAAAACTCTCCATAGATGCAGAAAAAGCTTTTGAGAAGATCCAACAGCCTTTTATGATCAAAACGCTGGAGACAGTAGGAATGGAAGGAACCTTTATCAGTATAATAAAAGCTGTATACAACAAGCCCACAGCAAGGATTATGCTCAATGGGGAACAATTGGAAGCATTCCCACTTCGATCAGGAACTAGACAAGGCTGTCCACTCTCACCACTTTATTCAATATTGTACTTAAAGTTTTAGCTGAAGCCATAAGACAAGAAAGGGACATAAGAGGGATTCAAATCGGCAAGGAAGAAGTCAAACTATCCCTATTTGCAGATGACATGATCTTAAAAATGGGCCCTGGAACTTAAAAGAAATTTTACCAGGGATGAAATTAAAATGTCTAACAAATATCTTAAAAAATGCTCCACTTCTTTAGCCATCAGGGAAATGCAAATCAAAATTTCCCTGAGATATCATCTCACCCCGGTCAGGATTGCAAAAATCCACAATACAAACAACAACAAATGTTAGAGAGGATGTGGAGAGAGGGGACCTCTCCTACATTGCTAGTGGGAATGCAGGCTCATACAACCACTCTGGCGAGCCATCTGGAGATTCTAAAAGAAATTAAAGATTGAAATGCCATATGACCCTGCTATTCCACTTTTGGGAATAACCCCCCATACAGCAGAGGTTCACCTTGATAGCACAAGCACGATCATGTTCATAGCAGCACTGTTTACAATAGCAAAGTCATGGAATCAACCCAAATGTCCAACAGTTGACGAGTGGATAAGGAAACTGTGGTACATCTATATAATGGAGTACTACCCAGCCATCAAAAAAGATGAATTACTGGAATTTGCCGGGAAATGGATGTCATTAGAAACAATTATATTAAGTGAAGTATCTCAGACCCAGAAAATTAAGTGTCGTATGTACTCCCTAATAGGTGGCTCCTAGTACCAAACCCACCCAGCCTATCTAGAGACAGTAATTGCAAGGATTATGAACAGGAGGGATGGGGTAGGAGGGCCACACCAGAAACAAGGAGAGAAGGGACCATGTTACAGCAGAGAAAACAGGCCTCCATCAAGGTCTCAAATAAGTAATGAGACATCTGATTAAGTTCAGAGACTTTTGTTCCTGATCATTTACTATTGAGGGGGTATGATCTCACCAGAATTGGAGGGCATATAGTCTGGCAGATAAAAAGTAACCATTTTGCAAATGGGTGATAGACCCCTCCCTCACTGTGGTTTCCCACTTTTATTACATCTATCTTTGAATGTGCTTTTTTCACAAGACTCTAGTTTAACAGCTTTTTGTCTCTGGCCAAGGGGTAACATACAATGCCCATCAGGATGGAGTGAAGGGCATTGCAGGAGCAGCAAAACTGCAAAAGAAAATCAACAAACCACAATCCAGAACTTCAGAGACTCTATATCAACCACCTAGAACTAGGCCAGCTTAATCTCTCCCCATCCTGAAGCTCAGGGAAATTTGCAGAAGAGGAGGCGGTAAGAGTGTAAGAGCAAAAGGATGGGAGGAGCAGTGATATGTAAGATACCCCATACAAGTTAGGGCTGAAGCAATCATAATTGGACTTTACATGCACTGCGCATTGTCCAACACATTATTGACCTCACAAAGTCTAGCATCTGCTAAAGGCACCAAGATCCTTGGAGGCAAGGGATTGGCAGCCACAGCAGTGTTCCTATACCTAAGGGGAACACGGGAAAGGGTTCAGGGAAAGGCCACTGGGTCCTTGTATGTCATCGTTGAGGAGGGCCCAGAGGAAAATCAGGCATGCACAAGAAAGGACTCTCTGGGAATTGGGGCGGGAGGCACTGGGGGATGGGGAGGGAGGAGGTGGGGAGGAGGAGCAGGGGGTACGGGGGGAGGAGGAGGGAGGGAGGGAACTGGTGTACCTATTAAGTTTGTATGAGCTGAAATAATAATAAAAATGAATTAATAAAAAAAGAAGCAAAAAAAAGAAACTCATATACTAAAAAAAAAGAAACTCATAGTTCTAATAAAACCTTATGACTATAAAAAATTATAAAGGTTTTGAACAAGTTTGGGTCTTAAGGATGTGATAAACTTACAGATTTTATGATACTTTCACCCATTGTTTAAGTCATTTATACCCCACCCTGTCCGCCTCCTGGACTCCAAATGAAACCTTTCTGTTGAGGAAGATCTTCATATAAGAAGATCCTCCTGAGACATTTGGGACAGTTAAAGGTATAAATCTCTTTGTTTCTGGTAGCACACTTCGCAGGCTGTGGCTGAGGAGAGTAATGCATCCTTTTTTCTTTGGAGGAAGAATACTGTCTGCTGTCGGTGGGAGTGCTCAGCAGAGGATTGTTCATACACCTGACTGCTCTTAACTGCCAGACCTGATGCGTCTTCCAAGTCAATACACAGGCTTCACAAAGGAACTGGCCTCAAGACAAGATCAGCATAAAGGCAAAATGCTTGTGCGGCTCAGTGTGTGCTTGTGTTCTTGTGTGTTCCTGTGTATTGAGTATAAGTGGTTTGCGTCATTGCCAGAACATCAGGCAACACGCAAACATTTCCCTGAGAAAATGATCTCAGCTTTGAAGTTTCTGTTATTCCTAAACCTTATGTGTGTACTTACTGTTTCTTCCCACATGAAATTCAGGCTGTGGTCCTAGGGTCTTCCCTTATGTAATTCCACAATGGAAATGTCATTATAAACCGAAGACAGACTGTACCACCCAAATGTCACCATGTGTCTCTCATTTAGCTTCTTTGGATAGCACTGTGATTAGAATCAGGGACCTGGCCATACAGAGCACCAGGCTGTGCTACATGGAGTGAGAGAGGGCCATGCATACTTTGATAACTAAGTATGAAATGAATGATGGGCAGATTTCAACAGAAGTAAAAACCATCTCTATCATGCCAAATCGTAAAGCCCCAATCAAGGACCTCGATGACAAGTGAAATTAAATAAAACATGAGGGGTATAACACTGTAACATGTTTAAAGTGAGCTAGCCCAGTCAGTTGATAATTAACTGTTGTCCAAACAGCAGCTTGGCAGTAGACTACTATAACCAGGACACAGAGTATTGGTTAATTGAAACAATTAGTCAGATCTTCACATCTCCTGAAGAAGCATTCGGGAATAACAGGGAGAAATAATACAGGAAAACTTTTGGTGTACATGGGCTGCCTACATTTCTGGATTCTGAGCCCTTGTTGATTTTTGCTTTCTCATTCCTCCTTGCATGGTAATGCTATTTACACTGTGCAGTCCCAAAGCAAATGTCTGTGTGTTTCTTCCTGGGCTACCACCCACAGAACCTACAAAATCTGAAAACAAATAAATGCAGATGTGCACAATTTGACTAAGTTAAACAATATGTTTTGATTATCTGACTAGATTCTTACACTTCATATAGCTTTGGTTTGAATCTTCTTCAGCCTCCTTTTTTTTTTTTTCCTGAATAAGAAAGAAATCTTACATAGGAGAATGACAAGATTTAAAAAAAAAGAAAACAAATTCCTCGATGAAGTTAAGCAAAGTTCACGTATAAAAGGGAAATGCGGGAGGGGGGATGAGTCAGTGGGCCGCATGCTTGCGGCACGAGCAGGATAGCCTGAACTGGGATCCCCAGACTCCATGTAAAGACCAGGCACAGTGGCAAGCAAGCAAAACCCATGAAAGGCAGATACGGGCAGATATCCTGAACCAACTGGTCAGTCAGTCTATCCAAAGGGTGATTTTAGGTCCAAGAAGAGACCCTGTATCAAAAAATAAGACACAGAGCAAAGGAGAAGCACCTGACCTCTGGCCTCAACACTTACTCTAACATTGGACTTATTCCTAAAGAGTAGCTCAATAGGGTTTGTTATATTAAGAAATATAATTTTATCAAGGATGAGTGAGTGTTCCCACACATACATGTCCCCACCCACACACATGAGAAACCAAGAGACTAAAAGAAACCTTGACCTCTTCTCTATTTCTGTTGCAGTTACTTTTTCTGCTGCTATGAGACAATATGCAGACTCAAGCAACTTAAGGCAAGAAAGGGAGATTTATTTGGCTTATGGTCCCAGAGGGACTATAGTCCCTTGTGGTGGTAAAGGAATGGCAGAAGCTGGAAGGCTGGTTCAGCTCACTTCGGTTACCATGAAGGAAGCAGGGCAGGGCCATCATCCTGAGGTCACCCCTACGACATGCCTTCCTCCAGCAAAGCTTCATCGCCTACAGGTGTCCCGACCTTCCAAACATTAACAGCAGCTAAAAATTCATGAGTCAGGGAGAGGGGGAGACAAATCACACTCAGACCATGACAGTTTTCTTTCCTGATAAATAGGATTGAATTATACTTTAGAGAAAGTAGTTTTATTCCACAAATCATCAAAATGCTAGAAGTAACACAGTATATGATCTCATGCAGGCAATTGTACCACTTATTAAGACATGAACAGTGTTTAAACAGGGTTTGCTATGCTCAGAAATATATTTTTATCAACATTGGAGAGGAGGGAATAACAGATTCTCATATATTGCATACTTTCTATCCAACATAAGGCATATTTCCTTGTGCTTGTGGCTTCTGGCACAATACAGAGTCCAATTGCCTGGCCTTGCATGCTGCCAAACAGTGTTTTGTTCCTGGGTGAAGAATTCAATCATCTTCAGTCTAAAACTGAGCAGAGAATAAGTGAGATTATTTTTTTACATAAGGCTTATCTCATGCCTGCTTTACATTGTGAGGAAATAGTTGCTGAAATTCTTGAACTTGTATTTTTACTAATTTTAAAACGGCTGTATTCTGAGATGTAGTCTATCATCAGATAAAAGTCTCCAAAGTTGGACATAATGTGCCATGGGTTAAGAAAACATCCAGTGGAGTAGCAGTGGAGAGCAGAAAACGCTGGTTTCGATCTTCAATTAAGAACGAAATGAAGCACCTAGTGTCGCTACTGGTCTTCCTTTTTGCTTGTTTGCTGTGCTATCATGGGCAGGATTTTCACTTTTATTAGAGAAATTGAACCGATCTATGGTAACAAAATGGGTCCGACACTAGACAAGATTTACACAAGTTTTGGCTGTCAACATTTCTTCAAGCAAGGGAGAAGATCTCATGAGTCACTACTCTTCTCTGAAAGACTAGTGGGGTCCTGATGCTGTCTTTGGGAAGTGAGCAGACTCACTGCCCTATCATTCATGCCTCAGCCAAACCTGATGCAACCCAATGGACCACAGGTGCAAAAGGAAATGAAAGTAGGAAAGAGACTGATTAGGAAGAAGAGAGTTTTCAGTGGGACTGGATGGAGTAATATAGGGGTGACTGACTGAAATTTGTTTTATACATGAATATCATGTGACCAGAAGGATTGGCTCTGTCGATGATGAAGATGTAAATTTGGAACTTCAAAGGCATGAGCAAGGCCCATGCTGTGGTCTGTTAGTCTGATGGAGATAAGAAGGATCCTTGGTCCAAGTTCAGAATGAGCCCAGAAGCATAAGCATGAGCCCCCCATCTTAGTGAGGTGGTAAGGTGCCCTGTAGTGGGACAACCCTCCCACAGTTCTCCATCTCCTCTTCGACTAATAGCAAAAGACTCGCTTGCTTCTTTTGAGATCCCTATATGTCCAGTTGATGCCAGATCAGAAACATCCTGGTTCCAAAGGCTGCACCAGAGCACAAAGGAAAAACAGGACAACACAAGTAAATGAAAATTTGAAGTCTTTAAAAGTCTTCTGTCAGAAACATCCTAGAGGTATATTCTAGAAAGGCCAAAGTCAGTCTCCAAATAAGAACTAGCTCCCACAGACATTAAGTTATGAAAATGTAAGAAAAACAAGGGTAGAAAATCAGCTTGAGGATAGTGAGGAACATGCAGCCACTGCTCCTTCTAATTGCACTGTCCTGCGGCTCACTGTTCTGTCTTCTTGCTTGTTTGAGAGTCTCATGTAGCCCTTGGCTATTGTGTAGCTAAAGGTGATCTTGAATATCTAACACTTTTCCTTTACTTCCCATGCATGGAGCATTGCCGGGATGAGTAGAGGCAGGTAACTAAGAGACTGGAGCCAGAAAAAGCGCAGGAAGAACGTGACTATTCAGGGTCTTTCTGTATTGACATTTTTAGTACTGCAATTTTCTATTGCATTTTAAATTGAATGACAGACTTGTTTCCAAAAGTCTTTTCAGCCTTCCTAGCATCCAGATCTAAATTGACTATACTGCTTTACTGAGCACCTCAGTCTTTCCTCCACCTTCTAATATTTCTGGAAGTAATTGTCCTACTTGTAGTTGCTATCACCTCCAAACTTAGTTTCCAGTCTCATTTTGAACACCTACCTTTGTGGAAGCTCTAAAAAATCACTGGCTAGAAACTGTAAGCAAAGGGTTCCTTCATCTTCAGACTGTGAATTGCTTAGGTGTGGAGGTGGGTTAAGATTCCTCAAGCCTGCCTTGATACTCTATGTCATGACAGGGCTGCCGCATCCAGGAGCGCTGCCTCCAGGAGTACGCTGCATCCATCCAGGAGCACACTGATCTAAGAGCACACTGCATCCAGAAGCATGCTGCATCCAGGAGCATGCTGCATCCAGGAGCACGCTGCATCCAGGTGCACGCTGCATCCAGGAGCACGCTGCATCCAGGAGCACGCTGCCTGCATCTAAGAGCATGCTGCATCCAGGAGCATGCTGCATCCAGGAGCATGCTGCATCCAGGAGCATGCTGCAATGAGATCTACAGTGGCCAACAGTTCCACCATGGACCAGTGAGGATCTCAAAGAAGCAGATACAGTCAGAGAGAATCTTTGGAGCAGGTGTCAGAGAAGGGAAGGGGAGTTTCTCCATCTGTGGGTTTGCCCACTGAAGGGCCACTTACGCTACAACAGGCGCCTGGTCACTTACTAGTACAGGTGCTCCGAAAAGAGCCCTGTGATCCACACATTGCAGAGGGACATGAGAGCCAGAGGTGGGAGGGGGGACACAGCTGGATTAGTGAAGGAAAGGGAAGGTGGGAAAGGATGAGGTAGTGGAAAAGACATAAATTCATTTTGTTTGCATATGAAAATTTCAAAGAATAAAGAGGAAAAAAATCCTTCTAGCTGTAAAGATTCCTCAAAGTCTCAATCTGGATTTATGCAGGATAAAACACATGTTTACACCAAAGCTATCTCCATGCATGCATATTGGTCCTGTTAGCAAGTCACTGCTGCATTTCCTGAGCTGCAACACAATGCAAGGGCAAAAGCGCTGAGCTCTGGCAAAGGGTTGGTTAGAGGAAAATGCAGACATGAGAACACACTCAAAGTATCTCTGTGAAGGATACTCTGTTCGGCTCAAAATGCTATGTTCTGCAGGTGCTGAGCTACATGCTTTGTGCCTTTTGAGTGGGAATGTACCTTTCTCTGTCCATGATGAGGCTGGTAGGAAACTGCTCAGACCGTCTACGTGAAGACCTAGCCACTGCTGTCCTCATTGGTGTCTTTTCCCCCAAATGTGTAGATCAGGGATAAGGATGGCATGAAAAAGGCTAGCTTCAATTGCTGTTCAAAGTATTATCAAAGAAAAAAAAACTATGCTTAAAATCCCAGATACTCAGGAGACTGAGACAGGAAGAGTTCAAGAGCTACCTGGGCCACTTAGCAAGACCTTGCCTCAAAACAAAGCAAGAGAAAAATCAAAGCAAAATAAAACAAAAAAAATCACAGCACATTCATGCATACGAACAAATATCCACATCCCTCCCCTCCACAGGCGTAAAAGGCTGGGGCTATAACTCAGAGATATGAAGCTCTAAGTTCAAGCCCTAGTATAAGGGAGGGAAGGGAAAAAGAAATTATGATGAGCCAGCACTGGTGTTGTTTTATATAATATATAAAATGTGTACATCTAAAATGTGTCCAAATAATTTTTCAGTAAGATACAAATTCTAAGTGTAAGAAAATACTGTGTCAGTTTTATTGGAGGCATTTTTGTCCTTAGAGGAATGTAAAATAATGGAGCATCCTAAATTCATGAATTACAGAAGTCCTCCCATATGTACACTTTCAGTCACTTTTTAGGTGGAAGAACATCACCACAATTTCTCAGAGAACTTGCCTTAAGTCCCTGGAAAGCTGGTGGACAAAAATATCTTTCCATTCCATTACTGTTTCATGTTAAAGTACTAGATTTTTTTTTGTATCCTATAAAACTAATCTCTTTCTAGTCCTTAGCTCTCCTTCTCTTCCAGAACACCAAACAGTTCTGTGATAACAGGAAAAGCATGAACGAGGCTTTTGCTCCCAGGAGAAATTACTGAAAACTGACATGCCACCCATTCCCAGCTAAATAATACTGGTTGTTTGGTAAAGGCCTGGGGATTAAACCGTCTAGAATAGCCTTCTCTATCAGCCTCAATAAACATAGCATTCAAATTACAAACAGACTTCAAACTATTACGATTCTCTTGAGAGCCACAGATATTGATTCCTTTAAAAGATTAAATTCATTGAGAAGCAAGGGAAGGCTTGGGGACAAGGATCTGTTGATGGCGTGCCCTCCTCCAGCATACCTTGTCTGCATTTCTAAGTGCACGAGAATACACTTATATGTTGGATTATTGCAGTGCACTTATTGAGACAATGAAAAACGGGGTGGAAATTAGTCTGAGGAATCGAAATACTAGTACTTCCCTAGGATCTCTACGTAAGATACTTCCCACCTGGAGCTAGTAGTGCTAAGCGACATGACAGACATACCCACTGTCCTCATGGACTTTCCTTGACTCTGCCTGCTACACTCTAATTCCTCCTTGTTGAATGTCATTTTTTTTAATTTATTATTTCAGCTCATACAAACTTAATAGGTACACCAGTTCCCTCCCTCCCTCCTCCTCCCCCCGAAACCCCTGCTCCCCCTCCCCTCCCTCCTTCCTCCCCATCCCCCAGTGCCTCCCGCCCCAATTCCCAGAGAGTCCTTTCTTGTGCATGCCTGATTCTCCTCTGAGCCCTCCTCTCCGATGACGTACAAGGACTCAGTGGCCTTTCCCTGAACCCTTTCCCGTGTTCCCCTTAGGTATAGGAACACTGCTGTGGCTGCCAATCCCTTGCCTCCAAGGATCTTGGTGCCTTTAGCAGATGCTAGACTTTGTGAGGTCAATAGTGTGTTGGACATTGCGCAGGGCATGTAAAGTCCAATTATGATTGCTTCAGCCCTAACTTGTATGGGGTATCTTACATATCACTGCTCCTCCCATCCTTTTGCTCTTACACTCTTACCGCCCCCTCTTCCGCAAATGTCCCTGAGCTTCAGGATGGGGAGAGATTAAGCTGGCCTAGTTCTAGGTGGTTGATATAGAGTCTCTGAAGTTCTGGATTGTGGTTTGTTGATTTTCTTTTGCAGTTTTGCTGCTCCTGCAATGCCCTTCACTCCATCCTGATGGGCATTGTATGTCACCCCCTGGCCAGAGACAAAAAGCTGTTAAACTAGAGTCTTGTGAAAAAAGCACATTCAAAGGTAGATGTAATAAAAGTGGGAAACCACAGTGAGGGAGGGGTCTATCACCCATTTGCAAAATGGTTACTTTTTATCTGCCAGACTATATGCCCTCCTCTTCTGGTGAGATCATACCCCCTCAGTAGTAAATGATCAGGAACGAAAGTCTGTGAACTTAATCAGATGTCTCATTACTTACTTGAGTCCTTGATGGAGGCCTGTTTTCTCTGTTGTAACATGGTCCCCTCTCTCCTTGTTTCTGGCGTGGCCCTCCTACCCCATCCCTCCTATTCAAATTCCTTGCAATTATTGTAGGTATTACAGAGATTTATCTTTGAGTGTCTCTAGGTGGGCTGGGTGGGTTTGGTACTAGGAGCCACCTATTAGGGAGTACATGTGGTGCTTAATTTTCTGGGTTTGGGATACTTCGCTTAATATAATTGTTTCTAATGAATGTCATTTTCTTTAAAAAAAAACTGTTCTATGTGTTCCTACAGCCCTTTTCTTTCTTGAATCTTTTAAGAAATTGCTAAAATGAGGAGCAAGCAGAAAGCAAGAAGGATGTTTATTCAGGTCCTAATTTGGGCCTCTTCCCTGTGCATCTCTGCCGAAGGAAAATTTTGTCACTGAGCTTGCTTGTAAGTCATTGGCTTTGTCTATCTTCCCTGAACTCACAGAAGGAAATAGGTTGAAAGTAATCAAATAGAAGTGAGTGCCCAAGAGCAGGAAAAGGGGCAAGGAGAAGGCATTCCTGGCTTGCAGAAGGTCCTTAGTTAGACACTGGGGTCTCAGTTGGCAGCTTGATGATCTCCTTGGGAAAATGGAGAGCACCAGAAAGTGCCCCAGTGTGGAACAGTTTCAACAAAGCTGTGACCTATCACCAAATTACACCTGCACTTCAGATACACACAGGGCTGAACGGTGAGGCCATCCACATGGCCAGAGTAAACTAAAGAACAGGCATCCTTCAAAGATCTGTAGCCTCCTGATTCTCATAGGGCCAATGAAGGAGAGGAGTGCTTGAATATCCAATACTTAGGTCCCCACTCACTTGGTAAAATGGAAACTTATTTCAGATATCTTTAGTAAAATATAAAATAATACAGTTATTTCTTAGTTACTTTTCCCTACTTTAAATGTTTTTTGGATGTCACATAAATTCTACTACCAACCTTAGAATCACAGAAATATTATCTGCTGCAGTATATACTGAGGAAACATTCATTTTATCAAAAGTTTAGGACTAATTTTGTAATCTATCCAAGTAAAGAAGTGACATATCCAACAACTAGCATGATCAATCTTCTGCAAGGAAGAAACTTTGTCATTTTTTTGGATACTAAAATCAAATTCACATTGCTAAATTTATAGAAGATATAATTTTGGAAGGTATCATTTGCCAGAAGGTATAAATCCAAAATTTATCATGGACATGATAAAGTGAAGAAATGGTGCTAAAACCTCCAGAGTAACAAGATGTGGACATGAATTAGCTAAGAAGAGTGGGAAAAGGAGGAGAAAGAGTAACTGAAATTGAGTCTTAAAGAAAGTACAAACACTGAAAGTAGAAAACGAACAAAACTTGATCCTATTTTAGTTGGAGTGGGAAAGCAATATGCCATAACAAGTTCACAGTGAACAATTATTGCTTCCAAGGAAAGTGTAATACTGTAACAAGTGGTATCAGTAGATGGCTTGATCTCACCTTCATGAATGTACTCAGACAGACCACATCAGGGGAAGTCAATAGCCGAGGGTGCTTGAAGTCTTACTACCAGGGTGCCAATCTTGGCACAGGTACTTTACTACCTAGCTTGCCTAGCTTCTTAACTTCTGTGAAATGAGGGTGAAATCAGAAGCATTGAGTCATTTTAACATCCCATTCAACTAACTCCACACAGGTAACAGGTTAAGATGGAAAAGCAATCAAATGTTTTGATCTGGAAGTTGGCATTGGCAGCTGGAGAATTTAGTGACAGCCTTGTTAGTAAGACCAATGATGAGTTTGATGTAGCACAGTATTCTTGGGTTTGTTTAGCTGGAGAAAAATAAATCACACCACTTAAAATTTCCTTTAAATCATTGAAAAACAGTAGCCACTAGGTTGGCGAGATGATTCCATGAGTAAAGTGCTTGTCATACAAGCATGAAGAGCTGAATTTTGGTCCCTAGCATCCGTGTAAAAACTCTGTGGCAACACCCCTCCCCAATCTTAGGGTTCCATGGTAAGATGGGAAACAGAGACAAAGAAATCCCTGGAAGTTCATTGGTCAGATAATCTGGCTTACACAGTAGCAAATAACAAAGAGACCCTGCCTTTTTAGCAAGCTAGAACTTGAGAACCACCACTAAGGCTGTCCACCAACCTCCCACACGTCTGCTGTGCATGCCTCTACATACACATGTACACACGTGTACACACAGACACATGAATACAGTGGCTATTGTTTGGGTATGTTAAGAAATAGTTCCCTTCATGAGGAAAATATCTCATGGTCACTTCTGCTGTCTGCACTATTTCATTTTTCTCTCTTCTTCTCTGTTCCTGTGGACTTTCCAGCATACTTCTGCCATTCATAAGCTTTCCTCCTGTCCATCAGGTGCGTTTGAAAAAGCTCAGCTCCTTGCCCTCTGATCCCATTGATGCCTCCATTGCTCAATATCCTCCTCAACGTCCTCTTGTTTCCACATTGTGAGTCAGCCTCGCTAACTCTGGATTACTGTCTAATTTGATCTGGTCAGTCCTGAAGATATTAGGTAATATTAGACCCATCTCTAGCTTACAGAACTGCATTTAATATCTCTCCTTTGTTTTTTACCATGCCAAAAATCAGTGTATAATAAAGATGAATAAATCATTTTCTAACTGTAATAAGATTGTCGTATTTTAATTATTGAGCCAGAGGGGAAAAAAACCATCCTGAGAGCAGATGTTGAACCCAGGTCATTTCGGAGGACACCAGGCAAGCGCCTCAGAGCAGAGGACAGAACAGCCTGTGAGGAGCCTTTCAGGGGACCAAAAGCAGGAATCTTGTAATTAAAGAGCAACTACGCTTTATGTATTCATCAGCATTTAGGGGCCAGTCAATAATCCTTCAGAACAAACACGAGAAGGAATTATTTGAATGATTTCTGATCTGAATGTTCATGTGACATGATTATTCTCAATAATCCACGTTTGGACTCTTAGATGTATGTAATTATGCATGGGCTCATTTCCAACTCAGAATAAGCCATGAAACTGTCTATAGAATAAGCAAACTCTTTCTCCCTGATGTTACACTCAGGATAAACCTTTTTAAAACAAGTAAGCCTATGCATACATAAAGCCATTCTCTTACTGTTTTCTTTGGAAATAGAACAGAATGCTAATAACATCAGCCCTATAACATTAATTCAGTTCATTCAAAGTCTGCAACCCAAGAAAATAAGTTTTGTTCAAAGTATACTACATTTAGACATTAGGTTTTCCCTGTACACAACTCAGTAAAAGACTTTGCTCTGAGCTGCTGTGGTGATTTTATAGTCATTTCACATACAATATTGATAAACATCTTTGTGATATTCAAAACATAATTTTAATGTGTGTATAATGCTTGAAATATGTTCAAATAAAACTCAAGAGTTTAAGCTCATAGTTCCTTAACTGTTTGGATAAAAGCTGTGGATTAAATTTTGGAATGCTTTCAGGAAAACTGAAACATTTCAAATGCATAATACCAATTCAGAATGCTCACATATAAGAAACAGGTGAACTTGCCATGTAGTTATTAAATGGGAATTAGTAAAGGATCTTTCTTATTAATTTGTTCAAGGATAGAAATGTAAAATGTATCTCCTTCTAGGAACACACACATTCTTTGGTCTTTCAACTGTACTCCCAATTACTACACACTAAGCAATTTTAAATTCATGTATACACATGAGCATGTACACATATGAGCATATACATACTCCAGCTCATCATTGTTGTGTCAAAGGGGCACGGAAACCAAGAGATGATGTTGAAACTGGATCAAAACAGAATAGATAAAAAGGAAAAAAAGGAACTGAAATAGTCTGATGAGACTAGAATTGAAAAAAGAAAACTTCAAAGGGGAGATTAAAAGGGATATAAGGAGAGGTAGGAGTTACAGGTTAAAGGTTTAAAAGAATGGAGAGAAAGAAATTAAACATAAAAGTGTGTGTGTACGTGTGTGTGTGTGTGTGCGCGCGCGCATGTGTATGTATATGAGAGAGAGAGAGAGAGAGAGAGAGAGAATAAAAGACAGTACATTTATACAATGGAATACTACTCGGCCATCAAAAAAGATGAATTATAAAGCTCAGAAAATTTGCAGAAGAAGGGGCAGTAAGATTATAAGAGCCTAAAGACAGAGAGGAACAACAATATGCAAGACACTCCTAAAGACAGAGAGGAACAACAATATGCAAGACACTCCACACAAGTTAGGGCCACAGTAATCATAATAGGACTTTGCATGACCTGCGCAATGACTGACATATCAATGACCCCCCAAAGTCTATCATGGATCACAGGCACTAGGATTCTTAGAGGCAAGGGATTAACAGTCACAATAGTGCTCCCATACTAAAGGGGAGCAAAAGAAAAGGCTCTAGGCAATGCTATTGAGTCCTTACACCTCATTAGAGTGGAGGGCACAGAGGGAAGTTTGACATTCACACTAAAGGATGCTCCAGGGATTAGGGCGGAAGAGGGGGGCACTGGGAGAAAGGGAGTGAGGGAGATGAAAGGAAGGGGAAAAGGGGGGAGGAAGCAAGTGGGACCAGGTAGGGGTGGAGGGAGGGAGGGGACTGGGGTAATTATTAAGTGTGTATGAGTGGGAAAAATAGATAAATAATAAATAAATAATTCCTTAAAGTTAAAAAAAAGATGAATTAATGAAATTTGCTGGGAAATGGATGGAATTAGAAAAATTTTATTGAGTGAAGTATTCCATACACAGAAAGTTAAACACTATATATACTCCCTAATAAGTAGATCCTAGTTCCAACCCCACTTAATGATATATTCAAAGGTATATCTCTGTAATACCTACTGTAATCGCAAAGGATTTTAAACAGGAGAAGGAGAGCCTCAAATAAAAAAAAGATAGGGGATCATGCTTCAGTAGAGAAAATAAGCCATGGTCAAGTATTGCATGTAAGTAGCAAGACATCTGGTGCAGCTCACTCTCACTTCCCTTCCTGGTCACTTGTAACTGAACAGGTTTGTTCTCATCAATCAGGGAGAATATAGAGACTGGCAGATAGACGGTAACCATCCGGCAAATGGGACACTTACACACACACACACACACACACACACACACACACACACACACACTGCTGTATCCTACTCCTATTCTTCTATCTACCTTTGAGTCTCCTTTTATATTGAGGTCTTCATTTAAACATTCTTTTAGCTTTGCTTAAGAGGTGACCTTTGATGGTCACCTTTCAGGATGAAGCAAAGGGCAGTGCAGGAAAAGCAAAACTGGAAAAAACTAACAAACCATAATTTAGAACACCAAAGACCCTATATTATTCACCTGAAACCAGACCAGCCAAATCTCTCCCCATCCTAAAGCTCAAAGAGCCTTGTGGAATAAGGGGCAGCAAGATTGTAAGAGCCCAAAGATGGGAATCACCAACAATACACACGATACTTCACACAAGTTAGGGCTGCAGCAGCCATAATTGGACTTTGCCTGACCTGCACAATGGCTGACATGTCAATGACCCCCCCCAAAGCCTAGCATGGATCACAGGGGAGAAGGCTCCAGACAGTAGGATCCTTAGAGGCAAGGGATTAAACAGTCATAATAAAGTTCCCCTACTAAGGGAGAGCCCAAGAAGGGGCTCCAGGCTATGTCACTGAGTTCTGAACCCTCACTAGGGTAGAAGACTCAGAAGGAGGTTTGGAGTTCACACAAAAGAATGCTCCAGAAATAGGAAGGAGGAAGGGAGAGACACTTGGAGAGGGGGAGGGAGTGAGGGAGTAAAAGAAAGGGAGAAGGGAAGAGAGTGTAAGGGGGAACCACTGGGGAGGGAAGGAGGGAAAGAGAGGATGGGGGTACCTACTGAGCTTGTATGATTAGGAAAAGCATAAATATCGAGGAAAAAAAGACACACAGTGAGAGAGAGGAAGAGAGATACAAAAACAGGATGAAAGAGAGAGACAGGTAGAGAGATAAGAGGAAGGGAAAGATGAGCAAGAAGAGAAGAGAAAACATGTGTGTGTGTGTGTGTGTGTGTGTGTGTGTGTGTGTGTGTGTGTAAATCAGCATAATTAAAAGTCTAAAACACCAGCATGTAAGTTTTAGAAAAAGTTTTGTGGCAAAAAAACCCCTCAGAAATACAAATTTATTTGAAAAGTTAAAGATGTCACATCTTGTAAGGAAGTGAAAGAGAATATGGTTTAGTTGATAAAAACATGAAAATATACAGAGCGCTAGGTCTTGAAACTGAAGGCATAAGACCTGTAGTTACACCTGGACTTGCCTTAGTGGTTAGTTTCCTCATTATTAAACAGGAAAACCAAAAAAATTGAAATAGAATGAGAAGATGTTGTTGCTAATTTAAAAATGCCAAGTAAATGTTTGGAGCTCGCTGTGATTATTCTTTGTTATCAAAACTTAGAGGATGCCTGAAGAGTCTACATATGCATGTGACACACAGTAGGGAGACACAGGGACATGCGTGTGACATTGCCAGCATGGAGACACATGTATGTGGCACAATAGACTTGTTTGTGGGACATGACTCCTCCTGCTCCCTTCTCTAATTCTCCTGGGAGACTTCCCTTCTACAGAGTCGCTTTCTCTCTCAGGCTGTATTTAGATCATCGTGATAATCTGTAAGTCTTTTCTAAGCGCAGAAACCAGAGGTGGAGGGGCAAACACATGGAAATGCATTGCCTCTTAACTGGGGATGAAATGTTCACACATGGCTTAGGTAGAGGTGTGAGCAGCAGCTGCAGGAACATGAGGGGAATCCCTACCCCAGTCCTGGCACCCAGCTGCCTCTTTGTAAGTTTCCTCCAAACTTGGTCAATTCTCAAATTGATGGGCCTCTTTTTTGAATGAAAACCTAATTTTCTCTTTCTCTTTATATTATCAATGGCTTAACAATTGTCCTGCAAAAACACTTTAGGCTAAACTTGGCAGGAAAACAACGGACGGCATCATCAAAGCCATGGAGCCTCTTTCTGAGAGCAATCTTAAAAATGGAAGGAGACGCGGCTACTTCGGAACTCTTTAAAGCTTCGGGCTCTAAAAGAATAACCTGGGAAAACAAACTTAACGCACAGGAAGAGCAAACTTCTCTGATGGGCACAGGGCTCCATGGACCTAAAAAGATCTTCTACCTCATCTTGCTGACCTATAATTCCCTCTCATTTACCTTTGTTTTAAGATGTGTTTAATCTTGGTCCACAAGAGGAAGTCTCGTCGGCTTTGAGTCCACACTGGCATCTTGGCTCCTGCTAGACGACAGGGGCAGCATAAAGCTCTGAAGCTCTTAGCTGCTTTCAAGTTGGCTTCAAGTCTCTTCAACCCTGAAGGATGAGTGTTGTCTACACTCCGCATTTTCTCAAGTTGCTGACCTGCAGGCAGAGCCGTGAAAACTTTACTTGTTTTCTCCCATGGCCTGCTTTAAGACTTTGGAAACACAGCCTTTTGCACAGGGAACACAGAGCTAGGCTCTGTGTAGGAGACAGCAGTGGGGTTTTGAAACAGTTTTTCCCCAGTGGGAGGAAGGACAGGGCTCTGCCAGCACTTAGTTAGGTCAGGATGATTTGTCAGAGTTCTGGATTACTTGTTCTCATCCAGCATAGACGGAAGCTTTTTTAGGAAGTAAGATTCTAAGCTCAAACATGAAATTCAAACAGACAAAATGTGGTGGTGAGTATCCTGCATCAGGCCTCCTGGGTGCTTTCTCAGATGTAAGCTTGTGTGTAGTTCAGATCAGTGATGCATCAACTCATCAACACCCGTGGTGTGAATCAAGCCATTCAATCCGGTTGACCTCCAGCTGCTCTCTACACAATGCACCCCTGTGAGCAGTTTGGCATATGTGCTTATCTCAATGGAATACAAACCTGTTTACTATGCTGAGGAATTTGCAAATTATCTGGAAATGATAAAAATCCAATGGCACACAATTGAAATTAAAATCTGGACCCAAAAGACAAAGGAGCTTCCAAATAGATATTGAGGATAGAGTGGATGTGGAAAATAAAAGGAGGGAAGCTGAGAATCGGGGAGAGTATTTTAAGAAATTCAGAGCTTAACTTGTTTAAAAAAAAACTTTCAATAAACAATCCTGAAAGATCTAATCATTCCATTTCTTCTATCTATTTCTGATCATATACTGGACATGTTCCTGGTTTGGCCTTATCTCATACCCTATCTTTCTTGGGTATGTGGGTGCTGACTTTGTGTGGAGGTGAGGGCCTTATAATCCTCTATACAATCCATCAAGGACTAGGATACATATCATGTATCTTAAGCATGATTTATTAATCTCCTTGAGCATCATCTAGACAACTTGGCAAACACTTTGGTCCCTGCCCATAAGTTGGTGGAATGAAGGTCAAATGAAATCATAGATGATGTAAGGAACTCAGCACAGTAGCAGACACACTATGAGGATTCAAAAAACTATTACAAATAGAATTATTAACATTGTTCCTGCTATGCTACAATTACCGGTCTTTTCTTGACTTAATTAGTCTGAAATTATGACAGAAATGAGAGAATTGCTTACCTAGGTCATCTCAAGGATTCTAACATCCGTGGATTCTGTTAAGCTCCCACTTTCCTTAATGAACTTCATTGGCTTTCTCAAAGACTGACCTTCTTGTTGCCCTCAGAAGATCTAAGGACGATCTATCTCCACAAGGGCTTTCAATTTCCCTGTCAGGACATAAGTCAGTTTGTATCTAGTCACCTGGTGTCCCCTAACTTGGAAAGTTTGCTTTTCCTCTAGAAAAAGGGACCAGACACAAATGCAACTAAATACAAAATTGCTTGCAGATGAAAGAAACCATCATCATTCTTTTTAAGCTGTATTTCATTATTTCGTGCTAAATATTAAACAATTTATTCTTTATCTACGCAGCCTTCTTGGAGAGAAGTCTCCAAAATGAGCTTTGGATATAGCCTATTTTTGGCATAAAAGTCATTGGAAGAAAAAAAGTGAGGGAGTCAGGAAGAACAAACACAAAGTACTGTGAGATCTCATTCTGGAGATCCTAATTTAGGGGTTTCCTGTGGGGCTCTGATCCTTACTGTGTGTGTTTAGCAAGTATCTCAGGTGGCTCTTCAAAGGAGATTGGAATGCAGTGGAAGAAAGCAGTCAAGACGGGGAGGAGACAAAGAATTCACCAGAGCTTTGAAGACAAGAGCCAGAATTTAAATGTGCTATGGTGGGCTAGGGGAAAAATGCTTAATTATAACCAGAAGGATCATGAATTCATAGAAATACCACTACAGGTATCTATATACAACCATCCTCGTGTTAAATCTCCAAACACCAACAAACTATAACACTAGATGTTGTCACAGGTATTTTCATATTGTAAACTCAATATAATGAAAGCAATTTATTAATGCACAGAGCCATTGCAATTTCATATTCTTTAATGTAATTAATCCCACTTCCAGCAAGTCAGTCCAAAATGTAAAACAAGTCACATAATTGAAGATTCATCCTGATACTCTTTGCAATGGCAATGATTACCCAATTCTGAATATGTTAAATATGAAGGCATGGGAAAACACTTAGGATATGACACTAAGAGAAATAAGTAGGATCTAAGTCTCTGTTATTGACTATTTTTAGAAAACAAAATGACCAGAAAAACATTAAAGTTAAAACCACAGTCTTCATCAGAGAAATGCAAATTAAAACTACCCTGTGAGATCATCTTATACCAGTCAGAATGGCTAAGATCAAGAAAACAAATGACAGAGAATGTTGACAAGGATGTGGAGAAAAGGAAATATTTATTCATTGCTGGTAGGAATACAAACTAGTACATCCACTTTGGAGATCAGTGTGGATGTTCTACAGAAAGTTAAAAGTATGGTCCCAAAATATTCTGTATCTTAATACAAAGACACTTGCTCATCCATGTTTCTTACAACTCTAGTAACAATATCAAGAAAATGGACTCACCCAATATGCCTAACAACAAAGGAATGGGTAATGAAAATGTAGTATAGACACACAATACTATGGAATACTGAATGGAATACTATTCAGATCAGGAAGGATGATATTATGGGATTTGCTGGTAAATGGATGGAACTGAAAAACGTAATAGTAAATGAGGTATCTCAGATACAGAAAAGCAAATGCCACATGTTCTCTCTTATATATGCTAGCACTAATCTCCTGACTGAAGTTAGAAATATTTAAAAGGGAATAATGAACAAAAGGGTGGGGAGGAAAGGTTAGGGTAAAAATTTCAGAGGAAGAGATGTAGGATTCCACAGATGTCAAGGTGAGGGAGGGAACAATGGGAGAAATACTTAGGGTGGATAAGGGGATAAGGTGTAGGAGGGGCTGAAGGACTACCAGAAAAACTTTAAGAAGGTGGGATAGAATCATATAGGAATTTCATATGATATTAATATGTCTAAAAACATTGCCGTTTTGAAAAGGAAACAAGAATGGACAGTCCCTGTACAGAGGAGCACAAAGAGAGGAAGATAAGGCTGCTCTACCTAGATGCAATTAAACAATAGAAGTAACAGATACATGATACTTCATGTTAAATTGTTGGAACCTATGAAAGGGAAAGACATAGGTTCCAGGGCAAGAGCAGAGATTGAATTTTTAGCTAGGAAGACAGTACATCAAACTGCTCCATAAATGCCTATTGTTATATCCACAGATTGGAAGAGCACTCAGCACTCAATCTAGAAGCCTTCTCCTACAACAGAAAATATTTATTAATGAAAAATGTGACTTACTAAAGTGCAGAAAAAAGGGGTCTGCAGACTGCTTGTCCCTAAACAGGACAAATAAACCTCACCCATCCTTTCCCCAAGGCTCAGGAAACATCACAGAAGAAAGAACAGTAAGATCATAAGAGCCTGAAGCGAGACAGTAGTGGGTCAGACATTATCTCCTGGACAGGACAGAGTTGTGATAGGCAAGATTTCATGGCATATACATAAATTTATGCAAGAATTACATAAGATATCTGTTTTGACATCTCACCATGAAAACAGAAAGACTGCAAGAAAGTTTGCACTTCTCTGTAAGAGTCACAAAGACTAAAGCTGATGGGGATGAAAATGATGCTTTCCTCCATGGTATGCCCACTGATCTAGGATGCTTGCTGGAACATGAATCATGTCAGGCATATGTCATCAAAGACAAACTAGATGAAGCACAATGGGCCATGTAATTGAAAAGATTTAAAAACCAGAGGGAGTCTGGTAGGGTAGATGAAATTGTAAGGGGAAAAGAAGAGGGGCTAGGACTTGGAAGTAAGGGATGAAAATTGAATTGAAAATATTGTGAATTCCTATATTCATATATGTAACATTAAAAATAAAGAATGGAAAAATTCACAATCTTTCCTTTTTCTTTATTTTCTCTTTTCTCAAAATTTTGGATTCTCCGATCACCTCAAATCCTAAATCCTAAATTAAAAAAAAGATATCAATTTGTTCATAATAACTTATACAACTCATTGAACAATTCAGTTCAATTAGTCTTATAAAAGTGAGGTAGGCCACTCCTTGCTTTCTAAGGCTTCTTGATCATGAAACCTGTACAGAAATGGAACTAAAATTTGAGGAATGTGAAAAATTTTGGTAACTCATTGTGATAGTTAATCATGGGTGTCAACTTGACACACCTAGAATTAACGAAGGTAAACTGAGACCACACCTGGGAAGAAAAACTGAGACCACCCGAAAGGATTATACCAGCCCTAGATCCCATTAGAACCTCCATAGATCTCACAAGAACATCCCAGTAATGGACCATATAAAAGGGACCACAGATAGGAGAGAGAGATATGCTCTAGGAATACTCCAGCTATGTGGAGGTCTGCTGTGACATATCTTGCCTGCCAGCTTCAGCCAGCCATTCTGCTTCTGTCGCCTTGAAAGACTATATCTATTTCCCCTCTGGAATGGTAAGTTGAATAAATCTCCATTTCTCCACTTAAGTTGTTTGACTTTGGGTACTCTCTCACAGCAGTAATAAAGAATAACCATTACAGAAATTGGTACTGGGAGTGGGATGTTGCTATGAGATTAAGAGCATCTGGTACCACAACGTGAAGCTGTTTGTGAAGCTGAGAGAAGTTTGTACCCAGCAGTATGGCCAATGCTGTGATGTGGAACTATTTGTTGGGAGAAATATGAAGAACTTTGTGACTTTTTGCTGGGAAAGTCTTTGTGTTTTGGCGATGGGGTCAAATGGGCCTTTCTCTTGAAAGCTCCAAGGAGAGCAATGCTGTGAGAGAAGCAGGCAGAGAAGCCTAGCTTGTTATGACCCAGAGGGGAATAGAGACTGTGTTTGTAACTGAATAAGTGACACATAGAGCCATGTGCTGGAGGAGAGTTTAGTGAAGTTTTGCCCTCATCCTGCAAGTTTGCCTGAAATTAAACTGGAGTGCTTGGCAGAGGAAATTCCAAAGAAATGCAGTGTTGACAACGTGATATGGCTACTTTTTAGTTGTCTTCAGAGTTATGAAAAAAAACAAGGAATCAGGAAGGAAGAAGCAGAAGACAAAATGTCAGCTCTTAAAGAGATTAGATCCATTGCAAAGGTCTCTTACTTCCTTGGTTAGGTTTATATCAAGGTATTTCATTTTTTTAGGGGCTATAGTAAATGGGATTGTTTCAGGGCTTTTTCACTTCTTTCATTCTGGGCATATAGGAAGGCCACTGATTTTTGTACATTTATTTTGTATCCTGCCACCCTGCTGAACTGGTGGAGTTTTTAGAATCACTCAGGTATATGATCATGTCATCTGCAAAAACAGATAACTTGACTTCTTCCTTGCTGATTTGAATCCCTTTTATCTCCCTTTCTTGTCTTAAGGATTCAGCTAAAACTTCAAGTACAATATTGAATAGAAGTGGTGAGAGTGGATTGCCTTGTCTAGTTCCTGATCGAAGCTGGAATGGTTCAAGTTTTTCCCCATTGAGTATAATCTTTGCTGTTGGCTTGTATACAGCTTTTATTATTTTGATAAAGGTTCAGAGTGCACAAAGAACTTAGAAAACTAAACACCAAGGAAACAAATAGGCCAATTAAAAATGGGCCTTGGAACTTAAAAGAAATTTTATCAGGAAAGAAATCAAAATGTCTAACAAATATCTTTAAAAATGCTCCACATCCTTAGCCATCAGGGAAACACAAATCAAAACCTCCCTAAAATATCATCTCACCCCAGTCAGGATGGTAAAAATCCACAATACAAACAACACCAAATGCTGGAGAGGATGTGGAGAGAAGGGAACTCTCCTACATTGCTGGTGGGAATGCAGGCTCATACAACCACTCTTGTGAGCTATCTGGTGATTCTTAAAAAAGTTAAAGATTGAAATGCCATATGACCCTGCTATTCCAGTATTGGGAATAATCCCCCATATAGCAAAAATTTACCTCGATAGCACAAGCACAACAATGTTCACAGGAGTATTGTTTACAATAGCAAAGTTATGGAATCAACCCAAATGCCCAATAGTTAATGATTGGATAAGGAAAATGTGGTACATTTATACAATGGAATACCTATTCAGCCATCAAAAAATGATGAATTAATGAAATTGGCCGGGAAATGTATGGAATTAGAAAGAATTATATTGAGTGAAGTACCCCAGACACAGAAAATTAGCACCGTATGTACTCCCCAATAGGTGGATCCTAGTACCAAACCCACTTAGTGACACACTCAAAAATAAATCTCTGTAATACCTACAGTAATTGCAAAGATTATAGCAGACAGGGAAGGGGAAGGAGGGCCCCTCCAGAAACAAGGAGAGAGGGGATCATGCTACAGCAGAGGAAGTGGGCTACCATCAAGGACTGCAAGTAAATAATGAGACATCTGGTGGGCTCGCAGACTCTCCTTACTAGTCACTTGCGTCTGATGGGGTATGATCTCACCAGAAAGGAGGGCATAGAGTCTGTCAGATAGAAGGTAACCATCCTGCAAATGGGAGACAGACTCCCCCCCAACAGAGGTCTCCTATTCTTGTTCCATCTACCTTGAATCTACTCTTATAGTTAGAGTCTATTGTAACAGCATTTTAATCTCTGGCCAGGGGGTGATATCCAATACCCATCAGGATGGAGCCAAGGTCTGTTCAGGAGTAGAAAAACTGAAAAAAAAATCAACAAACCATAATTTGGAAAATCAGAGAATCTACATCAACCATCTGGAACCAGGCCAGCCTAATCTCTTCCCATCCTGAAGCTCAGGGAAATTTGTGGAAGAGGGGGAGGTGAGATTGTAAAAGCCTAAAGATGGGGAGGAGCAATGATATGCAAGATACTCCATACAAGTTAGGGCCGAAGAAATCATAATAGGACTTTACATGACCTGCGCAATTACCAACATATTGAACCCCCAAAGTCTAGCATAGATCACAGGCACTAGGATTCTTAGAGGCAAGGGATTAACAACCACAATATTGTTCCTTAACTAAAGGGGAACGCAAAAAAGAGCTCTAGGCAATGCCACTGAGTCCTTTGACCTCATCAGAGAAGAGGATCCAGAAGGAAGTTTGACATGCACACTAAAGGATGCTCCAGGAAAGGGGGGGGGAGGGAGCACTAGGAGAAAGGGAGGGGGGAAAGAAAGAGAAAGCAGGGGAGAAAGTAAGGGGGTCCAGGGAGGGGTAGAGGGAGGGAGAAGAATGGGGTACTTATCAACTTTATATGAGTGGAATGAATAAATAAATAAATAAATAAATAAGATTAGATCCAATAGTAAACCAAAGCCTGCTTTGAAGTTGGCTATTAGAAGAGATCCTAGTTTGAAGGCAGGATTCTCAGAGAAGGTTTCCTCCCATAAGAATGCAAATCCTTTTGGAAGGAACTGAAGCAAAATTCTGTTTCTTTCCCTTCCTTCTCCCCTCCTCTTCTTTTTTCCCCCACCTCTCCTCAACAAAGCAACTGCCCAGGAATGAAAGAGATTTTTCCCATAGTTAGCACAGAGAAGCTGAACCAGCTATGGTTCAAGGAGTCAATCTCTAACCCAAGGCAACAGCAAAACTTGGCAAAGTCGTCCATGTGGTTCTGGTTTTAGAGAGAGGATTCTTCCTCCAAGATTTCAAAACATGCCAGAATCCAGGCAGCACAAAGTAAGAAGCCTGCAGTTTAAAGGCCCAAGAAAGGCCTTTAAGGAGTTAAAGCCTGGTTTGCCACTGAGAAACAAAGATATTAGATATGCCAGAGACAATGTGGGATATTTCCCAAGGAAAGCAGTATACCCTAGAAGGAGTCAGCCAAGAGAGTGATGTGTTCTAGGGGCAGCTGTATTGGAAAGGTGGAACCCTAAGCCCTTTGGAACTGAGATGACTTCAATGAGAGGCTCACCTGTTGCATGTGGAGCTACAGGATTTGGAGTTTATCCTACTGTTGTTTGGTCTTGTTATGGACCAATCCTTCCTGGATATGCCCCTATTCCTTGCTTTTGGAATGGGAATGTTTATTTTTTGTCATTGTATATTGGAGGTATGTAACTTGTTTGATTTTATGGAAGACTTTGGACTTTAGATGTTGGGACTATTGTTGATACTACTAATGTAGACTGTACTGAGACTTTTACAGTTGGACTGAGTATGGTCTATACTAAGAAGATATTTATGTAATGTAATGTTAATCTGTAGTTATGTGGTAAAAATATTGTAATCTACATTGTGATATTGTGTTTTGGGACACTAAAGACTAAGTATTCCTCAAGTGATTTCTTCACTTGGGAAAAATAATGTGTGTGTGGTTGTATGCTGATAGCTATATTATGTTAGGCAGAACTATGAATCTTACTGTTTTTATGTGGAGATTAAGAATGGCCAAAGGAAATATGATCTGGTATCAAGTTGACAAGGGGTGGACTTGTTATAGTTAATCCTGTGTGTAAACTTGACAAACCTGGAATTAACTGAGATAAACTGAGACCACTTCTGGGAAGATCAATTGAGGAATTATACCAGCTCTAGATCCCATCGGAACATCTGTAGATCTCATAGGAACCTCACAATGATGGACCATATAAAAAGGACCACAGAATATAGGAGAGTGAGAGAGATGCTCCAGGAATGATCCAGCTACGTGGAGGTCTGCTGTGACATAGCCTGCCTGCCAGATTCAGCCAGCCATGTTGCTTCTGTCATCTTGAAAGACCGTATCTATTTCCCCTCTGGAACTGTAAGTTGAATAAATCTCCATTTCTCCCTTAAGTTGTTTAACTTTGTGTGCTCTCTCACAGCAACAGTGAAGAGAAACATTATACTCATCTATGGAGACAATTAGTGACATGAGCCCAACTCTGTTTTCAAGTCTGACTGGAAGTAAGCTTTCTTGTAAACTTAATGCCAAAAGTGAGAATAGAAATATCTATTGGGTATTTTTGGAGAAGGGAGGGGAGTTCAGAAAAATTCATAAACTTTTCTTCTTAGGTCTGTCACTCTTACTTTTCTAATTTTTTGTTGACATTTTACTAGGAAATATTCTGACCAGGTAGAAAAATTACACAAACAATTCCACATATATACTATTTATTTCTAGCTTGGCTATTATGTCTCATAACTGCTCCAACATTGAGTTTATTAGTTAAAAAAGAACCTACATCTTTCCCCACCCGCCACCCGGGCTGCGCACAGTTGAGCCGGGACTCACCTCCACCTACGTAAGCTCTGCCCCCGCCCACCCCCAGAACCCCAGGCAGCCCAAGGGACCCAGCTCCTCCCACCAGCCAGCCGGAGACAGAGCTGTACCAGACCAGGGAGGACCCCCCTGGGCCACGCCCCAGCTCCCCAGTTTAAATAGTGCCCAGGTGCCGCCACATCCTCCCTTTCCCCACCCGCCGCCAGGGTCACGCAACCTAGGAAAGCTCCACCCCCGCCCAACCCCAAAACCCTAGGCCAAATAATTCAGTTTAGTGAAAAACGCACAGAAATTGAAAGTTCTTAAGAGTTAAAACGACAATGCCCAAGTCAAAGAGCAAATCCATGAGAAACAACACTCAAGTAAACAAATCTCCCACTTAAGGAATTAATCCCATAATGATTGACTCCAACCAGAACAAACCCACGGAAAATGGCCAAGAAAGCCTGACCCAGGATAACTACTTTCAAAACCTGACCATTACCATGTTCAATACTATGAAAGAGGAAAACCGGGAGGAGTTAAACAACCGCATCAATCGCTTTGAAGAGGAACACAACAAACACTTGGAGGAGTTGAGAAAAACAGTTCAAGAAACAAAAACTGGCATAGAGCATTTAAAACAGACTCAAGCAGAGTTTAAAACTGAACTAAAAGGCAAGTTATCTTCAACCCAGAACTCAACAGAGAGAGTCTTATCAACAGAACTAACAAAGCAGAAAACAGAATTTCAGACTTTGAAGACAAAGTGGGAGTATTAACCAGCTCAATGGAAGAAGTTGTTAAAGCCAAAAAGATACTTGAGAGAAATATTCAAGAGTTGTGGGACACCCTGAAGAAGCCTAACATGCATATTCATGGAACAACAGAGCAAGAATCTCAAAATACCACACCTGAGGAAATTTTTCAAACGATCATCAAGGAAAACTTTTCTCATCTAAAAAAAGAGAGGCCTATCAATATACAAGAGGCATTCCACACCCCAAACAAATATGACAAAAATAGAAACATGCCACAGCAAATAATAGTTAAAACACTCCACATTCAAGATAAAGAAATGATGCTGAGAGCTTCAAGGGAGAAAAAACAAGTCACTTTTAAAGATAAACCTATTAAAATAACAAATGACTTCTCAGTGGAAACAGTAAAAGCAAGAAGAGCTTGGAGAGACATACTTCAAGTATTGAATGAGCAAAAATGTCAATGCAGGCTGATATACCCCACAAAACTATCCATCATGAGCGAGGGAGAAAGAAAAATCTTCCAGCACAAAGACAACTTGAAGGGATACATGTCCAGCAAACCAGGCCTTCAAAAATGCTAGAAATGATACTTAAGCTTGAAGAAAAAAACAGGCATATCCAGGAGAACAGAAGGGAAGTATAACACCACTAAAAGTGAAACAATATACTTACAAGAGCCACTAAACATAATAAAGGACTGGAATTAAAAATAGTTTCTCCATTATAACACTAAATGTTAATGGAATTAACTCACCGATCAAGAGACACAGATTACAAATTTGGATTAAAAATCACAATCCATCAATCTGCTGCCTGCAGGAAACACACCTCACCACAAAAGATAGGCACATCCTAAAAATAAAAGGCTGGTCAAAAATTCTAACAGCTGGGCTGGAGAGGTGGCTCAGGGGTTAAGCCTCCGCCTTGCAGGCGGAAGGTCCTGAGTTCGGATCCCAGATCCCACGTATAGACGCCAGGCGGAAGCAGGGGGCGGCCTGCGTTTCCGGTCCTGGTAGGGCGGAGCCTGTGAATCCCGGGGCAGAAGGAGGTGGAGGCGTCCATGGTGGTTCGCGAATTCGTCCGTGGTTCTACACATACACAGACACACACACACACACACACACACAGACACACACACGCGCGCACATACACACGAACATGCGCACAGTTGAATAAATAAAAAAAAAATTAAAAAAAATTCTAACAGCTAATAGAAGCAGAAAACAGGCAAGGGTAGCCATTATGCTATCTGAAAAAGTAGACTTCAAACCCAAAAAAATCATAAGAGACACAGATGGATACTACATTTTAGTCACAGGTACAATTCACCAAGAAGACTTCACAATACTGAACATATATGCGCCCAATATGGGCCCCCCACATTCATTAAGCAAACCCTACAACATCTAAAGTGAGAAATCAATCCAAAAACGATAATTCGTGGGGATTTCAATACTGCCCTCTCCTCATGGGATAGATCAACAGGTAAAAAACTTAACAGAGACACTTTGGAGCTTAATCAAACCCTTACTGAAATGGACCTTACAGATCTCTATCGAACTTTTCATCCATGCACCAAAGAATACACATTTTTTCTCAGCAGCACACGGAACTTTCTCCAAAATAGATCACATATTGGGCCACAAAACAAATCTCCACATATACAGAAAAGTTGAAATTCTAGCCTGTACCTTATCAGACCACCACAGCCTAAAGCTGGACATCCACAACACAACAAGCATCAGAAAATACACTAACTCCTGGAAACTTAACACTGTGATGCTGAATGAGAATTGGATTCAGGAAGAAATTACAAAGGAAATTCAAGATTTCCTGAAACTGAATGATAATGAAAATACAACTTACCAAAATCTCTGGGACACAATGAAAGCTGTTCTAAGAGGTAAGTTCATAGCTCTTAATGCCTACATCAAAAAAATGGAAACATCAGAAATAAATAACTAACAATGCAGCTAAAAGCTTTAGCGACACTAGAGCAATCTGATCCCAAAAGCAGTAGAAGGTAGGAGATTAGTAAAATAAGGGGAGAAATATCTGAAATCAAGATTAGGAAAACGATACAGAAAATCAACCAGTCAAAAAGCTGTTTTTTTGAAAAAATCAGTAAGATTGATACACCCCTAGTTAAATTAATCAAAAGCAAGAGAGAGAAAGCCCAAATTAACAAAATTAGAAATGAAAATGGAGTTATCACTATTGATACCCAAGAAATCCAGAGAATTATAACATCATATTTCAAAAATTTATACTCTGTGAAGTTTGACAACACAAAAGAGATGGATGAATTCCTAAGTAAACACAACTTACCTAAATGGAATCAGGAAGTTTTTTTTTTATGTTTTTTTTTACATTTTTTATTATTATTTCCACTCATACAAACTTAATAGGTAGACCAGTTCCCTCTCCCCCCTGAACCCCCTGCTTCCCCTCCCTTCCTCCCCATCTCCCAGTGCCTCCCCCCCCAATTCCCAGAGAGTCCTTTATTGTGTATGCCTAACTCTCCTCTTGGTCCTCCTTTCCGATGACATACAAGGACCCAGTGGCATTTCCCTGAACCCTTTCTCGTGTTCCCCTTAAGCATAGAAACACTACTGTGGCTGTCAATCCCTTGCCTCTAAGGATCTTGGTGCCTTTAGCCGATGTTAGACTTTGTGAGGTCAATAGTGTGATGGACATGGTGCAGGGCATGCAAAGTCCTATTATGATTGCTTCAGCCCTAACTAGTGTGGAGACTCTTCAAATAATTGCTCCCCCCATCCTTTTGCTCTTACAATCTTACCGCCCCGTCTTCCGCAAATGTCCCTGAGCTTCAGGATGGAATCAGGAAGTTGCGAATTATTTAAATAGTCCTATAACATATGAGGAAATTGAGGAAGTAATCTCTAATCTTCCCACCAAAAAATGCCCTGGACCAGAAGGATTAAGCACAGAGTTCTACTAGACATTTAAGGAGCTAATAACATCAATATTCCTGAAACTGTTCCATCAAATAGCAAAGGAAGGAACACTACCAAATTCCTAGTATGAAGCTAATATCATCTTAATCCCAAAACCTAATAAAGATACACTTAAAAAAGAAAACTATAGGCCAATCTCTCTCATGAACACAGATGCAAAGATTCTCAACAAAGTCTTAGCAAATTGGATTCAAAAACATATCAAAAAGATCATCCACGGGGATCAAGTAGGCTTTATCCCAGGCACAAAAGGTTGGTTCAGCATACGCAAATCAATAAATGTAATTCACCATATAAACCAATACAAAGTTTAAACCACATGATACTCACAATAGATGCAGAAAAAACTTTTGACAAGATCCAACAGCCCTTTGTGATCAAAATCCTAGAGAAGGTTTGAATGGAAGGAACCTTGATCAATATAATAAAAGCTGTATACAACAAGCCAACAGCAAGGATTATACTCAATGGGAAAAACTTGAACCATTCCAGCTTTGATTAGGAACTAGACAAGGCTGTCCACTCTCACCACTTCTATTCAATATTGTACTTGAAGTGTTAGCTGAGGCCATCAGACAAGAAAGGGACATAAAAGGGATTCAAATCATCAAGGAAGAAGTCAAGTTATCTCTATTTGCAGATGACATGATCCTATACCTGAGTGATCCCAAAAACTCCATCAGGAAGCTCCTGGAACTAATACAGAAGTTAGCAGAGTGGCAGGATACAAAATAAATGTACAAAAATCAGTGGCCTTCCTATATATCCAGAATGAAAGAAGTGAAAAAGCCCTGAAACAATCCCATTCACTATAGCCCCTAAAAAATGAAATACCTTGGGATAAACCTAACCAAGGAAGTAAGAGACCTCTATAATGAAAATTTTAAAACCCTAAAGAAAAAAATTGCATTAGACACCAGAAGGTGGAAAGATCTCCCTATGTTCCTGGATTGGCAGAATCAACATCATAAAAGTGACCATCCTACCAAAGGCAATATACAGATTCAATGCTATACCAATTAAAATCCCAAAGCAATTCTTCAAAGAAGTTGATCAAACAATATCGAAATTCATATGGAGACACAAAAGACCCAGGATAGCAAAAGCAATCCTGAGTAACAAAAACACAGCTGGAGGTATCACCAAACCAAACCTTAGTCTATACTACAAATCCATAATTGTAAAAACAGCCTGGTACTGGCTCCAAAATAGACACACAGATCAATGGATAAGGGTTAAATACCCAGATAGAAGCCCACACAACTACAGCCATTTGATGTTTGACAAAGGGGCCGAAAAAATCCAATGGAAAAAGAACAGCATCTTCAACAAATGGTGCTGGCAAAACTGGATATCCACATGCAGAAGATTAAAAGTGGACCTGCACTTGTCACCATGTACAAGAATTAACTCCAAATGGATCAAGGACCTTGATATAAGGCCAGAGACTATTAAAACCATAGTTGAAAGGGTAGGGTACTCCCTCAAGCTGATTGGCTAGGGCAACAGTTCCTAAACGGACATCTAATAGCACAGTCACTACAACCAACACTCAACAGATGGGATCTTGTGAAATTAAAGAGCATCTGTTCAGATAAAGAGATTGTAACTCGAGCACACAGGCAACCCACGGAATGGGAGAAAATCTTCACTAACCACATATTTGATAGAGCTCTATTATCCAGAGAAGTTAGAAAGCTAAACACCAAGAAAACAAATGGGCCAATTAAAAAATGGGTCTTGGAACTTAAATGAAACTTTATCAAGGATGAAATTAATATGTCTAACAAATATCTTAAAAAATGCTCCACTTCCATAGCCATCAGGGAAATGCAAATCAAAACTTTCCTGAGATATCATCTCACCCCTGTCAGGATGGTAAAAATTCACAATACAAACAACACCAAATGCTGGAGAAGATGTGGAGAGAGGGCAATTGTCATACATTGCTGGTGGGAATGCAGGCTCATACAGCCACTCTGGCGAGCCATCTGGCAATTCTTAAAGAAGTTAAAGATTGAAATGCCATATGACCCTGATATGCCACTTTTGGGAATAACCCCCCATACAGCAAAAATTCACCTCGATAGCACAAGCACGACCATGTTCATAGCAGCACTGTTTACAATAGCAAAGTCAGCCCAAATGTCCAACTGTTGATGAATAGATAAGGAAATGTGGTACATTTATACAATGGAATACTATTCAGCCATCAAAAATGATGATTTAATGCAATTTGCCGGGAAATGGATGGAATTAGAAACAATTATATTGAGTGAAGTATCCCAGAAACGGAAAGTTAAGTGCCGTATGTACTCCCTAATAGGTGGATCCTAGTACGAAACTCACTAGAGACATTCAAAGACAAATCTCTGTAATACCTACAGTAATTATAAAGATTATAAACAGGAGAGATGGGGAAGGAGGACCCACCAGAAACAGAGGGGACCATGTTACAGCAGAGAAAATAGGCCAACATCAAGGATTTCAAGTAAGTAATGAGACATCTGATTAAGTTCACAGACTTTCCTTCCTGATCATATCCTACTGATGGGGTGCGATCTTACTTGAAGGGGAGGGCATATAGGCTGCCAGATAGAAGGTAACCATTTTGCAAATGGGTGATTGACCCCTCTCTTACCATGGTCTCCTACTTCTATTCCATCTACCTTTGAATATACTCTTAAAACAAGACTGTAATTTAACATTTTTTTATCTCTGGCCAGGGAATGGAATCCAATACCCATCAGAATGGAACCAAGAGCATTGCAGGAACAGCAAAACTGAAAAAAAAATCAACAAACCATAATTCAGAACATCAGAGACTGTATATCAACCACCTGGAATCAGGCCTCCCTAATCTCTCCCCATCCTGAAGCTCAGGGAAATTTGTGGAAAACGGGGTGGTAAGATTGTAAGAGCACAAGGATGGAAGGAGTCAAGATATGCAAGATACTCCACACAAGTTAGGGCCAAAGCAATTATAACAGGACTCTGCATGATCTGCGTAATGACCAAGATATCATTGACCCCTCAAAGTCTAGCATGGACTAAAGGCACTAGGATCCTTAGAAGCAAGGGATTAACAGTCACAATAGTGTTCCTGTACTTAAGGGGAACACAAGAAAGAGTTCTAGGAAATGCCACTGAGTCCTTACACTTCATCGGAGAGGAGGACCTGAGGAAAGTTTGATATATTCATTCAAGGATGCTTCAGAGATGGGGGAGGGGCACTTGGAGAAAGGGAGGGTGGGGGAAAGGAAGGGACGAAGCGGGGAGGGAACAGGGAGGTCCAGAGAGGGGTGGGCAGAGGGAGGGGACAGGGGTTCCTATTATGTTTATATGAGCAGAAAAAAAAGACCCTACATCTATGTGTAACTTTTGAAGTCTAAAATGCAATTTATTTTTTTGTACCGTGACTCTGATGGGCCAGAATGCTAGTTGCTTTCAGTTCTACTGCCAGGACAAGGAGATGAGAAAATACATGTCAGGTGCAAGACAACGGTTAAGAAGATTTGTCTGATAACCCCATTTCAGTATTTTTTAAAGAAAATTTTCCAAAAAGACAGTTTTCTTCCCTTCCTTATCTCATGGTTCTCATTGTATTTGTGGAGCCTCTAGTATAATATTGATATTATGGACTTAAGTGGTTAATAGTTTATTAAATTATTTTGCCTTTAGTGTACAATTTCAATCCATCTAATCATCATTTAAATGGTTTTTACACCCTTGGAGAAACTAATAAGAAAAATAATTCTGTTTTTGAAGCTGAATTTGTGGGAATGTTTTCAAGAGTGAGCATTGTTTTTAATACGCTTTTATTTATTTGTGTGTGACAGAGGTGTGTGTGTGTGTGTGTGTGTGTGTATGTATGTGTGTGGATAATGCAAATGTGTGGGATCAAAGTGCAACTTTGGTGTCAATTCTCTTCTTACACTTTCACATGAGTTCTGGGGATTGAAGTTAGGTATATAGGCTTAAGCATAAACACCTATACCCCACTGAGCTATCTTGTCAGCCCTGAGTTTTTAAAAGTGTTATTTTCCTAGAAAATGTAAATGGCAGGTGAGGCAATGGAGAGGTCCAACAGCCCTGAGCTCAAAGCCCCATTTGGTTACTTCCTAGTTGTGTGAACTGGGAGAGTCAGCACAGCTGTCTGGGTCTTTCTTAAAGCAAGCTCATAAAACCTACATTACAATTTCTCATGCAATGTGAATCCTTAGCATAATATTTTGTATGAAACAGATGTTCTTAAAAGTCCATTTCTTATTATTGTTTTTATATAATGCAAAATGTTCAACAGTTGCTTTTCTGTCTTCTTTTTCAAAAATTCCCATTTGGAAAAAGAAATTTCTATTTGGGAGTTATTTAGCTTCTCAAAGTTTTGTTCTCCTCATTATATATTGGAAAAAGACACTTCTCCATAATAAAGCAGCTGAAAGCATTGAAATGAGAAAGTAAATAAAATGCTATCTATAAATTTGTGAAGTTGACCATCAATCATTGTTTTACCACTGTAATGGAATAATGCCTAGCTTCTCGAAGAAGGTGATTCTGTCAAGTCACCGATATCATACACACATCCAGAATTTGGCAGTTGTTAACTTATGTGATCTCTGTGTGGCTCAGACTTCCTGGCTATGAAACACTCATTCTTTGACTTCTGGAGGTTTAACTGTTCCTTTGTCTTCCCTGTCTGGACACCCCCTCTCAGACCCTCTGTGGCTTCCCTTATACCAAAGCATTTCAAAATATTGGAATCTCTCAAGGATCATCTTCCCTTCTCTTCTAATTTTACTTGTTCTACTTAGACTAGCTCACCACACACAACACACAGGGAGGTTCATGTCACCTCTTTGGTGCTAATGGCTTCTGCTCTTTATCTCTAGCACATTCTCTTCTTGAGTCTCCAAGTCAACTAATCCCCATTGATGCTCCTGGACATCCCACACCCACTTCAAGCCCTGTGGGTCCAAACATGCATCACCTTCTTCCTCTGCACTCCCATTGCACCTGAGCTTTGAGAAGAGCATCACCATTCACAAGTTGCCAGTGCCAAAAAAACTCCAATTTGTTGTCATACTGAGACACTTGTGTCAGCTTGACACATGAAGGTGGAGTTCTGAGTAGTTGAGTGAAGCCCGGAGTAAGCCTGCAGGGGATTATCTGGTTGACGGGAAGGCTCAGAACATGTTGGGTGGAGACAGTCCTGAGCAGGTAAATGGGGTGGAGGGAACTGATGAGGGAAGCTGGCATCCCTTCTGTGTACTCTGCCAGATATGCTGGTGTGGCAAGTGAGGATTGTTCTTCTCAACAGTCTTATAGATTTGGCATGGCAAATTCCTTTACCTGAGTGTTTGTATGAATTTGCCTATCAGACAGGACAAGGAATTACAACCTGACAATTGTAAGCCAGAATAAAGCCCCTTGTTCTCTTATTATTTTGGTCAATTATTTATTGGCAACATGCAGAGTCATTTCAACTTTCGTTCTTAAATCTTCCTTGCTTTTAATTCCCCTGTCTAATTAGTCATGAAGATGCAACACTTCTTCCTCTGACACAGTTCTCCAAGCCCATTCTGCTCTCTGTGCCCACTACCACACATCTCATTCAAGTCACGGATAAAATCACACTTGGATTTCAACATACTCTTCCAAATAACTATTGTTCTGAAATGAAGTCTTGCAGATCTTTTCCTTACTAATGGCCAAAATGATACTATTTGAAATGAAGAAATCTGACTATATGTAATCACTCCCAAAGACCTTTCAAGGGTTTCCCATTGTCTTAGAGATGCAAGGCAACATGTAAGGTAACGGCTCCACCCACTTCTTGACCTTCTTTATGACCCTCTGCTCCCTTGAGTCCTGATGACTGACTCCTATCTTCCCTTTCCTTCAGGCCTCACTCGTATTCCTTGCTGCTTTGTGATTCCACCTCACCAGCTACCCTCCTTAGCACATGGCAGGGATACATCCAGTTAGTTGCTCTTCTCTTCTACACTTAAAATCATGTCCTCTCGTAGGCCCACTGTGAAGTCCTGAGCACTGCCACTTGCTCTCACAGGAAATCCCCACCCCCTACGGGAGACTGGTCACATGGCACTGTGGTCACTTTACCACTCTCCCTGGATTTCATGTTTTATAAGGAGGACGCTGTATCTAACCCTACTGATGATTAGTCCTTCAAGACTTGCAATCAAACCGATTCTTTTGGGCTTTGTGGCTTAAACTTGTTTCTCAGACTGTTCTTAATAATTGTACTGATGGTGACTGTATCTCAGGTAGAGAACAGCCGTACTGTAGCACACCTTACTTAAAAAAAAGTGACAAGAGAAACATGGGATCTTTTAAACAAAACATTGACAAAAATTTTTCTGTAAAGAGCCAGAGACTTTGTGGGGCCATAGTGGTTTTTATTGTAGCTGTGTCCTAAAGCAAGTGTAGATAAGAGGAAACAAATGAATGGGGCTATATTCCAGAAACACTTTATTTACAAAAGCAGGTGGTAGGATGACTTGACCCACAGGCCGTGTTTGCCAGTCTCTCTTACAAAACTATGTAAGTATTTCGATCAGCGACATATCTCCTTGGAAGTGTTTGTGTAGAAAAGTCCATTGGACGTGAGTAAGGAATTTGGAAGCCTGTTTATATTTCAAATGGAAATGTCAGAAGTGTTAAAAGCAGAGAAACAAGCGCTCCTCCAGAAATGATTAATGTTCAAATGTAGTTACCCAATGGCATCCCACAGATCTCTAGGCATGAGAATAGCTGTGTGGTGCAACAGGCTGTAATGTGTGAACTGAACGCGGTAGTGCCATATAAATAATATGGCAGAGACATAATCTGGAAAAATAGGTGTGAATCAAAGGGGCTCCAGAAACAAAATGGGAAATGCAGCCAGACCTCTTTACTGTTAGTTTAGAGCGGTGGAGGATTAACACACGCTTCTCCGATTGCACTTGGCCACTGCCCACACTCACAAATGAGAATAACACACACGGCATCAGACGAGAAGTGCCAAAATATGGAGAACGTCTTTTATTGCATCAATCCTAGGCTCATGGTCTCCATTATTCAGATTTTTATTGTTCCTTGCAAAGAGATTTTGTCCAGAGTGCACTGCCTATAAATGCAGGCAGCATGAGCCTCGGCTTGGAAAACTCACACGCAAAGTGTCTTAATTGACTTGGATCCCTGAGAGTGTCCACATCAGTGGATAATTAGTGGATTTTTTTCTTTTTAAAAAAGGAAAGAACATTACCTTTGGCTTAAAAATCCCCTGAGCATATTCTTTATGTTGGTCTAAAGTCAAGAACGCACTTTTAACCTTTCACCTTCTGACTCTACCGTGTAAGGGTCAGGTCGACCTCCAAACAGGAACACGTCCAAGTAACTGGTATTTTTTATTGGTCTTCAGCCTACGATGTTGAAACACTTTATTGTTCAAAAGTAATTATATTTATTTAAGACTGTTACTAGAGGAGGGAAAATAAATATCCAATGGGCCTTTATAAAGTTTCAATATAGCTGTCTGCAAAATATTAAAAAAAGCATACTTATCTTTGCTTTTCATACTCAACTTGACTCACCAGTCATATAAAAATATTTGTTCTTTCTATTTGTACATAGTAAAAGCAAAAGCAATAAACACAGGACTTCAACAATTTTCCCTTAAATGATACATTTTCTAAAGGACTTTTAAAAAATCTCAATCTTCTTTGAACATCTTCTCTGAATATATCAGGTCTCGATTTAACCACACTAGATTTTGCTTTAATAGAAGCAGAACACATATCATGGTTTTCTGTGTATGTTTATTTGTGGAGTATGTGTGATATACACTTGAGTCTATGGGAGACTGCCCACAGGAAGACCTCGGGAGTTCTGTTCTCTCTCTACCTTATTCATATGAGATGGGATCGATCACTGAATCTAGACTAGAGTGGTGACCATCAAGCCTGGAGATCCTCCTGCCTCTGCCCGTGTGGTCCTGCAGTTATGACTTTCATATGCAGTCATATGCAGTCACATGCATTCATATGCAGTCACATCAGCTTTTTACATGGATGCTGGGAACTTGAACACAGTTCCTTGTGCTTGCACAGCAAGTGTTTTTACCTCCTAAGTCATCATCCCCCCAATCTCAGCCCTGTTTCATGTTTTTTGGAGGCCGTGTGATATTTCTTATCAGAATGATTTCTCAGTTGGTTCCGTTTCCTCATCTAGTGCATAGGAATCATAGCAATGCTTGCCCATTTCCACCTGGTGTTTTTACATGGGACCTAGGATCTGAACTCAGGACCTTCTGCTTGTGAGGCAAAGTGTTAACCCCTGAGCCATCTCTCCAGCCCCTGACAGGGCGTCATAAAAGTGTGTATTTATTCAAGTCTGGTTCATCTTGGAAAACCTCAATCAGCTTCAGCATCACCCCTTCTGAGAAGGCTTTCCTGATGTCTTTCTTGCATCCTTCTGGAAGTGCCAGCCCTTTCTCTGGGCTGTCTACTTTGAAACTGATTCCACTGTGTATTCCCAGTCTATCTGCCTTCTTGAAGTTGGGAACTATGGTTTCCCATAGTTGGATTTGTATGGATCTCTGGCCGTTGACTGACTGATTCTTGGTTGGATTTCAGTTACTACCTGCGGAGCTGATGCTTAATGTTTCTATAAAGGGAATGAGAGAAAATTAGAGGCCGTATGTATTTTACAAATAATCTGGACTTCAAATTGCCTAAAATTTCTGATTAGCATCAGGAAAGCCAAAGATTATGAAAAATTCTATGCTAATACTTCACACTTCCTCTTTCAGTTGGCAATATCCACTGTGCCTAGCCCTGTGCATGATCTGTGGATTGCATGAATTGTGGGAAGAAGTAAGAGCAATCCCTGCTGTCAGAGACGGTTTGTATTATAGCCAATGTAAGTCAAATATAAACAGTCAATGCAACTAAAAGCTAAGTTACAGTGCGATTTAAGAATGAAAAGGTAGAAAAAAGGATTTGTGAAGTGAACTGTTAAGGTGAAAAGACATATTCGTAAGAATAAAGTGGTGAGCACAACCCTGTAGGGGTTGGTAAGATGTAGGAGACCATCTTGAGTCGAGAGGGAACAGAAGGGAAGGTTGTTGCTAGCAGAGGAAAGAGCCACAGCGGTAGCAGGAAGTGGACTGTGGCTGCCTGTTCAGGGAGCTCACAGAGCCAGATCTCAGGGAGAAGAGCCCACAGGGACTGGCCCATCCCGTCATGCCTTATAACTTAAAAAAAAGGAAAGAAAAAAAGCTTAAGAGGATTCAGAACATTGCCTGGAGACACAGCCAATTGTATATGAAAAGCCATCCTCAGGAGCTAAGACCCCAGAGCAAGAGAAACCCAGGCTAAAAGCCTTAAGGAAACACAGTGAGATTATTTAATATGTTCCGCTGCTGTTGTCTTTTTTAGCAGACCTGCAGGAAACCTTCCTTTCTAGGCAACCTAGCGTCGTTGCCTGTAGATGCAGCTCTCAAGCTTGAAGCCTCATGGCTTGAAAAACACAGGCAAAAGGCCAACCATAAACTGAAACCTATCACATTCATTCTTCAACTTAGCCAGGCCAAGGAAAACGTCTGTGAGCCTGGAGATAGTTCTGATTTTCATCATGGGCCTGTCAGCAGTGGTTGAATAATTCCTCTAACTCTGGGGCAGAGCTATGTGTGGAAACAGGCACTCCTAATATTTTACAATGGCTTATTTCATTGATTCTTTCAACAGTATTTGCAAGTCCCTACTATGTGTCAGACAGAAGAGGCATTTCCTTGACTAAAATAGGCAAGTAAATAAAGTTCCTTATGGAATTAGAGAATTTCCAGAACATGTGTCAGATGGTGGAAAGAGAAATGGAGGAAAAGAAAGTCAACAGGTCCGTTACTAGAAGTGGGTTAGAAAAATGCCATTCTACACAGAGCACCCAGAGGCCAACTGATGAAGAGACATTTGGCAGATACTTGGAGGAAAGGGGGAACATCTGCAGGACAGGGTGGGTGAGTGGTAGAGGTGGGGTTGGGAAGCATTTCGAGCAGAGTTGACAGCTAGTGCAAAGGACCTGAGGCAAGAGGGTATATGGAAAAAGACACCTGCTGACCGCACTTATATCCTTTCCTGTTTCACCATTCTCTTGAGATCACTGGGGAGTAGCAAGGGCAAGTATTGCTTTTTGCCTGTCACAATGGGATAGAAGGAAAAGACAGATTTGGTCAAGGAATGTTCACAAGAATAGTGTCACAGGATCTGAAGATAAAGGTCATTTTTAGTTCATAGTACCAGCACCCCCTATCCTCAGGGTGCCTCACAGGGCCCCCAGGGTTTCTCAAGAACCCTTGGGCATATATGAGGCTGCAAGGGACTTGGTGCTTTGTGCAGAGCAGGAGCTCTGGACACCTAGGAAGCTCATGGTGCTTCTGAGCTAGCACGAAAAACAGGTTAACTAACACGCTCAAAGGCGGCCAGCATTTTCCTTCAAAGCAAAGCTTGCTTGTAACTCTGAGTTCCAGTTTTCTGACCTAGTATGCCAGTCTTCCCACAACGGTGGGGAGTGGACGTGCCCATCACTTCAGGGACACCTGACCTCTCCCCTCCCCGGTGTGGTCTCCAGCATCAAGCCCAGCACCGCAGGCTCAGCACAGAACTCCCACTGCACCACTGATCCTGAGCCCCGGGACCCTCAGCCTTAAATAACACCACATGTTGGACATAACTGGACAGTCCTGCTGCAGGTTTGCCCAGCTCAGGCTCATTCCTTTTTTATAGTGGCTTTTCCTGCATGAAATAAAGGTTATGTCAGCCCAGCCCTCCTGCCGCTTTATCAGTCTCAGTTCTCTGGCCCCTGTCAGCAACTACTCACACTAGAACACACACACACTCTGCCACAGAGCAGGCGATAGCACACTGACACCCTTGCAGAGCTCTGAAGGGCCAGGTGACTTATACATGAACTGTAATTATGGTTCTTAGTGTAATCACATTGGTGCATATATACATATGGACTCACCCATATAAATTCTCCCTTATATACATGTCCACACGAATACTATTATGCACACACATGCATTTGTTCACATCCTCAAGTGGCTAGGCAAGTTTTAGCTACCTCATTTTGTTTTATTTTTACTTTATCACTTACTATAATAGGAACATCTGTGTATTTTAAACTTCCATTGAAGTTGCCACAGAGAATCCCAAAAGACTTGAGGAGATTTTACTCCTTGCTTCATACCTTCCACACTACCTCAGAATCTCTGTTTCTTTATTGTTTGTTTAACTTCCCAGATTCTTGAGAGGAGAATGTTACTTTAATTTCAGTTACCTAATATTCATCATATTCTTGAGACTGATATGACAAGTAATTGATTTGTGTAAAGGACTGTTTTAGATTACAAAAAAAGCATAAAAAAGAATTGTTAGACAACTTGCATTTCACTAGGGAATAAGGTTATCAGACCTAGCAGAAACTCCCCACAATAGACACTGGCAAGCAGACTTCTCATCCTCCTCTTGCCCTGGGGCTGAGTCACTCCCTAGATGGATTTATAAGTCAGTTTTGCAACAGAGATTCCTAGAATCCCCCCTGATGAGAGCCTGTGTACTTTCTGTGTCTTCAAAATTTGAGGTTTGAATGGAGCAGAGTTGGATGCAAGTTGTAAAAACATGCTGATCAACACAGCTCACTGGTCTCAATCTTTGTGTCTAACAGAGACCCAAGTATTTTTCCTCATTTTCATCCCTCCCTTTTCTATGTTTATGATACACTGTCAACTTGGTCCACTATAATATAAAACACAAAGAACCACTGAGATTATGAAGGTCAGATGGATGATTATAGCTGGCCAAGGTGATGTCTGAATGTGCCAAGTCTCCAGAAAACATACCTCCCAACTTCTTCCTCAGATACCTATTTGGACTTTTATTCAATGACCAGTCTAGATAACAGCACAAATGAATTATAACTAATGAGATCTACATTCAGCATAAACATTGGTTTGATAACCAATAACAATTTGAAGATTTTGAGATTTCCCGAGGTCATTATCTGTCCATTACTAATGCAAGATATTGATCATATACCTTCAGTATTCTATGGTTCTTTAATCAGTCTTTAAGGTATTTATTATCATATAAATCAAGAGAAATATGATAAGTCCTAGCTTCTGCCTTAGCCTGGTATTGTTTCTTGAAGCCTTAGTAGTTCCTTTCTCTCACGTGATTCTGCAAAAAATTTTCTTAATCACCTAGGAAGTAATGGTGTTTTCTAATAAGATGTTTATCACTAGATTTTAAGTATACTAACTATTTCACTTTACTTCCAAATCCTTGGTCATGGGTATTAAATGAAGAAAGTTCCCAAGCAACTTTACAGGAGTAAATGTGTTAGATTGCAGCGTGAAAGGAGTAACAGTGCCAAGGAGAGCATGGAATACTGATCTTCACAAGGGCAACACTACAGGCACAGTCATCAGCTGGCAAAGGGGGGTACTTGTTCAATGGTTGTGCTTTATTCAGGCACAGAGGAAAGGAAGGACTAAAAGATCAAGGGTACAAATGAAAAACAAACATAGAAAGCTGCAAAGTTAAGAACACTGAGAAGAGGAAGCCACGAGGGAACTGGATTGTATTTCAGAGTCTTAAAAAAATAGAAGAACACACACCAAAACCTTACAATCTGTCTTGTAAATTAATTCCACACTTAATTTTTGAAATTCTTTCTTATTTTTGCAGACTCGAGCCAATATGAGGGGGATGAATGTTGTGGGGAAGTGGCAGCCAGGCTTACAGTGGTAAGTGAGTTTACTTTCGCGATTTCCTTTCATATGGTGATTCAGCCCTGCCTTGTCCTTTGTCACTGCTTGCAAAGATCTAAGCTTCCTTCCTCAGGCATCATCTTTTATTAATCAGCAATCCACAACACAGTCCAAGGAACTGGAACGGGGTTCAGACAGATGTTGATAAATGTCTTAAGTTTCGTATAAACTAAATCAAGGCCAGCCATGTTTTATTAATCAGTTAACCTCCTTCCACACTCTGTCCTCTGCATATTGTCTCACACTTTATATGCCATCCTGTTTACACTGCCTATCCTGAGTCAACTCAAGACAGTCAGCCTTTATTTAAATAGTCATTTCCAGATGCATACTCTAACAGAACGTTAGGTGTTTAACAGTATAGAAAACTACCATCATGCACTTAGGAACTATATTTATTTTAGCTATGGTAAGAATATTAAATTGATCAAAATCTGCTAGTGGAAATACTGAGGCATTTGCCCTTCAGGTTCTTATGCCTAGCTCAGGAAGCCAAGAACATAATGAGTGAATATACTACTAGTAAGAAGCCCAGCTCCACCTGCACTGCTTTGAAGAGATTCTTACTTGGGTTTCCAAGATGGCACACCTAAATGACTACCAAAGTGAATTATAGGGTTTGAGGAGAAGGCCTAGTCAGCAGGTGCCAGCCCCTCATAAAAGCCAGGCATGACAGCAAAACTGTAATCCCAGAACTGGGGGAATGGAGTAGAAACAGGATAGTTAAACACCAGTTTTAGTGAAAGACCCTGTATCAGAAAGAAAAGGTACACAGCAATTGAAGAAGACACCCAAATAGACCTCTGGTTTCCACAAGCACGTGCACATACATGCACATGCACCTTCATATATGGGCATACATGAACACGCACAGCTAATCCTCCTGGTAGTTGCTATGGTGATTACATTAGTTCAAAGCATGTGATGGAGAGAAGGAAAGCAATGTTAATTAGCTTGCTGCCAGTCACTAAGCTCTTCATCAAAGCCTAGGAAGAAGCTTTTTAGAAGGAAAGGACCTGTCTGATCTCATGTGTGTTCTCTTCTTCAGTTATTTACCTTGGGTAATGTGTATTGTACACATGTGGATCCTACTCTGGCCTATTTCTTGTCCCACAGGGAAGCAAGGTTGTCTTACTATACAGGTCTCCTAGCCGCAAATGCTTCAGTGCTTCATGGTTTAAAACTGTTTCTACCCCCAAACACATGGGGTTCTGATCTATATGGTTTTGTCATTTTTATTCTGAGGCCTGGTTTCTGTCACTGACTTCGGACCGTGGAAGAAGAGCAGGCATGAATGAGCCATGGACCCTGCCACTGTCTCCCCCGGGTTCTGTGAAATCACATTTCCTCTGCAGAACAATCACATTTCCTCTGCAGAGCATTGAAGGGATTTTCTGCATCTCTTTGGTTTTCAATAACTTAAGAATACACTCTGAATTCAGAAGGATCTAAAAATTCTTTCTTATTATGCCAATGCCTGTTTCTCTATGACTGGTTCTTGCCTTCTGTTGCCACAAAAACCACTACCATAAACTTTTTGCCCCAACTTAATATATCATACAGCCTTTTTCTCAGGTAGGAACATATCCTCAAAGTAAAAAAAAAAAGTAATTCTAACAGCATAAGTGAATAAGTTGATACAAACAATGATCACAGGCTACAAAGATAAACATTTTCTTGTTTTTGTTTGCACAACATGTCAAATGACAGTAAACATTTGTAAAATGTCATATACAATGTAAGGCATTCTGCTTATTACTAGATTTTTTGATATAAGACTCTAGGTAAAAAATAGCTTTGTCATCTCACCTGCTAGAATCTTAGAAAATAAATATTTAAGATAAGTGTCTGTGGACTAGATGACTATAAATAGGATAGCTAAGCCATACATACACCCATCCCAAAACTTAAGAAACATCAAGGAAGAGGGGATGGTAAGATTGTAAGAGCCTGGAGTAGGACGATAATGTACCAGACATTGCCTCTGGGTATGACAGGGCTGTGGTATTCATAATTTCATAGCACACACACACACACACACACACACACACACACACACACACATTTTCATAAGAACTACACAAGAAGGGAATTATCAACATCTCGCCTACAACATTGAAAGAGCACAAAAGCTCACAAGTCCCTGGGAGACTTAGGAGGATTAATGCTGATAGGAAAGAAAATGGAGATGCTTTCCTCAATGGTATACCCAGTGATCTATGGTACTTGCTGAAGTACGAATCATATCAGTCATCAAACACAGTGGGACACACAAACAGATGAAGATTTTTAAAACCAAAAGGAGGGAGAATGGTATAGAAGATTGAAGAGTGAAAATATCATAAATTCATTGCATTCATGTATACAATGCAAATAAATATATATATAATTTTAGCGTGCTTCAATCCAATATGTTCTGTTCATTGCTGAATATTTTAAGAATTTTGTAAAACTGTTTACTTTTATGAAGATGAATTTAAGCAGTTATAATTTGTGTAAGAAAAATGCACAGAATTTATTTCTAATGTGAGACAGCTAAACAATTGTGTCCACCTATGTAATCCACCCGCCAAAACATGAAATATTCTCATCCTGCCCTACAATTTTTTCTGTGACCCTTCCACTTGCTTGCCGTGTGGCCTCAAGCAACTCCATTTGATTCTCATATCCACAGGGTAGTTTGCCTGACTTTGAACTTCATATAGATAGAAGTATAGAGGATGTATTACTCATAACTGGTTTCTTTCGGTAAATTTAATGTCTTTGGGATTCATCTACATTATAGTTTGCGAACCTAGTTACCTTATGCTTTAAAAATAAGAGACATGTGCTGGATCACAGAATACTGAGAATCTAGAAAGGTCCATATATTAAGTTTTTAATTATTTTTTATGTGTGAGTACACATGTGTGGTGCACATGCACGTAGAGACTACAGTTTAACATCAGATGTCTTCCTCAGGTGGGCTCTACTTTTTGTTGATGCACAGTCTCTCACTGAACCCAGAGCTTATGTGGCTGGTCAGATTGTCTCTTCTTTGGATTGCTGGACTTGCAGGCACACTGCCATACATGCTTGGAGTTTATGTGGTTGCTTTGTATCCAAACTCTGGTCTTCTTATTTATGAGATAAGTACTTTATACACTGAGCTATCTTCCAAGCCCGTCATAGCAGGTTTTAATGCTAGCAGTTATCCTCAAGATCTTTGTGCCCTAAACCTCAGCTAGCTGTATGTTTCCTGGACTATGTCAGTGCTACCTAGCTAGGCCTTTGACCTTGGCAGGAAAATCTTCAACAAAGGGAATCCTTCCTTTCATGAGACAGTTTATATCCATACTTTGAAAAAAGATTTAGGAATACTATGTAGGCTTCCTTGTGTTGAGAAATATCTTTGAGAGTTTCAGTGCATGTGAGGCACTATATAATAGGAAAGAATTTCCTTACATAAATACTCTGCTCAAGTTTTAGTTTCATTTCTGCCTCAGAACATCTGGGATCCTAAAAGAAGACCCAGTTTCAAGTTGCTTTCTCCAGTGAATTACTTGCAAACTCTAATCATATTTCTTCAAAGACAGATTTCTGTATGTCATATAAAGAAGACTGTATACAGATCCATCAACTTTACACTTTCTGTCTTTTTCCTTATTTTATCAAGTTTCAGAAATTGTCATCAAACCTGATCTTGTCCCACGTGGTATCTGATGGTTCATGTCGTCAGTGTAGTACTGTTTTGACACCCCCTATGGGGATGGAGCTGCTTTCTGTATAGCACACATTAAGGAGACAGATTACAGAAATCCTTTCCTTCTGACATTCCTACTGCTTATATTCCATTTGAATAATTACACAAGAAACTACCATGATGGTAGTATGAATTACTAATTCATATCAGTCAGTCAAAGAACACTCTTGTTTTAAATGGACTTTGGAAATTTGAAATATATCTGAGTTAAATTTTGCTCCCCAAATTCATAGGCTGAGGCATGAATTCCTAGTACCTCAAATGTGATTATAGTTTGAGATAAAGCCTTTAAAGAGATAATTAATGTAAAATGAGGCAATAATGGTCAAGCCTTACATATTATGAGTAGTATCCTTATGAACAAAGGAATTCAAGATCCAGATATATGCATGAATAGGAAAAAAACATGTAAAGACACTGTGAGAAGCTGTTATCTCTAAGCCAAAGAGAGAGCCCTCTGGAGAAACGAAACCTTTTGATTTCCGGGTCTCCTCCACTGTGAGAAAATAAATACCTGTTAGGTAAGCTGCCCAGTCTGTGGAATCTTGTCATGGCACCATGATTTTTTAAATTATGCAACATATTACTCCACACATAATTTATATCAGTAGAAGGTCAAAATAATTATACTGTTTATAAATTGTTTTAATTTATGTATTTATTTATTTGTGTGTGTATATATGTATGCATGTATGTGTGGAAGTATGTGCATGCATGCATGCATATATGCTTATGGAGGCCAGAGACTAACCTTGAATGTCAGGAACACCATCCACTTAATTTTTGAGATAACTTCTCTCATTCACTTGGAGCTCACCCTGTAGGCAATGCCGGCTGGCTGGTGAGCTCCGGGGACCTGCCTATCTCCAAGGAAGGGATTGCAAGCACCATCATGGCTAGCTTTTTATTAAAAATATATATATTAACTTTACTTTTAAGTTGCATTAACCCTGAATTTATATGTTTTCATCACCCATTACCTACCCATGCTCCGCATTCCTTCCTAACTGTCCTGTCCTCCCCTCCCAGCCCATTTTCCTCTGTCTCTATGTCTCCCTACATGTGTAACCTGGCTGCCTTGAGAGTGTCTGTACTAGTTAGTACTTGGGCACCTGTCAGGTGCAAATGGCCTACCAGTGCAAAGACTGTAGACTATAGGGAGTCCCCCTCTATTTTGTCTCGTACCAGTCCCATACAGTCCTTCAGGATAGTGTCATGTCTAATGGAATCTTCTGTCTTTAATTGAAAAGTGTTGTAAGGCCATCCTTGGCTTTCTAAAAGTGGGCTATAGGGATACAATTCATATCCTCATGATTGTTTGGCAAACACTTCGTTGACTGAACCATTTCCTCATCTCCTTTATGTGATTCTTAGAAGCATAACTTTCACCTTCTCCTTTTTTATTCTCCTGTTGTCTGTCTTTATGTCTTCTCTGTGAACTCAGCTAGGCTTCAGTTGGGCACTTACAGTCTCAGGTCTTTATATTTGAATCAATTGTGTTTGCACTCTAAATCTATTGCCTCATATTAGGTATTACTGCTATTTATTCTAAACCTTCATCTGGGTTTTTTCAAATGTTTCTAAAATTGATCTCTACCACTTAGCATTTTATAAAACATTCTGAAACTCAAACCTGACTCTGTCACTTTTCTTCTTGAACTGTATAATTCTAACTCTATTAGACATTACCTGGTAAGGAGACAAACATACTTGAGACTGGGAAATGAATAAAGATTGTTTGGGCCCTGGTTATGAAGACTGGACCATCCAAAAATAAGATCTCAGCATCTGCTCAGTATCAGCTGGTCTTTCCTGCTGAATCATGGCATGCTAGAGGCTATCATCTGGCAAGTTCAAGCAAGCATGTCAGCCAAGCTTTCTCTTCCTCTTCTTCTAAAGCTGCAAACAGCAAAATGGGACCTGACTCTCATGATCACATCTAACCCTCACAACTTCTTAAAGCCCAACCTTCAGCAACATACAAATCTTGGGTAAGCTTCTACCACGTGAAATGGGAGATATACTCAAACCAAAGCAGCCCCTATGGTGTGTAATGAAAGACTGAAACTGTTGCCTTGCCCTTCGAGGTGTTACAAAAACTAGTCTTTTCTACCTCTCCACCTCATCTTCCATCCTTTATCTTGCTGATCATTGCAGCAGTCAGTAGAATTGATATGCACATAAAAGGCAGTTTTCAGCTGTACCTTCTGATCTGTTCTGTTATTGTTGTTATCTTGAAAGCTCAGCCTTGATTACTATTTCATTATCCTCAGGTTTCAGAATCTCCCTCCTTCTCCTTCAGTTTTGGTCAGATTTGGCCTACTTAGCACCCTGGGCCCTCCTGTGTCATTTCCCTAATAACTGCTACCGTCTGTATCTCTTCAAACCATCACTTTAGCAACTGACTTTCAGTTTCTTACTCCTTGCCTCAAATTTTCCTATTACCAAGAGAATTCTTTCTCACTGCGTGTCCTACTCCTATGCTTCCATCTTCCTTTGAATCTCTTCTGACATTAAGATCTTCATTTAAACAGTCCTTTATCTTTGGCTAGGAGATGACCTGGACAACCAATCAGGATAGAGACAAGGGGGCAGTGCAGGAAAAGCAAAACTGAAAACAACAACAAACCATAACTCAGAACACCAAATACCCTAGATATTCACCTGGAACCAGACCAGCCAAATCTCTCCCAATCTTAAAACTTAGGGAACCTTGTGGGAGATGGGGCAACAAGATTGTTAGAGCCTAAAGATGGGGAGGACCAATAATATGCAAGATACTCCACACAAGTCAGGGCTGCAGCAGCCAGGATAGAGCCATAATGAGATTGGACCTTGCCTGACCTGCACAATGGCTGACATGTCAACAACTCCCAAAGTCTAGCAGGGATCACAGGGCAGAAGGCTTCAGGCAGTAGGATCCTTAGAGACAAGGTGTTAAACAGTCATAAGAGAGTTCCCATACTAGAGGGCAGCCTAAGAAGGGGCCCCAAGCTATGCCATTGAGTCCTGAACCCTCCCTAGTATAGAAAATTCAACAGATGCTCTGGAGGATGGGAAGGAGATAGCAGGAAGCACCAAGAGAGGAGGAGGAAATGAAAAGGGGTCAGTGGGAGAGGGGAGTGGGAGAGGGGAGTGGGAAAGGGAAGAGTGGAATGGGGGACAACGGGAAGGAGGGAGAGAAGGAGGGAGGGAGGAGGGAAAAGGGGAGTGCCTATTGAGCTTGTATAACTAAGCAAAAAAATTTAATAAAAAAGAGGATTCTGTGTGTAACCAATAACTTAACTTCAAAATTAACAGACTTCTTCCACGCCATATCATCAACACTTTGCCCAGATGCCTCTTGTGTCTTATTATTTCCTGACCCTCATTCCACTCTGAAATCTTGAACCGAATTGTACCAAATTCTCAAACGAATCTTTCTATTTGTTGTCATTTTCAGAGCCTATTTCTCATGGCATCTCTTTTACTGCAGGATCTTACAATGCTAGTTTAACTTTGTAACAAGAGAAGACTCCATCCTCCTGGCTTTTCATATTTCTCCACTCTGACACAGAACATTCACTTTCTACTCCGAGACTGAGATCATGCCCCATTGCTTCTCTGAAACTTTGGAAAACATAGTACTGGTTTGTCTGGATTAATAGACTGTATGGAATCTTCCCATGCTTAACATTTCTTAATTATGCTGTAGATTTTCTTACCATGACTCCGCTCTTCCTTCATTTTTCAGTCACATTCTCCCCTGGTCTCTGTGATATCTTCTTCCCAGCTGTCTTCAAGGGCTCTCAGGAAACTGTCCTCAGTCCTTTTGTTCTTCCTGGAGGGTTCATCACCTCTGTTGCTTTATCATATTCATATACCAGTGACCCCCCCCCAGTACTTGCCACATTTGCTTAAGTTTTTCTTGTGAGACCATAGAATCAATACTCTCTTCCCTTCAATGCAAGAAACTCTAGACAAACAAATCCAAAAACTGAACTTATCATTCCTCTAAAATTTTACCGTCTTCCTGCATTTTTGTTGTTTTAATGATCTGTGTTGCCTTCCATGAAGTAACTAACTCACAGACATCTCCATTTTCTCACTCCCACATTGACTAGCGATCAATTCCCCTGCTCATTCTACCTTATCAACATTTTATACTTTCCATTCTCCATTCCCACCACTGTGCTCTGTGTGAATAGCCTCGCCATCCAGATCTCTCTACCCTCAGGATTTACACTCTCGAAGCCTGTTTCCCTCATTGCAATCATAGTGGTATTCCTTAATGTAAATCTGACTTCCGTGCTTCCTATTTAATTTCATGTCAAAATCGCTTAGGCAATTTTTTTTTAAATAACTCTAAGGATGTCTAGATTGAATTGTTTGGGTGTAAAAATGGGATATGTTTTGTTTTTGTTTGTTTTGTTTTGTTTTTCAAGTCCAATCTAATTCTGCCAAGTGTTCTATAAGAAAACTATTTGAGGGGGAAAGATGTCTCAGTGCTTAAAATACATGCCATACAAGCAAAATGATCAGGGTTCATTTCCAGATTCCACTAAAATGACATGCAGGTATGGCATCCCATCTGTTATTCCAGCCTAGGAAAGCAGAGATTGGGAATACTAGTCTTATCAGTGAATCTGATTAGAGATCCTGTATCCAGAAAATATAAAAGAGCAATCAAGAATGATTTCTGATATCAGCTTCGGGCTTCCACACAAGCACATCAGAGTCTCCTTACATGTGAATATATGTATACACACACATGCATGCATCCCATACACACATATACACATGAAACTGGAAAAGGAAAAAAGGAATAACTATTTTACATGATAAAATTAAAAACTTCAATTTAAGTCTGAAAAGTCATATTTATATTGCTCTATTTCTGTTAACTACTTGTCATAGTTGGGCACAGGTGTCAACCTGATAGTCGAGGGTTTGAGCTCTGGGCACATTTGTAGAAAATCAGTGGTTGAGGTGGGCCCAGAGCAAACCTGTAGAAAATTGTCTGGCTGATGGGGAAGGCCTGGCCCATGGTTGAGTGGGACTAGGCCCTGGAATAAAATACAGACATCTGGTTGACAGAGTGGGCATCCTTCTGAGTACACTTGGCCAGACATGCTGGTCTGGCAAGTAAGGATAATTCCTCTCTCAGCTGATATGTGATGATAGTTTGGCCAGTTCCCTCAGTCCTGGTGTTGATGCATGTTCTCCCATCAAGCTGGACTGAGAACTATAACCAGTAATTGTAAGAGAGAATAAACCCCCTGTCTCCTTAAGCAGTCTGATAGCCATTTATCAGCAACCATGCAGGTGAACTGCAACACTACTACACAGTTGTACAAAATAATCTAACTTTTTCCTCCACTGTACTGTCAACATTGTTCCCATATCCTTTATGCCCTTTCTATTACTTGTCTTCATTAAAATACAGACTCAACTGTCAGGTATCTAATCGTGTCACCTTTTCTGGATTAAATTTTGTCTCTCAAATTCATAAACTGAAGTGGGAACCCCTAGTACCTCAAATGCAATAATAGTTTGAAATAGAGATATTAAAGAGATAATTAATATAAAATGAGGCATCTTATTGGTCAACCCTGGTATGAGTAGTATCCTTATGAAAAGAGAGAATTAAGGCATAGATATATGCATGTGTAGAAGAAAGAAATGCGTGTAAAAATACTGAGGAGTTATCTCTAAGCCAAGAGTTATGTCTAAGAAAGTCCTCTGCAAAAACTAACTTCCACCGTTCCCTGCACTCCACCGCCCAGGACGCGCGCACGCGGTCCAGCCGGGCCTCACCCCGCGACCTAGGTAAGCTCCGCCTGCGCCCGCCCACCAGAACCCCAAGGTCAGCCCAAAGGGACCCAGCTCCTACCCCACCATCCAGCCAGAGCCGCGCGCAGGGCCTAGGGACTAGGAGGACCTCCACCTGCGTCGGGGCCCGCCCCAGCTGCCCTTGGATTAAATAGCTCCACGCCAACGCCCCCATCCTCCCTTCCCCACCCCGCTCCGCTGGTCGGGACGTGCGCGGTCCAGCCGGGCCTCACTCGCTACCTAGGTAAACTCCGCCCGCGCCCGCCCACCAGAACCCCAGGTCAAATATTTCAGTTTAGTGAAATTGAAAGATCTTAAGAGTTAAAACGATAATGCCAAAGTCAAAGTGCAAATCCATGAGAAGCAACACTCAAGTAAACAAATTTCCCACTGAAGAAATTAATCCCATAATGTTAGGCGGAAAAAGGCCAAGAAAGCCTGACCCAGGATAACGACTTTCAAAATATGATCATTACCATGTTCAATACTATTAAGGAGGAAATCAGGGAGGAATTACATAATCGAATCAATCGCTTTGAAGAGGAACACAACAGACATTTGGAGGAGTTGAGGAAAACAGTGCAAGAAACAAAAACTGGCATAGAGCAGTTAAAACAGACTCAAGCAGAATTTAAAACTGAGCTACAAGACAAGTTATCTTCAACCCAGAACTCCACAGAGAGTTTTATCAACAGAACTAAGGAAGCAGAAAACAGAATTTCAGACCTTGAAGATAAAGTGGGAGTACTAACCAGCTCAATGGAAGAGGTTGTTAAAGCCAAAAAGATACTTGAGAGAAATATCCAAGAGATATGGGACACCCTGAAGAAGCCTAACATGCGTATTCATGGAATACCAGAGCAAGAATCTGAAAATACCACCCCTGAGGAAATTTTTCAAACGATCATCAAGGAAAACTTTCCTCATCTAAAAAAAGAGAGGCCCATCCATATACAAGAGGCATTCCGCACCCCAAACAGATATGACCAAAACAGAAGCACGCCACGGGAAATAATAGTTAAAACACTCCACATTCAAGATAAAGAACTGGTGCTGAGAGCTTCAAGGGAGAAAAAACAAGTCACTTTTAAAGGTAAACCTATTAAAATAACAAATGACTTCTCAGTCGAAACAGTAAAAGCAAGAAGAGCTTGGAGAGACATACTTCAAGTACCGAATAAGGAAAAATGTCAACCCAGGCTGATTTACCCTGCAAAACTATCAGTCATGATCAAGGGAGAAAGAAAAACTTTCCAGCACAAGGACAACTTGAAGGGATACACGTCCACCAAACCAGGCCTTCAAAAAATGCTAGAAATGATACTCAAGCATGAAGAAAAAAACAGGCATATCCAGGAGAACAGAAGGCAAGTATAACACCATTAAAAGCGAAGCAATATACTTATAAAAACTACTAAACATAATAAATGTCTGGAATTAAAAATAGTTTCTCCATTATAACACTAAATGTTAATGGAATTAATTTACCGATCAAGAGACACAGATTACAAACTTGGATTAAAAATCACAATCCATCAATCTGCTGCCTGCAGGAAACCCATCTCACCACAAAAGATAGGCACGCTCTAAAAATAAAAGGCTGGTCAACAATTCTACAAGCAAATGGAAGCAGAAAACAGGCAGGGGTAGCCATTATGCTATCAGACAAAGTGGACTTCAAACCAAAGAAAATTATAAGAGACACAGATGGATACTACATTTTAGTCACAGGTACAATACACCAGGAAGACTTCACAATACTGAACATATATGCACCCAATACGGGCCCCTCCACATTCATTAAGAAAACCCTACAGCGTCTAAAGCAAGAAATCAACCCCCAAACGATAATTCTTGGGGACTTCAACACTGCCCTCTCAACATGGGATAGATCAACAGGTCAAAAGCTTAACAGAGACACTTTGGAACTTAATCAAACCCTGAAAGAAATGGACCTTACAGATCTCTATCGAACTTTTCACCCACGTACCAAAGAATACACATTTTTCTCAGCAGCACACAGAACTTTCTCCAAAATAGATCACATATTGGGCCACAAAACGAATCTACACATATACAAAAAAGTTGAAATTCTAACCTGTGCCCTATCAGACCACCACGGCCTAAAGCTGGACATCCACAACACATCAAACAAGAGAAAATACACTAACTCCTGGAAACTTAACACTATGATGCTGAATGAGAACTGGATTCAGGAAGAAATTAAAAAGGAAATTCAAGATTTCCTGAAAGTGAATGATAACGAAAATACAACTTACCAAAATCTCTGGGACACAATGAAAGCTATTCTAAGAGGTAAGTTCATAGCTCTTAATGCCTACATCAAAAAAATGGAAACATCAGAAATAAACAACTTAACAATGCAGCTTAAAGCTTTAGTGAAACTAGAGCAATCTGATCCCAAAAGTAGTAGAAGAGAGGAGATTAGCAAAATAAGAGGAGAAATATCTGAAATCGAGATTAAGAAAACGATAGAAAAAAATCAACCAGTCAAAAAGCTGGTTCTTTGAAAAAATCAATAAGATTGATACACCCCTAGCTAAATTAACCAAAAGCAGGAGAGAGAAAACCTAAATTAACAAAATCAGAAATGAATATGGAGTTATCACTACTGATACCCAAGAAATCCAGAGAATTATAACATCATATTTCAAAAACTTATACTCTGTGAAGTTTGACAACACAAAAGAGATGGATGAATTTCTAAGTAAACACAACTTACCTAAATTGAATCAGGAAGTTGTGAATTATTTAAATAGTCCTATAACATATAAGGAAATTGAGGAAGTAATCTTGAATATTCCCACCAAAAAATGTCCTGGACCAGATGGATTCATCACAGAGTTCTACCAGACATTTAAGGAGTTAATAATACCAATACTTCTTAAACCGTTCCATCAAATACCAAAGGAAGGAACACTACCAAATTCCTTCTATGAAGTTAATATCGTCTTAATCCCAAAACCTAATAAAGATTCACTTAAAAAAGAAAACTATAGGCCGATCTATCTGATGAACACAGATGCAAAGATTCTCAACAAAGTCTTAGCAAATCGGATTCAAAAACATATTAAAAAGATTATTCATGGGGACCAAGTAGGCTTCATCCCCGGCACACAAGGTTGGTTCAACATACGCAAATCAATAAATGTAATTCATCATGTAAACCAGTCCAAAGTCCAAGACCACATGATACTCTCGATAGATGCAGAAAAAGCTTTTGACAAGATCCTTTTATGATCAAAACGCTAGAGACAGTAGGAATGGAAGGAACCTTTATCAATATAATAAAAGCTGTATACAACAAGCCCACAGCAAGGATTATGCTCCATGTGGAACAATTGGAAGCATTCCCACTTTGATCAGGAACTAAACAAGGTTGTCCAATTTCACCACTCCTATTCAATATTGTACTTGAAGTCTTAGCTGAAGCCATAAGACAAGAAAGGGACATAAGAGGGATTCAAATCGGCAAGAAGAAGTCAAGCTATCCCTATTTGCAGATGACATGATCTTATACCTGAGTGATCCCAAAAACTCCACCAGGAAGCTCCTGGAACTAATTGAGAAGTTCAGCAGGGTGGCAGGATACAAAATAAATGTGCAAAAATCAGAAGCCTTCCTATATGCCCAGAATGAAAGAAGTGAAAAAGCCTTGAGAGAAACCATCCCATTCACTATAACCCCTAAAAAAATAAAATACCTCGGTATAAACCTAACCAAGGAGGTAAAAGACTTTTACAATGAAAACTTTAAAACCCTAAAGAAAGAAATAGCAGAAGACACCAGAAGGTGGAAAGACCTCCCATGTTCCTGGATTGGCAGAATCAACATCATAAAAAATACCATCCTACCAAAGGCTATATACAAATTCAATGCTATACCAATTAAAATCCCAAAGCAATTCTTTAAAGAAGTTGAAAAAACAATCTCAAACTTCATATGGAGGCACAAAAGACCCAGGATAGCAAAGACAATCTTGAGTAACAAGCTGGAGGTATTACCATACCGAACCTAAGTCTATAACAAATCCATAGTTATAAAGACAGCCTGGTACTGGCTCCAAAATAGACAAACAGATCAATGGATAAGGATTGAAGACCCAGATATAAGCCCACAAAATTACAGCCATTTGATCTTTGACAAAGGGGCCCAAAGTATTCAATGGAAAAAGAACAACATCTTCAACAAATGGTGCTGGCAAAACTGGATCTCCACATGCAGAAGATTAAAGCTGGACCCATACTTGTCACCATGTACAAGACTTAATTCCAAATGGATCAAGGACTTTGATATCAGGCCAGAGACTATAAAAATCTTAGTTGAAAGGATAGGGAACTCCCTCGAGCTGATTGGGTTAGGCCAACAGTTCCTAAACAGACATCCAATGGCACAGTCACTGCTACCAACTCTCAACAGTTGGGATCTTGTGAAATTAAAGAGCTTCTGTTCAGATAAAGAGATTGTAACATGAGCTCAAAGGCAACCCACAGAATGGGAGAAAATCTTCACTAACCACATATCTGATAGAGCTCTACTGTCCAGAGTGCACAAAGAACTTAGAAAACTAAACATCAAGGAAACCAATGGCCCAATTAAAAAATGGGCCCTGGAACTTAAAAGAAACTTTACCAGAGATGAAATTAAAATGTCTAACAAATATCTTAAAAAATGCTCCACTTCTTTAGCCATCAGGGAAATGCAAATCAATACTTCCCTGAGATATCATCTCACCCCGGTCAGGATGGCAAAAATCCACAATACAAACAACAACAAATGCTGGACAGGATGTGGAGAGAGGGGAAATCTTCTACATTTCTGTGGGAATGCAGGCTCCTACAGCCACTCTGGCGAGCCGTCTGGAGATTCTTAAAGAAATTAAAGATTGAAATGCCACATGACCCTGCTATTCCACTTTTGGGAATAACCCCCCATACAGCAGAGGTTCACCTCGATAGCACAAGCACGACCATGTTCATATCAGCACTGTTTACAATAGCAACGTCATGGAATCAACCCAAATGTCCAACAGTTGACGAGTAGATAAGGAAACTGTTGTACATCTATACAATGGAGTACTACTCAGCCATCAAAAATGATGAATTACTGGAATTTGCCGGGAAATGGATGTCATTAGAAACAATTATATTAAGTGAAGTATCCCAGACTCAGAAAATTAAGCGCTGTATGTACTCCCTAATAGGTGGCTCCTAGTACCAAACCCACCCAACCCACCTAGAGACACTCAAAGAAAAATCTCTGTATTACCTACAGTAATTGCAAGGATTATGAACAGGAGGGATGGGGGGGGCACACCAGAAACAAGGAGAGAGGGGACCATGTTACAGCAGAGAAAACAGGCCTCCATCAAGGACTCAAATAAGTAATGAGACATCTGATTAAGTTCACAGACTTTCGTTCCTGATCATTTACTACTGAGGGGGTATGATCTCACTAGAAGAGAAGGGCATATTGTCTGGCAGATAAAAAGTAGCCATTTTGCAAATGAATGATAGACCCGTCCCTCACTGTTACAGCAGAGAAAACAGGCCTCCATCAAGGACTCAAATAAGTAATGAGACATCTGATTAAGTTCACAGACTTTCGTTCCTGATCATTTACTACTGAGGGGGTATGATCTCACCAGAAGAGGAGGGCATATTGTCTGGCAGATAAAAAGTAACCATTTTGCAAATGGATGATAGACCCGTCCCTCACTGTGGTTTCCTATTTTTAATACATCTACCTTTGAATGTGCTCTTATAACAAGATTCTAGATTAACAGCTTTTTGTCTCTGGCCAGGGGGTGACATACAATGCCCATCAGGATGGAATGAAGGGCATTGCAGGAGCAGCAAAACTGCAAAAGAAAATCAACAAACCACAATCCAGAACTTCAGAGACTCTATATCAACCACCTAGAACTAGGCCAGACTAATCTCTCCCCATCCTGAAGCTCAGGGAAATTTGCGGAAGAGGGGGCGATAAGAGTGTAAGAGCAAAATGATGGGAGGAGCAATGATTTGCAAGATACTCCACACAAGTTAGGGCCGAAGCAATCATAATTCGACTTTGCATGCCCTGAGCAATGTCCAACACACTATTGACCTCACAAAGTCTAGCATCTGCTAAAGGCACCAAGATCCTTGGAGGCAAGGGATTGGCAGCCACAGCAGTCTTCCTATACTTAAGGGGAACACGGGAAAGGGTTCAAGGAATGGCCACCGAGTCCTTGTACGTCATCGGAGAGGAGGGCCCAGAGGAGAATCAGGCATGCACAAGAAAGGACTCTCTGGGAATTGGGGCGGGAGGCACTGGGGGATGGGGAGGGAGGGGTGAGTGGAGGGGAAGCAGGGGGGTCGGTGGGAGGAGGAGGGAGGGAGGGAACTGGTGTACCTATTAAGTTTGTATGAGCTGACATAATAATAAAAAATGTAAAAAAAAAAGATTTTTTTAAAAAAATTAAAAAAACAACAACCACCACCACAACAACAACAAAAAACTAACTTCCAATTCCTGATCTCCTACTGTGTAAACTATCTAGTCTGTGGAACCTTGTCATGATAATAATGCCAGATGGCTACATCACTTCCACAGGTCATTTCTAGCGTTCTTTCTCCATGAAGCTAGTTTTGGCCCTCCTCTTTCTCCCCTATATTATTTCCTTCCAATCTCCAAAATTGGGAAGCATATTACCTTAATGTTCTTATCTGGCTATTGCTTTTAAGGGATTTAAAATCTTTTGACTCTAGAAAAGTAGATGTCTCACTTCAGATGTCTGGATTTCTTTCTCACTATAAATATATGCTTCTAGTATAAAGCTATTTACAAAGCGTTTATACTTGCATTAGGCATTATAAATAATCTAGACATGTTTTGAAATGTATCAATGTTCATTGGTTACATGCATATCCTTCTATGCAAGGGACATGAGAATATGAAGATTTTTGTATCTATGGCAGGGGGAGGATTTCTTAAAACCAATCTTCCTTGGTATTAAGAGTGCAACTGTTCTTTCAATAAAATATGGTTTATCTCTGGAATGAGAACTAAGTTTAACATTCAAAACTAATCAATGTAATTCATAATTTGACAAACTAAGGAAGAAAAACCATATGATAATTTCCGTAAGTGTAGAAATAATGTTTGATAAAATCTAATATTCTGATTTTTAGAAAGAAGCTGAAATCAAACTAGAGGTTGAAGGTGCTACTTTCAGGATTTTTTTTTGTATTCAATTGTGCGTGTACGCGTGTGTATGTGTGTGTGTGTGTGTAAAACCACGGATGAATTCGGGAACCACCATGGACGCCTCCACCTCTTTCTGCCCCGGGATTCACAGGACCGCCCTACCAGGACCAGAAACGCAGGCCGTCCCCCCCCCCACAATCCCGCCCGGCGTCTATATGTGGGGTCTAGGATCCGAACTCAGGACTTTCCACCTGCAAGGCAGTGGCTTAACCCCTGAGCCACCTCTCCAGCCCATTTTCAGGTTTTTTTAATCTTTGGTTAGGAGGTGACTTTTGATACCAATCAGGATGCAGTCAAGGGCAGTATAGGAAAAGCAAAACTGAAAACAACAAACCATAATTCAGAACACAAAAGACTATATATTATTCACCTGGAACCAGACCAGCCAAATCTCTCCCCATCCTAAAGCTCAGGGAACCTTGCAGAAGAGGGGGCAGCAAGATTGTAAGAGCTCAAAGATGGGAAGGACCAATGATTTGCAAGATAATCCATAGAAGTTAGGGCTGCAGCAGCCAGAATTGGACTTTGCCTGACCTTCACAATGGCTGACATGTTAACAACCCCCCAAAAACTAGCATGGATCGCAGAGGAGAAGGCTTTAGCCAGTAGAATTCTCAGAGGCAAACGATTAACAGTCATAATAATGGGGAGCCCAGAAGGGGCTCTAGGCTATGACACTGAGTCTTTACCCCTCACTAGGGTGAAGGATTCAGTGGGAGGTTTGGCATTCATTCAAAAGGATGCTCCAAGGGATGGGAGGAAGGAAGGGGGAGGCACTGGGAGAAGGGGAGGGAGAGAGGGGGTGAAAGGAAGGAGGAAGGGGGGAGTGCAAGGGGGGATTACTGGAGAGGGGAGGAGGGAGGTAGAGCTTGTATAATTAGGGAAAATGGAGAAAAAAATAATGTACATCTATGAAAACCTCTAATATGGAACTCTTGAGTGGTTTCTCTTCTAAGCTATGGAATAAGGGAAAGGTATATGGTCTTCTATCACATAGCCAATGCAATAAGCCAAGAAAAAACAAAAGGGATACAGGTTGGAAAGGAAGTAGTAAAGCTTTCTTTATGACATAGATGTGTCTGTTGAAAATTTAATAATACTTACTGTGGCACTATTGATTCAGGGAGGCCCTAGCCCGGGCTCCCAGAATTCAGGAGGTCTGGTTATAGACATGCCTGAATAAAGAACCATACAGGCAGAGGTGGACAACCAACAGGCAGAGGTGGACAACCAACAGGCAGAGGTGGACAACCAACAGGCAGAGATGGACGACCAATGGGCGGAGGGATGAACAACCAGTGGGAAGGAGGGACGAACAAACAATGGGAAGCGGCCATCTAATCTGGACACCCAGTAAACAGCTAAATGATTGGTGGCTGCTCTCCCCCTCCCCTGAGCAGAGGGGTGGCCATACCTGATTGGACCCCGACCCTATATAAGCCCAAACACTTCCTGAGTAAAGTTGAGTCTGCAGCCAACTCGTTTGTGTGCTGCATGTTGCCTGACTCCCAGGGTCTGAGTGTTAGACCCTGGCGTCGGCGCCCATTCGCCTTGAACCCACGCCGTTTCCCCTCTTCCCCCCCCCCCCCCCCCCCGGCTGTCCCGGAGTGGGATTCTGCAACAACTTACAAAAAATCTACTAGAACTAAGTGAATTTACTGAAGTAACAGGACATAAAATCAACATAAAATATGAATTGAGCATTAGGGAAGAAATTGGAAATTTAGCTAGTTTAAATAATGCCACTTAATAATAGCACCAAAGGTGTGTGCTTAGATAAATCTTCCAAAATATATGAAAGACTTATCCATGAAAAATATATAACCTTAATTAGAGAAATGAAAGACCTGTATAAATATACATTTATGCTTGGTTAATAAGGTAGAAACATATTGCTACTGAATAAGAGTTTTATAATAGATTAATGAAATGTCAAGTCAGTCAAAGGAAATTTCAGCATTTGAAAGTTATATTTATTAGAATTATAATGTATGCATGCATAAACAAAAGAATGCTTTCTAAGAGTTTATTAAGACATGGACACTTATTAAAAATCAATCTTTGACAAGTTGAAAATATTTGCTACAAGTGCATCAAAATCTGTTGTTTTTTGAATATTTCATTCATGAGAGTTAGCGAGAGAGAGAAGAGAGAACAGCCATGTATATGCCATGTTTTGCCTGTGGCAGTAAGGACAACCTTTGAAAGTGGGTTTTTTCTTTTCACCAGGTAAACTCTGGGAATTGAACTCAGGCCACCAGGTTTATACAGGCCCTTTAGTTGTTGAGCCATTTTACAGGGTATGGTGCGATTAGCAATTTCTAATTTAGAAATACAAAGTACAAAGAGCAGCAAAAACAAATTTGAAATGTAAGAAGAATGTTAAGAGTACCAACTCTACTTGATTTCAATATTTATTAAATGTTAGAGATATTGAGAGAATGGAATACTGTTGAAGACTTAGATAGACAAGTAGAAATGAGTAGATTGAAAACCCTTTGGCTGAAGAGGACTTAGGCTTTATAGCCAGCTTAATTCTGCTTCGGTAAAATACCATTAAATAGTAAAATAGATAAACACAAGGGGGATGGATTTCAAAATAATTTTGGTGAAAGAATGAATCTATACTAACAGTTATATATAATTGTACCTACCTCAAATTCTAGAAAGCAAAAATTAATCTATCTGGGCATGCCAGCAGTAGTGCAGGAGGAGGACAGGGAGTTGGAAAGAACAAATGATTCTAGATTTGGGGATTGTGCCAGCACAGGGCACTTCCAGGACTTTTCAGTGGTTTTTTTATAGGCATATGCACATGCTCAAACGAGTTATACAGCTGTAATTCAATGATACCTTAATAAATATATTCTTTTGTTTGTGCATGAATGAACAAGAAAATGAATTATAGCTATCATAAACAGAGCTATCAAATGCTGAAATCTCACTTATTGACTGATTTGACATTTCATTAACCTATCATAAAAACTCTTATGCAAGTGCCAGTCTTGGTTTCCCTGGTGGTTCCTCAGTTGTGCGGGAAGATCCCAGAAGACTTGCTGCAGCCCTGGCCTGGCTTGGGCACCTGATCATGCCGGGATCCGCGATGCCAGTGCTGCGGAACAAGATGAGGAGCCAGGGCTGAGTCAGTGACAGATGAAGCTGCTCTGTGGCAGCCAGGGCCATGGAGGAAGTGAGTGGCAGCTTGGCTCCAAGTAAAAGCAATGACTTGTATTGATGAACAATGACAAATTGTACTCTGCAAACAATGACTTGTACCAGATATTTTCCAAGTATGACAAAGTTGTAAAGGTTACTATAATGAAAGACGAAAACACCCGGAAGACTAAAGGGGTTGCATTTATTTTATTTTCAGATAAAGACTCTGCGCAGAACTGTACCAGTGCAATAAACAACAAACAGCTATTTGCTAGAGTAGTAAAGGCAAGCATTGCTATTAACAACGGAAGAGCAGCTGAGTTCATCCAAAGGAAACATTATTTTGAAAAATCCAATTGTTACCAATGTGGGGAAAACCAATGTTTGAAGAGTGTGAACCAGGAGGAGGGGGAGGAGGACGGAGAGAGGGAGGGGGAGGAGGAGGGAAAGGAGGGGGAGGGGGATGAGGGAGGGAAGTTCATTGTTGCAGTTCGCCTGAACCGTTGCTGATAAACCCCATCAAATGGCTTAAGAAAACAAGGGGTTTATTTCTCTTACAATTTTCCAGTTATAGTTCTCAGTCCAGCTTGACAGAAGAGCTCACACCAACACCAGGGCAGAGGGAATTGGCCACATCATCTCCACATAACAGCTGAGAGAGGGACACTCCTTACTTGCCAGACCAGCATGTGTACACAAGTGTACACAAAGATGCCAACTTCCTCAGTCAGCTCTCTGTATTTTATTCCAGGGCTTAAGTCAACCCACTATGGGCTGGGCCTTCCCCATTAGCTAGACAATCTCCTGCAGGTTTGCTCTGGTCTTAACCACTAATTCTCCACAAATGTGCCCAGAGCTCAAACCCTCAACTGTCAAGTTGATACCTGAACCAGAAGAAGAAATTGAGGAAATAGAAGACAGTGAAGAAGAAGGAAAAGATCCTGCCCCGGGCAGTCTTGGTCAGGACATAGCATTCCAGCAGCCCAAAATTGAGGAAGAACAAAGCAAATGGAGACCCAGTCCAGGGGGTCCCTCAAGTTCAGATGATGATAGATCTCCAGAAAAAAAAGTACATATTTCAGTGATGAAGAGGAGCTTAGTGACTAAAAGTATATCTATTCTGTGATATCAAAGTAAAATCTTAGAGTGTTAAAAAAACTTTTAAGTGAATGAAAAAACATTATAAAAGCATTAATTATGTATTTTATGAAAATAGCAAAAAAGTGAAATATATTTAATTTATAGATTATAATTTAAATCCCATATGGTCTTGTCTTGAAGATTAGTTTGCTCAGTAATGTAGATAATCCACAGTCTGATCATCCAGTTTAAATTCAGAGACTAGATTGTGTTACCGATTCTTTATGACCCTCTCTCTTTATTTCTTTCTTTCTTTTTAATTTTAGATCTCTGGTAGTTAATAATGCTTACACATATGTTTTACATGTTATTCTCACTTTCTACTGTCTCTTGTCCTTTTTGGACACCACCCTCCTAGAACCAAGAGTTTTTTTTTTTTTAATTCTTTTAGTGTTTCATAAGTGAACATTGCAAATTTATGATGGTTTCACACCTTAACCCCCAATTTTCCCTGTTTTTCCCTTTAAAACTCTCCTTCTTTATTGCCAGTGTCCCTCTGATTTTCATGTCATTCACATGTGTAACCCACTGAGTTTCATCTGGTTAGCCTTTACTGACATGTGTCTGAGTACTTGCTTGCACACGAATCCTATATATCAGTGGGTGTGCCATCAAGGAAGGCATCTTCCAGTCCCTCCACATCAGTATTAACCCTCATTGGACTATCAGACAGGTAAGAGACCTGGGATCTTTCCCCTTTCATGGTGAAAATTTGATAGGACAAATCCTATGCAGTTGAATTCATGACTATGAAGGTACTGTTGTGTCCAGAAGATGATGCCAGGCCACTTCTCTGTCCCCCTTTAACCTGTTACTATCATACTACTTCTCTTGAGTCTTAGAGTAAGGGGGAAGCTTAGATGTCCTGTTTTGGGCCAAGAGATGCTTCTTCACTTATTTTTTGCTCTTTATCCAATTGTGACTTTCTGTATAAAACATCTTTCATTACAGAAGGTATTTTCTAAGTGTTGAGTTCTCCTCCAATCTGTCAGTATAATAACAGCTGTTTGAAAGGCAGTTTTATAGGATCTTTATAACTAAACCTTAATAGCTTGCACCCTCCCCAAGACCTTTGTCCTCCCCTTTCATAGCTTCTTGTTCTAGTTTACAATATCAGGAATATGATCCTGACCAAAAAGTGGTTCTTAAAGCTAATAAAGAAGGTATTGGTTGCCCCCTGACATTCATGCCACTATTGCATTGATGGTTGCTTCTTGCCAGGATGATTATTACTGTGGCTTGCAGCTTTCGTGGATTGAGTACTGATTGTTGTTCTCTCTCAGTAGTTTTCATAGTATACTTTGGTACTATTAAAGTTGTCCAACAAGGAGGAAGGTTCTAGAGCAGTTCCACCTGATGCATTTCATCTGTGTAATGTGATCCATGTGTGTCAGTAACAAAATCTTATTGTCAGTTTCTAAAGTGCAACCAACATCAGTGGCCAAAGCCTATATTGTTTGGTAGACTTTTGAGACCTCTCTGACCAATAATTTATAAGGAAATATCAAATATCTACTACTTGGAGACTTGCTTAAGTACTTATGGATTCTAGTTGGAATATTGTAGAATATGTTTCTGTTTTGCCCTATCTTCCTCTCTGTGTGTTCCCCTGTATAGGATATATCTGTTCTTACTTTTTAAGGCAAAAATTGATATATTAATAAAATAGGAGGTGTCTATCTGGTTGTATTTTACAGTCTTAATAAGCAGCTTCTCTTGTACCCTATTCCCTTACCTCTTCTTTTCTTGAGCTGTTTCCTCCATTATTAACCTTGGTTCTTCTAGTCTTTTATATCTTCCCTTAACAGTATGGTGTTTCTTGAAATCATTTTGCTTTCATGGTGAGAGATTATAGGATAAGACAGTTTCTGTGCCATTTTGGTCAAAAAATACATATGTCATGAAATAATATATATCACATCTAAGACATAATGTCTGGTCCACAAATGTCCCACTTCAGACTGTTGCAGTTTTACCATTCCTTTTCCTCAATGTTTCCTGAGCATCAGAGAGGGTGGTGGGGGTGACTTAGATATCCTGGTTATAGCCAAGCAGTCTGAAATCATTTATTTTCTGCATTTTGGCAAGTTGTTCTTTTCAGTGGTAAACTATTACATAAGGAGGCTTCTAGTTGAGTGCTCTTCCATTCCATGGGTATAACAACAAGTGTTTAGAAAGCAATCTGATATAATATCTTTATAGCTGAACATTCATAGATTGCTCTTTCCCTGGCACCTATGTCTTTCCCTTTCATAAATTCTTGTTCTACTTTATAGTAATAGGAATGTGTTCCTTTCTGACAAACAAGTTTTGAATCCTATCAGAAAACTATTGGTTTCCTTCTTGATAATTAAGCCACTATTACACTATTCATCCCCTTTTGCCATAGTGACCATTATTGTAACTTTCGGATTTCACAGATTGATGAGACTTTTGGTTGCTTTTCTCTCCCAGTAGTTTCCATAGTATTCTCTGGCACATTGTAAGTTATCCAGCAAAAAAGAGTCTTCTAGATCTGTTCTAGCTGGTGTTTTTTTTGTGTGTGTGCATATCCTTTCATCCATTTGTGTTGCATCTTCAGTAACAGGATCTTTACTGTCAATTTCTGAAGAACAACCAAGAGCAATGGAAAGTTTATACTGCTTGAGGAGATTTTGAGACGGCTCTGTGATCAACAACTTACCAAAATGTATAACATATATATTACTTCTAGCATTGTTTAATTGGCTCTGGATTCTAGGTGGAACATCCCAGGTCATTTTTTTTTACCCTATTTTCCTTGCTCTGTGTTCCTCTGTACAAGGTAGGGACTATATTTTTGCTCTTTTTATTACTAAAATTCTTTTTGACATATTAATATCATAGGAGGTTCCTATCTGGTTGCATCCCACATTCTTAGGGTTTTTCTATTATTCCCTCAGTCCCTCTTGTACCATATTCTCTCATCCCCCTAAGTATTTTCTCCCACTATTCCTCCTTCACCTTGCCAACCATGGTATCAAATATTTTCTCCCCCAAAGTCTTCACCCTAACTTTTCCTCCCCTTCCTCTGGCTCATTGATCCTTTTCAGTTTATCTGATTCTTAAAGAAATTCCAAGCCAAATACTTGAATCAGTTTAATCCTAGCATCCATATATAAGAGAAACATATAGCATTTATCTTTCTACGCTTCAGGTGCCTCACTTAAAACTACATTTTTTGCCCATTTATAGGCAAATTCCATAATCTCATCCTTCCTGGTGGCTGAATAGTATTCCATTGTGTATATGTTCCATATTTTCATACCTATTCCTCTATTGATAGATACGTTGGCTGATATAATTGTCTTCTAATTTGTGAATAGAGCTGCAATGATCATGGATGAGCAAGTGTCTGCAATAAGATGTGGAGTCCTCTGTGAATATTCCTAGAAGTGGTATAGCTGAGTCATGTGATAGTTCCATTTTTAGCTTTCTGAGGAACCTTAACATTACTTTTCAAAGTGGCTGTATCAGTTTATACTCCCACTAACAATAAGCAAGTGTTCACTTTTCTCCACATCCTTGTCAACATTTGTCATTGTTTATGTTCTTGTTCTTAGTCATTCTTACTGGGGCAAGATGATATCACTAGGTATAGTTGTAATTTGCATTTCTCTGATGACCAGGGATGTTGAGCATTTTTTTAATATTTAAGTTACAACTTAATATTATAGTACACATAAAAATACAGCAAATATTTACTATAGACTGAGAAAGATAGTCTTATGACATCAAAGTAATTTAAAAATACCAGTCCTTCTAAAGATTGATTAAGTGCGATATAGTATTTTCCTTATAATCAAAATATAGCAAGGGCACCTAATCATGCAATGCAAGTTTGTTCCTTAGAAATGAGTAGCCATTGACATGTCAACAATCCCCCCAAATCTAGCATGGATCACAGGGGAAAAGGCTTCAGGCAGTAGGATCCTTAGAGGCAAGGGGTTAAACATTTATAATAGAGTTCCCCTACTAAGGGAGAGCCCAAGAAGGGGCTTCAAGCTATGCCACTGAGTCCTGAGCCCTTGAAAGTGTAGAAGACAGTTTAAGGAGTATTGGTGTTATTAACTCGTTAAATGTCTGGTAGAATTCTGTGCTGAATCCATCTGGTCCAGGACATTTTTTGGTGGGAAGATTCGAGATTACTTCCTCAATTTCCTTATATGTTATAGGACTATTTAAATAATTCACAACTTCCTGATTCAATTTAGGTAAGTTGTGTTTACTTAGAAATTCATCCATCTCTTTTGTGTTGTCAAACTTCACAGAGTATAAGTTTTTGAAATATGATGTTATAATTCTCTGGATTTCTTGGGTATCAGTAGTGATAACTCCATGTTCATTTCTGATTTTGTTGATTTGGGTTTTCTCTCTCTTGCTTTTGGTTAGTTTAGCTAGGGGTGTATCAATCTTGTTGATTTTTTCAAAGAACCAGCTTTTTGACTGGTTGATTTTTTCTATCGTTTTCTTAATCTCGATTTCAGATATTTCTCCCCTTATTTTGCTAATCTCCTCTCTTCTACTGCTTTTGGGATCAGATTGCTCTAGTTTCTCTAAAGCTTTAAGCTGCATTGTTAAGTTGTTTATTTCTGATGTTTCTATTTTTTTGACGTAGACATTAAGAGCTATGAACTTACCTCTTAGAACAGCTTTCATTGTGTCCCAGAGATTTTGGTAAGTTGTATTTTTGTTATCATTCACTTTCAGGAAATCTTGAATTTCCTTTTTAATTTCTTCCTGAATCCAGTTCTCATTCAGCATCATAGTGTTAAGTTTCCAGGAGTTAGTGTATTTTCTCTTGTTTGATGTGTTGTGGATGTCCAGCTTTAGGCCATGGTGGTCTGATAGGGCACAGGTTAGAATTTCAACTTTCTTGTATATGTGTAGATTCATTTTGTGGCCCAATATGTGATCTATTTTGGAGAAAGTTCCGTGTGCTGCTGAGAAAAATGTGTATTCTTTGGTGCGTGGGTGAAAAGTTCGATAGAGATCTGGAAGGTCCATTTCTTTCAGGGTTTGATTAAGTTCCAAAGTGTCTCTGTTAAGCTTTTGACCTGTTGATCTATCCCATGTTGAGAAAATTAAGCGCCGTATGTACTCCCTAATAGGTGGCTCCTAGTACCAAACCCACCCAGCCCACCTAGAGACAGTAATTCCAAGGATTATGAACAGGAGGGATGAGGTAGGAGGGCCACACCAGAAAGAAGGAGAGAAGGGACCATGTTACAGCAGGGAAAATAGGCCTCCGCCAAGGACCCAAATAAGTAATGAGACATCTGATTAAGTTCATAGACTTTTGTTCCTGATCATTTACTACTGAGGGGGTGTGATCTCACTAGAAGAGGAGGGTATATTGTCTGGCAGATAAAAAGTAACCATTTTGCAAATGGGTGATAGACCCCTCCCTTAGTATGGTTTCCCACTTTTATTACATCTACCTTTGAATGTGCTTTTATCACAAGACTCTAACAGCCTTTTGTCTCTGGCCAGGGGGTAACATACAATGCCCACCAGGATGGAGTGAAGGGCATTGCAGGAGCAGCAAAACTGCAAAAGAAAATCAACAAACCACAATCCAGAACTTCAGAGACTCTATATCAACCACCTAGAACTAGGCCAGCTTAATCTCTCCCCATCTTGAAGCTTAGGGAAATTTGCGGTAAGAGTGTAAGAGCAAAAGGATGGGAGAAGCAATGATATATAAGATACTCTATACTAGTTAGGGCTGAAGCAATCATAATTGGACTTTGCATGCCCTGCGCATTGTCCAACACACTGTTGACCTCACAAAGTCTAGCATCTGCTAAAGGCACCAAGAGCCTTGGAGGTAAAGGATTGGCAGCCACAGCAGTGTTCCTATACCTAAGGGGTACACGGGAAAGGGTTCAGGGAAAGGCCACTGGTCCTTGTACGTCATCGGAGAGGAGGGCCCAGAGGAAAATCAGACATGCACAAGAAAGGACTCTCTGGGAATTGGGGCAGGAGGCACTGGGGGATGGGGAGGGAGAGGGGTGGGGAGGGGGAGCAGGGGGTACGGGGGGAGGAGGAGGAAGGGAGGGAACTGGTGTACCTAATAAGTTTGTATGAGCTGAAATAAAAAAAAAAAAAGAAAGTGTAGAAGACTCAGAGGGAAATTCAGCATCCACATAAACAGATGCTCTGGAGGATGGGAGAGAGAAAGCAGAGAACACCAAGATAAGGAGAGAAAGAAAAGGGGTAAAGGAGGAGAGTGGGAAGGAGGGAGAGTGCAATAGGGGAAAACAAGGGGAAAGGAGGGAGAAGAAGGGGGTTACCTATTGAACTTGTATAGCTAGGCAAAAAAATGTAATTAAAAAAATAAATTTTAAAAAAGAAACGGGTAGCCATCTGAATCATTGCAAACATTAATTAAACTTTCCCTTTAAAAATTATAAAGACAGATGTTTTAATGGGAAAATGTCCCCAGTGTTCTCTGATAATGTACATGTAAGAATATGAAAGGTTTTCTGAGGTCGATGGCATAAGCTGCAATCCCAACATTGGGAAGACATTGGTAGGAGCATCTTGAGTTTGAGGCTAGTCTGGGTTACATAGTGATTTCTAGGTCATCGTAGTTATATAATGAGACTGTCAGTTATAAAGACAACAAAAAGAATGGGAACAAAATGTAAATATCATAATATAATGAAATAAATAATTTTACAGTAGAATAATAGCACTGAACTTAAGGTTTTTATAAAAAGATTTTTATTAATTTTTTTCTACTTTTACAAGCATATTGAGTATTCATCCCAGCTTCTTCCCTCCCTCCTCCTTCCTATCCCCTCCCTTCCTTCATTATTCCCTCCCACTCCCTCCCACAAGCCTCAGTGGACCTCAGGGTTCACTCTGACTTGTCTACTACTGTGGGGGTTCAGGTCTCTATAGTGTAACAAGTTACCTCTTTTCAGGCCACTCTACTGATGTGTGTGTTTCCCTTCATTCATCCAGCTTTAGACCCAAAGGTTTACATTGTGAATTCCTATTATATGGGTATAATAACAGCTGCCTATAGATGTACTGTCTTCCTACCTATAGGTTTATTAGCTGGCTTCCATGTTGCTCTATTGGTCTATTTCTTTCCCTTTTTTAGGTCCTTGTTCTAGTAACAGGGATAGGAACAATTCTGACAAATGGGTCTTGAGTCCAGTCAGAAAACTGTTGGTTGTCTGCTTTACTCCACCACTATTACACTGGTGGTCACCTATTGCCATGGTGATCTATATGCAACTTACAGATCTTATGCCATTAATAGGGGCTTGTGATTATTTCTCTCCCCATCAGTTTCCACAGGAGTCCTTGGTACTGTTTAAGCTATGCAGCAAGGTTCTACTTTTACAAGCATTCCTCAGACGAATTCCAGCTGACATACTTTGCCTATATACTGTATTCAATTTGTGTTGCATGTTCAGTAATAGGGTCTTACTGACGGTTTTTGGATAGCAACCAAGAGCCATGGCAAACGCCTATATAATGTTTGGGGGCCTTTAAGACCTCTCTGCCAAACATTTTGTCAAGAAGTGCCATGTTCTGGTTACCCCTAATAAAATTGTGTCCCTGGGTTCTAAATGGATCAGCTCAAGGCAATTATTTTATTTCTATTCTATTCTATTCTATTCTATTCTATTCTATTCTATTCTATTCTATTCTATTCTATTCTATTCTATTCTATTCTATTCTATTCTATTCTATTCTATTCTATTCTATTCTATTGTTCCCAGTTTTCCTCATTAGATGCTCCTCTGCATAAGGGCTGCTCATTCTTGTTCCTTTCTTTCAAAGACATTTTTTAACATATTACTAGCATAGGATTCTCCTTTGGTATTGTTTCCCATCATTTTTAGGTTTTTCTATGAGTCCTTCTGCCCCTCCTATCTCCCATGTCCCTCCTTTCTCCCTTCCCCCCATTTCACGCTATGTATTTTTCAAAGTTGAGCATTTTTAAGGGACTTTTTTGTCATTTGAATTTCTTTTTTGTGAGAAGTCCCTATTTAGTTTCAGGGCCCACCTTTTAATTGGGTATTTGCCTTCTTGGTATTCAGTTTTTTGTGTTCTTTGTGTATTCTGGAGATTAATCTTTTCTCAGATTCATACCTAGCAAAGATTTTTCTCCCATTCTGTGGGTTGTCTTTTTTCACAGTTAATGGTTTCTTTTGCAGAACCAAAACGTATCAATTTCATGAAGTCCCACTTTGTTGACTTTTGGTCTTAGTTCCTGGGCATTTGGGATCTCGTTCTGAAAAATCTTCACCAAGGCCTACCAATTCAATTATACTCCCTACTTTTCTAAAAGTTTCTAAGTTTCAGGTTTAACATTTTTTCCCCAGTGTGTATTCTTGACACATGAGTCAAAACTCAACTGGTTATATGTGTGTGAGCTTATATCTGTGTTCTAAGGTCTAGTCCATTATCAGTGTATTTGTTGTCTTGTTGTTATGCCAGTACCATGCTGTTTTTATAACTGTAGCTCTGTAGTATAGTTTGAAATCAGGTACCGTGATGCCTCAGGCAGTGTTTTTTATGCTCAAGACTGTTTTGGTTAATTGGGGCCTTTTATGTTTCCATATAAATTTTGAGGTTGTTTTTTTCAACTTTTGTGAATTGGAATTTTGGAATTGGAATTTTGACTGGAATTGCATTAAGTCTGTATATTGCCTTTGATAGGATGGTTATTTTCACAGCATTAATCTTACCAAAAAGTCTTTTTACATTCTAGTGTATCTTTAATTTTTTTCTTCTGTGTCTTGAGTTTCATTGTACAGGTCTGTGGTTAAGTTTATACCAAATTATTTTTTTGTTGAGCCTGTGATGAGTGGCATTGATTCCTCATTTTCTCTCTCCACTGTTTGTCCCTAGTATATGGGACAGCTATTGATTTTTATATGTTGATTATGTAGCCTCTCAGCGCACTAAAAGTGTTTAGAAGCTCAAGAAGTTTCTTGGTGGAGCTATTGGGCTAACTCAAGCATATAATTTTGTCATCTGCAAATAGGGATAACCTAACTTCTTCCTTTTCTATTTGTATTTCTTTTATCTCCCTCTCTTGCCTCATCGCTCTAGTTAGGACTTCATGCATGATAATGAGTAAGGAAGGAGATCAGATTTGTCTCATTCCTGATCTAAGTGAGAATGCCTCAGGTTTTGCCCTTTTAGGATGATATTTTATATATCCTTTATATGCTGAGATACATTCTCTCTTTTCCAATTTGCTCCAGAATTTTTGTCTGTGTTCTCCCAGACAGGGTGTGTCTGTTCACATTCATTTTTGAAAAAAAAATTTTATAAACTTATAACATAGATTTATGTCTAACTGAATCTTACAAACTTCAAGGCTATTTGATACTTCCCTGTCCCTTCTTGTAGCCTATCCTCTTTTCTCTCCCCCTTTAAGTTTTTCCTCAATTTTTCCTCTTTCCACCTTCGTATTCCCTTTGATCTTTTTCATTTCCTTCTTTGAGGAGTTTAATTCTTTATAAGTGGAAGCAATTGTAGTGTTTGGCTTAGATGATTGCTTTAAAGAGTGCTGAACTACAGGTCCTCAATACAGTCCTGTGTGTTTGTGGAAATGGTTCATTGGTCATTCATTAGTTACCATCTTAAACTTGTGATAAACTGACACAAAGAGGCTGAAATGCAAGGAAAATCTTTATTTTTTTTTAAGGCTGGCATCACCTGGAGAATTAACTTCTAGGAGTGGTTCTTTGCTCTCATGCCGCATGGCTACATAAGGTGTCTTTGTTCAGTAGTTTATTTACAGATGAATCTATTTAAAATGAAATGCAGTACTGTTCTTGATGAGCTAATCTTTCACAGTTAGTCACCCAAGTATGAGGCATTCCAAACACACAAATTTCTTTTGGACACAAATTTTCTCTGTATTAGAAAAGTTTTTTAAAAACAATATTTGACTTATTTTTCTTTCCTTACTTTTATTGCACACTTCCTTTGCCTGTTCAGATCAGGCCATATCATTTTTCCCAAGCACTTGGACATTTTGTATTATTATGATCCATATTAATCAATCAGTAGTTGGAGTCCCCAAGTGTGCTGGAGTAGTATCTTTAATGACCTTATTCTCTACTAGAACAAATCTTTTGTAACAGCTACAAACATAAAAGATATGATGTTCAGATATATTTACACCATATTTATATATAGAGGCGATGTCTTTGTATTCTTGTTGCTAAACATAGTGTAGGGAGCCTGCCTCAAAAATATATCCATGAATTTTCCTTTCATAATATATGGTGTACTTCTGCTAAGATTGATCAAATTGGTTTATATTTCCCTCATCACAATTTTTAGGTTTCAAATATTAATAGGCTTTAACTTTAAGACTGCATACCATCAGACAAATTTGTAAATGTACTTATCAGTATTTCTTAATTTTCATAAATGATGTATTTAAAATTCCTAATTCCTTCTGTAAATTGTAAATAATTCTAAACTTATAGGGTTATTGTGCTCTCTGGGAAAGAGAATAATACAGTAAAGACTTTGTGAAAAGTTGATACTTAACTATCATTTGGTCTTGCCTCATATATCCATTTTCCCTTTCCACCAGTGCCTCTCTGTCTCAAAAATTCCATGTGCTACCTCATTGTTTTCTAGGCCTATCCCTGATTGATGCTGGGGCTCTTTAATTAGCATCTGTCCTGACCAGGCTCTTCTTTGCTTTTATTTACTGACTTTCAACTCTGTTTTTCAACCAAGTGCAGTTTCTCTGATCTTCTCGGATTAAAATTCATCTTGTCAGTCAAATCTCAGGAGACTGTATCATATCCTTTACTAAAATTCCAACATAACATCTGTTGAATCTTGCAGTTCAAGCCCAAAAGGAGCGATTAGGTTTATGTGGTTGGATTTCTTCTTTATAAATTCTGACTACTCATATTGCCAACGATCCAGGTTTCTAAATAAGTGTTCCGTTTAGTGCCATCTAATCTTTTTCTTTGAGAACATAGAAAAAGATCTATTTTAAAATAACGTACTTTTCTTAATTATAAAAGTAGTACAAACTTATTATAGAAACTAACAAAAACCAAAAGAAGTATACGAACAAATCTGTATTACATTGCAAAGATAATTGTTAACATTTTGCTTGTGCTTTGCTCACAAACATCTTATTTAAGTTGCAGATATCAAATTTTATGCATATTCTATTTTTGTAAAGTAAAACACGTGCAGTAAATTTTGATGATTACTGCTTTGTGCTTTCGGTGCTTATCTGTCCTCAGTTTGCCATGATTAATTTTTTCTATATACAACAATAAACACTTTTCTCTCCTACATATAGCACATATTTAAATTTTAATTGAAAAGCCAAAGGAGGACACATTAAAGGTCAGTGAACTTCAAAAGAATTGGAGCATCATTATAAATTTTAAACAATATGATTTGGGGATTTTTTTTAATTTTTGGAGATTTCTGGTTTTCATTAGAAGTGGTCTTTGAAACTCCCCCTTTCATTTTTGTGATTCTCCTTTTGTCCATTGTTATCCTGTTTTGCATCTCTAAAGGGTAATAGCTAATAGAAAATTTAAAACTAGATGACATAAGGCACAATTTTGTTTTCTCTGTCTTTCCATAAGCTAACTTGCACTAATTTACTCATAAGAGCAACAGCTCATCCATATTTGATTTGACTTTAATCTTCAACTGGCCTCCTCCATCCTCGTTCCTCAAAGCTTTTGTTAATGAGTCTTTATTATGCTGAGCATGATTGTTCATCGTTGATAGAGGTTTTCCTGATATTTTCAGTAAATTCCAGAGATGTTGACTGGATGCAGATGCCGCTGCTTTTATGATCCACTAAACATCTGAATCATTCTTCAGGGGCTAAATTTTAGCTCTAAAATAAGGACAATGAGTTTATGGAAAGATGGACAGTTCTAATATTATAGAAGTGCCTTGGTATTATGTATCTTAGTACATCTACTTTGTAAGAGAAAAAAACACTCCACCTTTGTATAATGAGGGGTTCTGGGTCACCTGTCGATTGAGACATTGAGCTATTCCCGTTATTAACTCACACACCTCTCTGCTGCAGCATTCATAGTCATGACACAGCATCTGCACTCCTGTGAATCCTCTTATTCCAGGTGTAAGATTCGGCCTGAGAGTCGACATTCATAATCTCAGAGAGATTTTGTTCTTTCCATATATTCTCAGAATCTAGCCTAATGCCTTGTATGTCAGTGCTTGAGGTGAGATAAACCAACTGTCACGACAAAATGGTCAGCAATCTAGTCTTGAGAGCAGGTTAGAGGACTGAAGGCCTAGATTAGAGTTTCTCACTCACCTGTTTTTTTAGCATAGCTTTTGACTGAATATCAGGCTCAGATTTTTTTCATCTTCATAATAGGAATTCTTCTGGTAGTAGCAGCACAGAATGACAATCACTAGCACATTTTCATGACAATTGAATATGCTCAATAAATATTGAGAGCAACTATTAGTACAGACATTGGCTGGGAGCTTAGTTTGATCGTATCCAACATGAACCAGAATAGTCTCAATGTAATAGAAATAAGATAAAACCTCAAAAGAATTCTAGGCAAGTGAATTCTAATGGAAGAGAAAATGTTTAAGGAGTTATATGTTTGTGACATACAACTTTACACACTCTTTACCTGGAATTGCTGCAAATTCATGAATACAATGCTTTACAAATTTTGACATGCAGAATGTACATGCCTGTATCCCAGCACTTGGAAGGTGAAAGCAGGAGAGTTAGGAATTGAAGGCCATCCTTGGCCACATGATGAGTTTGAGGTGAGCATGGGTTATATGAGACAGTCTTTTTTTTAAAAAAAAAAAAGTCATCCCAGGAAAAGACAATTGACTGTTAATTGCTAGAGTAGCACCTCCAGGTACTGTCCTGACAGTTCAAAGCTGTGCTCAGAGCTGTGGCACAATCTTCTGGAGCCTTCTCCAATATTCCACAGGACAAGACTTGTAGATACCTCTATGGATAAGGAATTCCTTAGACTAAATAAATCAGCAAATATCAAAGTAGATCTTCATACATAGCTCTAACAAGTTTTATAGTAGTAAGTCAAGAGAAAAATGGGTTAGATGATCTCAGCAGAGTTGCACAAATGTATAACCATTGAACTTTGTGCTGCTTGGCTTTCATGTGTCTCCCAACTCTAACTTCATTCTGTGGTAGTTGTAGGTAGGTGGTTTTTTGGTTGATTTTGAAATCTCGTCTTAGTAATTTCTGCCTAAATATGGCATGGCTTTTTCTTTTTCTAGCAAAAACATTTAAATAGTATACTTTTGGAAGAAAATTTTATTCATTCACTTGTTTCTTAGTTTTTCATAAAGTATATACTTTTTCTGTCTACTCATTCTGACTTTGGCTTGTGTTAGCAGCTCATTCTCAGCAGAAAACATCCAGACAGATGTTTTGTTCAGCGGCAGATTGTGTAGAAAGAAAGCCCTTTGATTTTCTTCTCTTACTCTGCTCTTCTTTCTTTGCTCTCCCTCTTATTTTTCTTATCATGTCTTCCTCATAGCATGTGGGAAATCAGGTTTCTGCAGTTAGTCTTCAATGTAGTTAAGATAAAATCTTAGCAAGAAAACCCAGAATTTACAGAGGAGGTAAGTAAGGGCTAGATAAAACATCAGGAACCTGAATAAACAGCATAAACATCAGATGAACTCCAATCTCCTGAGACTTATCTGCAGGTGGTAAGTTCTGCTTCCTACATACAGAACAGCCATTGTGAGTAGGCAAAAACATTGCAGTGGGACAGATGCAGTCAAAGCATCTTGCAACCGGAACCCTTTTATTTTATTTTACACAAAAGGAATTCTTCTTATTACAAAATCAAAGAATATTGTAGCATCACACATGTTTTATTCTGCTTTCTCTTGCTAAGAGGCTAAATAACAATAATTAGGAACATGCAAGTTTTAAAGAGGTCAATGAAAGAGCAGGGAATCTGCTCTTGGAATTGGAAAAGCCTGCCTCTCATTTACATAAACACACTTTCTTTATTCTTTGTTTCAATTAATATCTTGTTTCTGAATACCTAATGGTATTGGCTTTGCAGGTAATTTGCAGTTAAAGTTGTTTCAGATATAAAAGGAGAGTTAGAATTAAGTACATTCTGTTAGGAATTCTCTTCCTTTTCCTTCATCATCATCGTCATCATCATCATCATCATCATCATATGTGAGGCTGGTTTTTAGGAAACTGATTTTGATCATCAAGGTACTTTTCAAAAAAAATTTAGAGGAAGATCAATGAAGATTTTTGATCATCTTGTCTTCTTGATAGAGTTGCTCTGTAGCAGGTGCTTCTTAGAATTCTGTGGAAACAATGGATCCTTGCTCTTTGTGTACCTATTTTTAAAAATATGCCAATTGTACTAGAGGGATGTAAAATAGTAGGCCCAGTTAGTATGTGCATTTTTCTTTATTTCCTTTAATGTGTGTATAATATCTCTATAAACATTCAAGAGCTCAACATTTGGACTTGAATTTTTTGAAATTAAAAGTGAGCTCCTTAAGAGTTTGGCATGCACATTAAAGGATGCTCCGGGAATGAAAGGGGGAGGCACTGGGGGATGAAGAGGGAAGGGGGAGGGGAGGGAGGCACAGGGGGAGGGAGGCACAGGGGGATAGGGGGTTGGAGGGAGGGGGGACCAGTGTACCTGTTAAGTTTGTATGATAATAAAATTTATTAAAAAAAGAAATGTACTAGTATAAACTTATTTATATTAACAAATTGCATTAATAAAATATCAGCTTTACATTTAAAAAAAAGTGAGCTCCTTAGTCTAATGGAATCAGACAAAAATTAGTGCCTTTTTCTTTTACTCTCACAACTTTTTTCTTAAATTTATAGTCTTTATATGTCCTCTGTTTTCTTTATTTTTTCTTATAGTTCTTCCTCCAACACAGTTTGGTTTTTACCAATCCCTGAAGAACATCTGTTGTCTTCATTTAACGTTCAAATGACAATGATATTTTATAAAATGCGCTACAATGGTGTTTTATAACTTATTCCCTTGCCTTCAATAACTTTAGAGTTATTATGTATGATCTGGTATGGATCTTTTCTTTTATTTTCAAGACTATCCATAGAAATTCCCCTTGACACTGTCTTTTCCAGTAGCCCTTAGAAAACTTCCTCTGGAAATCACGTTCAGTTTTAGGCTACATGAGTTACTTACTACATATTGCAAGACATTTAAAATTTCTTTTGACATTTTCCTACGAAGGAAATACCACTTTAGATCACAAGAAAGGTGTTTTATTTTGTTTCTTTATACTCTAAAATGTGCAAGGTATAGAATAATTTGATGCATACTGGAAAATTCTAAAACAGAAGATTAAGTTAAATATTCTTAAGAAACAGGAGTGGTTGGAGTACATGTTTAAATATTCAGATCCATTCCTGCATGAGATTTTAAAACAGCATATTTTTAAAGATTTTTTTTGTCTCCACAAAATTCTGATACACATCACTGTGTAACTGAGGAGGTTACTATATGTTGGTTTATTGGTGTATGTTGTTTTTAGAATACATACCTGCTTCTTCCCTTCCTGTTCCCACAACGTCCCCAGAAGAGTTGAGCTTTGAAGTTATTTTCCCAAATACCAAAACTCTCTCAAGTTGTGTAATATTTAGTCACTAACCATAACTTCAGAACTTCAGACGATCTATAATGTGGGCTTTATGAGAAACCACAATGAATGCTCAGTGCACATTTCTATCCTAGCACTTTGGAAGTCCCTTTAGAGAAACTTGGAGAAGAATACAAGGAATGTTGGAATGTTTGCCTTGGGGAATATCTATGTCCTATGACATCCAAGGATACAACATGCTTCCTCTTCATAGCTTCTTTGAATCTCATAAACCCAGAAGTAAATTGAGCTATCGTCAAGAGATTTTTATTCTCAGCAACATTCTTGATTTTGGGGTTATCCTGGAGTTGTTTCTCATTTGCTTATTACACTTAACAAAAAGTAAGTTAAATCCAATTCCCTGGGCAATGCTTTCCATTCCCAATTTTACTTGGTCACAAATTAAATTGCATTTGTACAGTCCAACAGGATAGGATGGAGATGGGTTCTTTGGGTTTCTACAAAACTTAGCAAAAAAATACTGTGTATGTACATCTTTATACAGATATTTTTTTTAAAAAAAAGATGCAAATATTAAGGATGTTGTTACATGTTAAATTTATATACAACTTCCAAAAATTCTTTTCACAGTCTTAAATGAAGTTGTTTGCTTAGTATAATTTATTGTGCAATTTCATGATTTAGTTGGCTAATCATGTATCCTAGCAAATTTTTTTCTAAAATAGTGATTACTTAACATTATTGATCATAATGTTCTGTGAGAAACTATGCTTACATGGATTTGGAAGGAACAAATAGAAAAATGTAGTCATCATTTCCTTTTTCTGTTTGACAGACTGCTTCGTATTTATTGGCAAAATTCAAAACTTAAACATTTTAGATTCAAGATTGAAAGATGCATTCATCTAACCCTTTTCCATTTATTTGGAAATGTATTTAATTTTATTACACATTTAGAAATTTTAAGTCCAATTGACTTTTTAATTCAAAGCACTCATAAAAAGTTTCCTTACCTAATATGCAGATATTACTTAATCTGAAAAGACTTTATGAAGATCTAATTTACTGTGTCAATCAAACATGTCTAGCAAATTCTTTCAATCATCATTTTTTAAAGTTGAAACTTTTGTTTTGTCAAAATTTAATATAGGGCTAACTGGAAGAGAGATAGCTCAATAGGTAAAGCACTGTTCTGAGGACATGAATTCAATCCTCAGATCCCATGGAGAAGACAGGCATAACTGCAATCTCAGCTGGCCAATCAGCCTAGTTTAGTCCGTGAATTCCAGGTTCCAGTGAGAGACCCTGTATCCAATATGAAGGTGGACAGTACTTGGGAAGTAATACATGAAGTATACCTCTAATTTCCACATGCACACTCACACAAAAGCACCACACACACATGCATTCACACATACAGGCATCCTGCACACACATGCATACACGTACCCTTGTGTACATATACACAGACACACAAACATATTTTGTAAACATTCAACATATCAATATATTTTTCATAATCCAAAAATCCATAAGTAAATAATCTTGGAAGCCCCAAACTACACTTCAAAGAATCTTCAAAATAAAAAAAAATAAATTCCCATTTTCTTCAATGTTTCTTTGCTTCATAAAATGTTGGCAAAACTCCCCCTTTGAACAGAAAATGTAGTTAAACATGAACCAGCCGAATGTAGTACTGGGGTCACATTTTGCATGTTCTATGGAGCTAAGAATTTTATTAGAGCACCATTTTAATAAAACTACATGTATTCAGATTGACACGCTGACATTTCTACATGAGACCATCTTTGTGAATAAAAGGCACTCACTAAATATAAGCAACTTCAGGAGGAATTCTGCATAGAAGGCTTTCTTCTCTGGTGCTCTAATGCATTGCTTATTTCAAATGAGTATCCCAAGTCCTATAGTTAGTTTGGAACTTTCTGCAGAACAAACATAGTTTTCCTGAGTATCTTACCTCAGAGATCAAAAGAAAGAATGTTTCTACTATTATTATTACATCACTGTGAGCATTTCATTGATTTATAATACTCATCATTATTGCTTCATTTGGGGAATATGGTTTGAAAATAATAAAAATAAAGCTTATTAAAATGCAAAACTCCCTTCTAATTTCAAGGCTTTAATTTTTCCAAGTGTAGTATTAGGGCATCTACATCTTCAGGGAATTTAAAACTATCATATAAAAATAATTTCAAATTAACACATTAATTTGTATTTCGTTCAATGAAGTACTATAACTACAAAAACATATGGACTGGAGAGATGGCTCAGGGGTTAAGCCTCCACCTCACAAGCAGATGGTCCTGAATTCAGAACACGGATCCCACACAAAAACACCAGCAGGAAATGGCAGTAGTCTGAGAATCTGGTCCTGGAAGGCCGAACCCGAGAAACTCCAGAGAAAAGCAAAGAGGAGGTAATGCAATGCAGAATGATCCCCAATGTCACCTTGGACCTACACACACACACACACACACACACACACACACACACAGACATACACGCACAAATTTTTTTTGAAATTTGAATTTCTTCCTAAAAGAAATAAAAAGCACAAATGTGCCATGGCATGCATGTGCATTCTCTCTGCCTCTCTGTCTCTCTCTACCTTTTCCTCCCTTTCTGTCAAAAATAATAAAATATTTAAGTGATATCAAATATCACATGAACATTTGATATTCTGAAGGTACAAATCAGATAGAATTTTTACTACTTGTTTTATTAGATGACTTTTGATGTGTTTGACTTCTTTTAAAAAATGAACTATTAATTTCCAAAAACAACAAACACTAAAATTTGTTTTAAAAATCAATAACTAGGACATGATTAATTTATTGTTAATTTGTAAATTAACAAAGTCAATTTATCTCTTTATAGGTCTTCTACTCAACTACTCCTGAGATGTAGTCAATTGGTCATTTTTATGTTTGGCAGGTAGAAAATTTCAAATACCTAAAACAAGAAAATCAGAACAGCATAAACGCCGAGGACTACGTATGTACTGAACGCACTCATTTCCTTCTTAGGTGTTCTACCGGCCTTCTCCCTCACTCTTTCCACCATCATTGACTCAGCTTCCAGTCTCCAAAGATCTCAGTGATTTCTCTCAGGGCCACATCATCAGCAAAAGGACGTTTGCTCTATGGATGTATGCTTGTTTCGGCTCTGCTCGAAGGCTCCGTGGCTCCCCATCAAGTCAGCTCCACACAGCTTGGCATCCAAGAACCTGCACGTGTGGATCCAACTGGACTTCTGGTTTGGTGCCTTGCTGTTCTTTTACTTCTGCTGCTGTGGAGGTAAGCTCAGTGACCTTTGATAGGATTCTAGAAGAGAACTGCAAACTTTCAACGGAGAAAGTAGTAAGGGCATCTGTGCCATTTGTTGTTGTTGGTTTCTAATATGTCCTTATTTGGCCAGCTGAGCACCTTTTCCTGTCTCGCTTCCTGAAGGAATGATCTCCCATGCATTTCAAATAGCTCCTTGGGGCAGTCTGTCCTGATCAATCAATCCCTTTTAACTCTATACACTATCTTTGAGTATCCATTAAAATTTGTCTTATGTCACTCAGTCTAAAGGCAAGACAAACACAGAGATTCCAAGGACTCTCTGAATTCATTATTCATAAAATGTATCAGCAAAAAGGTTTAATCTTCTTTTGAATAGTAAACAAAATAATAACTTAGAAATTTGTCTTATGTTATGGTTTTCTCCTTCAATTTCCAACTCATTTTTTTCTTGCTTTACCAAAGTAGAGAGCTTAATGGTTTACTTATTTTGTATCATGTAGTATTTGAAATAATATTATTGTTATAATAGGAGCTCTACAAATATAATCAATGAGTTAAATAAAATTTGTTTACAAAACAGGGGTTTGTTGTATGTTTTATTAATATAACACAGGTGTCCAATATTTTGGGGTAGATTACCTGAAGAGGTGAAGTTATTTGAAACAACTGTGGCTTTTTTTTTCTTTTTTTGTAACAATCATAAGGTGGATAAATCTACCTTTCTTTTGTGAAGAAAGCATCTGGTATCCCACCCATTGAATAATAATCATGATAGTATTTAAAGAGAAGGCAGAAATGACTATGATTTCAGAAAAAATGTGCATTTATTTAATGACAGTTCATTTTCTAATACTTGATTTGGAGGATCAATATGCATTCAAATCACATTCTGTGGTTTCACATGCAGGAAAACATTTATGAAACTGTCTACCATCAGAAGTACATTATGGATGTCAATCAAAATATTCCAAACGTTTCAACAAAGATGGTAAAATATGTACTTTGGTCATATCAGAAAAATAACTGCCTTATTCATGATGCTTAGTACTTATTTTCAGTACATATAAAAAGCAATAGCTTCAAATCACATGTGTGACTCGAGCAGTCAGCGCTGATGCTGACTGTATCCACTGCTTGTCGCACAGACAAGATCAAGCACGTGGGAGGGATGGCACTTTTCTTCAATGATAATGTAGATATTATTTAATGTGCTATTTGACCTTATTAGGATATCTATAAATGATTTAATGCTTAGTTCTTTGTTCTATAATAGGATTAAAATAATAATGGTAATAAAATAAACACATACTTGTTTTTAGAGAGACAGTGGTGTCTTTCCTGAGCAGGCACCAATCAATAGCACGCACTTAAAAATTTCCTAATGTCTAAAGGATTCTCCGGGGATTGGGGGAGGGGAGGCACTGGGAGGTGGGAAGGGAGGGGTGAGGCGAGGGTGAGCAGAGAGGTTGGGGGGAGGAGGAGGGAGGGAGGGAACCGGTATACCTATTAAGCTTGTATGAGTGGAGATAATAAAAAATGTTTAAAAATTTTTCCTAATGTCACCTATGAGAATATTTTTTTGAGAATATTTTTGTAAACAGATTTGATGGCAAGTTTTTATTATGAGTCAGATTACAATTATTTGATAGCATTAGCTAAAATGCTTTGTCCTATTAAAGACTTGAAGAGAAGCAGGAAACAATGATTTCTAATGACAGTGAGCAGATTTAGATTCCTTGAAATGAATTTACAGCATTGATTCTGGAAAAGACACAGCTAGCATGAAGCCTTCGTTTCTTCCAAAAGAGGTATTATTAAATGCCTAGCTTAATGGCAAGTCTTGGGAATTATATAAGTGTAAGGAAATACATGCCCTAACTCTGCTATGGTGGTTGTTCATAGCCCACGCTTGAGATGTGTAACCGGCACTGTAAGAGCAATTTCTGATGCTTGGAGCATGAGTGTGCCTTTCAGGAAGCTAAGACTCTTCAGCAGTGTGTATACCTCTCCATACACAATTCCTTCTACATCTTTACTGAGGAACAGGACAGCACAGGTAGGAGGGGAGAGAATAACCCCAACTGCCGTCTGAAAGAGAAGGTCATGAGAGGGGTCCTAGAATTGTGTCTACAAGTCAGGTGATGGCAAAATTCTCATAGTGACTGGCTCTCCTTTCTGTTTACCTGGGTAATTTATTTTGGTTGTCACCAGGAGGACTTATGCGTGCCAAAGCGCTGGAAGAAGGCTTGTACTGGTGACAAGATCTGGGATTGAGATCCCTGATGGACAGTTTGATCACAAAGAACTCCCTGAGCAGAGGCTTGTGCTTCTACCCCTGAGGGGTTCTGTTTTCCTACTTAAGCACACTTTGGGCTATTCTTTCATCATGTTTTCATCAGAATTTCAGAAAACTATCTGTGTTATTTTTAAAAAACATATGGTGGGTGGGGTGGAAAGGTATGAAAAACAAAAACGTGTTTTGTCCGTGGAAGAAATGTTCCTCTGTCTTAGAAATTGAACCAAAGGAAGCTAGAACCTGAAGAAAGCTTCCCCCTTCTCCCCCTCTCCCTAATACTTCTGTGACAGAAAAGCTTTACCATTGACTGATTGATTAACAAAATGCTGATTAAACCTAGAGGAAAGTTACCACAAGGGGAGGAAGAAAAATTAGAAGTTCAAAGTTATCCTTGGCTACATAGTGAGCTCAAGGCTAGCTCAGAATATGAATGACACTTTCTAAAAAAATAAAAGCCATCTTAAAAAATAGAAAAACTATTCCACTGGTCAGTCTGAAAAATTATTTTCATTTCTTAGTAAATATGGATGAGGATAAACTTTCTTTTAGAAGAAATAACTTGCAAGTTAATCATGACGATGTCTTTTTGTTTTCAGTTAGAATTAGGAGCCATGTTGGCAAAGAAATAAGCCACCACTAATAGCCATAATCTAGATTGTTCCACCTCAGCAAAGAAATAATAATCTAGTTTGTTCTACCTCAGCAACATTTCAGATTCAGGCAGTCTTCTCTTGGATATTGTTTCCATGTCCCCAAATCCATTTTCTTTTCAGAAACAACTAAATACATTTGGTGGAACAAGTTGCATCATGTATACCGACAATAGAGAATTTCTGTATTTAGTTTTTCCTGTTATTTAAGATCGACAAGAGTGAGCAATGTTTAAAATCATAATTAAAGCATGGCTCCAACTTGATTCCTAAGTGCATAACACTACACTCAGTGGACAAACCATTCAGGAAAGACTGTAAGCTACTCTTTCTCTGACCTCTTTTCCTCCCTCCCAGGAATATTTTAGGGAAGGGTCTCTGAAACCCTCTGATACACAATAATTTTACAGCTGAAATATTTCTCCTTTATATCACTTAATTGTAATTTTGAAAATCAAGCTAATTTCATTTTGATAAAATAATTATGAATATAACATTTTTAAAAGAAATTCCAAATGATGACTTAAGAGGAAAATTATCATCTTTTAATATGATTAAATATTCCCTTTCACTGTTGCTTCAATGAAGACAATTTATCATAAAGTCCTGTTGGAAGTATGTGTGACAGCAAGTGATAGCTCAGACTGAAACACTTCCTTAAATATGTACCAAAACTTCATTCTCAGTACAGTCCTTGTAGCATTGCTTTGTAATAAATTTTTTCAAAACCAAACATGGTATTTTTTCTATAAATTAAGATTCAGATAATTGTTATCACTCAGACAGTTACTATTACCTAAGTTGCATATTAATGTGTCCCTTTTCAATTTTCGACAAGTTGGAATGCATTTCATGTACCATTAAACAATCTATACTAGGTATTAGTATGATAGATGTTATCATTTAATAAATAAATTTTAATTGTGAACTTTATTGTGACCAACTTTGCTATGAGATCTTTATGCTGTTTCTAAACTGAACTTTTCAGCAATTCTGTTGAAGGTCTTCATCTGTTCAGCCTTGGAATGATTTCCTTCAGGAAATGTTCCCAGTTATGGGACTTCTGGGTTAAGGATTATTACAAATGTTAAGGTTCTTTATGCATGTTACCAAAGCATCTTTTTCAAAATTCCTATACCAGCCTATCTTCCCATTATCTGTGAACAATCTCCCAATCTTGGACAATCCCAGGTTTTATAGTTTTCAATTACTCTTTGGCAATTGAGCCGGTAAAGGTTTCATTTCTTCATGGTTTTAAGTTTCACTGCCTTGACTGTCAGTGAAGTTAAAGATTTAGTTATAGTAACTTGCCAACTGTCATTTGCTTCTTGCCCATTTATGGCGTCTTGCTCATTTACTTTCTCCTGTCTTTAGGCTTGTCCGACCTTGCTGCTGGTTTTTCTCCCTGAGACCTTTGTCAAAGATGGGGGAAATTGTTTTCCATCTTTACAATTTGTCTCTGAAATTATTTTTTTCCTTTTTCTCTACTCAGAACTTTTTAAAATCAAATATGAAGTTAAGGCAAGTCGTGTATTCAGAGTAAAAGAGACTGTCCAAGTTGAGGAGGAAACAGGAATGAACACGGACGGAGTCAGCTGCTCTTGTCACTAAGCTTCCAGAATTTCACGGTGAGCCATGTGTGTGCGTGTGTGTGTGTGCGTGTGTGTGTGAGAGTGTGTGTGTGAGTGTGTGTGTGTGCATGCACACTTTTGGACATGGATTGGCTTACTTCATTGTATCCCCACTGGATACAATGTAGTTGTTCTTGTATTCTCAGCCAGATTATAAAGCAGTTCAGGGAAGGAACACGTTTTTCTGCTTCTCTCCTATTCTTTATCATTCTAGCACCACTCCCAGCAGGTAATGAGCCCTAACCAGTTCCTCGTTCATTGATTGCAGATGTGTCTCTTCCCTGGTGTTCCTCGGCCCAAACACTCTGCTTTTCTCTTCTCACAGGTTTTATTGAGGCTCCAGCTATGTGTGAAAGTCACTGAGCCATTTTGAATGAAGTGATTTCTGCTCTGACACAGGGTTGTTGAGCTTGGATTCAAAGCGAGGGATTTCCTCAGGTTATAGGTAAAGGCGGTCAAAATAGTTAATTTAACCCATTGCCTTTGAAACAATTTATGCTCCCTCAGCAAAAACACAGTAGAACACGTAAGAAGTCATTTGCCGTGCCATTCCACCACTGATCATTCAATGAATTCCGGAGAGAGGAAGGTGTTACAGCTCCTTCACAGAACGATATTAAAATTTTTTAAAAAGCTCTGAAGAATAGATCTAAAATACTACTTAATTTTTTTAAAAAATAGATGATACTTATACTTTTAAAAGCATGTATACCTCTTAAAGTTTTGAAAATTACTGTGATCTACCATAATTTTATAACTTTTACGAATTCTGTGCAAAACACAATGTTTTAACAGTGAAGATTCTGGGTCCAAGTTTGCCAGTTGAAATCTATGTAAAGGATGGTAATATTTATGTGTATTTCTGTGTGTGTGTTTGAACATATCTACATACTATAGGTATATATAAGTATATATAATACTAAATGTTTCACCATATAAATCTTCAAAGTAGTTGTCACTTAAGGAATATTAGTGCTGTTGGTCTTACACTATGATTCAATATGACCCTAAGAGTGAATAATATTTGCAAAATGTATACATGGATCAAAACATCACGAAGTTCTCCATATATATGCATATTTTATGTATTGACAAATAATTAAAAGAAAACTAAATGAATATGAATTTACAAACGACTTATTGGGTAAAGGTATGGTTTTTCATGTGTTTTTAGTAAACAACCCACATATTGTTAAAAATAAGGAAGTATTAAGCAGCTAGTGGAGAAGAGAGTAATTGTTTTTAGGCTATTAATTGCTGGAATTTGAAAGTGATGTTATGTGTAAGTAGTAGTAGATCTTTGAAGTTAAATTCTAATCCTTTTTCGGCCATCAAGAACTTGAGTGTGTTCATATCTGCTTCTCATAAGTACTTATTATAAACACTGTCTGTCATCATCCCATGAAGTGTAGTACAGTTGATAGTTTTAGTGAGCAAAGAAATCACCTTGGGGTAAAAGTCATTCCTTAGGGTTAGTAATGGGATCTCCTTAGGGGCGGGTGCGCTGAAGGCATTTGCGCAAACAGCATGTGAAAGATGGAAACTCGGGGCTATGTGTATTGGTGCCACTTATTACTAACCAATTAGTTAGGTGTTCTTAAAAAAAAAGAAAAAGAAAAGGAGTTCCTGCTACCACCCACTAAAAAAAGTACTATGCAATTTTTTCTTGTTTTGCATATGATTGGTAGCATACCTTTTAACTGCTGTAAGTAATAAAAATATATATGTGCTAGTTGGCTATAAGAAATGCCAAAGTTTCACCTAATAAAATTTTGGTATGCCTCAGTTTTCAAAGTAAATTTGATTTATTTGAGCCACCAGCCATCCGATGACAGCCCTGTGTTTTTTATATGAGTCACGTCCCAAGGGGTCTAGAATATGCCAGTGGTGTACCTTGGATTGGATCCAGTGTCCGCAAACAGGTTTTCATTAGACTTTGATGCCAGTCGCATTTGGGAGCAGAGAGGCTGCTGAAAACCAGCTCTACTTTCGGATCACTTCTTTCTGTTAGGAAAAACAACAAAGATCTTTTTTAGCAAAACTTTGTGCCTCCACATTGTAGGTGTATGGTAATATTTTAGAGAGTAGTAATCTGTTATTGCAGGTGGTCGGACTTCAAGCACTTCCGTATTTTGAGAATAGATCAGACGAAGTGCAACAACTTTTATTGAAAAATTGCTGAAATTGAAAATTAGAAACACATTTTTTGTGGCTAAGATTAAGTTAGCATGTATTACAGTCACTTGGACTTTTCTGTAGCACTAAAGGGAATATAATTACATAGGTTATTCCACATGTCACAAGATTGGAACCTTAATCACACTTAAAAACCTTTATCATGCTGACGTAAACCTTTAAACTCTAATCTCTTCAGGAATCCAAGGACTTTTCCAGAGTAGGTAAGTCAGTGAGAAATGAAGCAAACCTACTTTTTTTTAAAAAAAAAAAAATGTAGTAATAGTGGGTTTTATTTCTGAATTAAAAAAAATATTTTAGACTTTCCAGGAAAGGTATGTGTGAGGATGTGGTCCAAAATTATTCTTGAAAATCTACTTTTATGAGCAAGCCTATGCGCCCATGTGAAGACATGCATGTGCTATGTGTTTCACAGGTAATTTAAAAATGAGCATTGTATTTTACTACATTAAAAATAGATGTGTATTAAAAAAATAGATGTATATTGTTTACCAGGTAACAAGAAAGTCTAAGCGTTTTACCCAGTGAAATGAAAGACCCAAAAGAGCCGATTTTTATCGAAGGGACAAGCACATTCCAGGAGACCTAAGTCGAAACACATTACACAGATTTCTAAATGTCAGGACATAGCTGAGGTATTAGTTATCCTCTGCCAATATAATGACATAATCAGCTGACTTAGAAAATTTATCCTCTACTTATCAAAATGAAGAAATATTTTATTGCTTTTCCTCTCTGTGATACAGACTAAGGTGTTTCATGTTTTTAAAATAAAAATGAACTTGGGGATCTTCTGGTCTGAAGCAAAGCAAGTCAACCAACCAAACAAGTACAGCATGTATCAGAATTTCTATAATCTATAAAATATAAAAGTAAGACATCACAAAGTTGGCTTTTGCATATTTAAGTGGTTAGCAAAATGGGGTAGTCTGTTGGTGTTCAATAGTTCTCACTAGGGTAATTCTTAGGTTTTTAATTAACTTTGAAGTTTCTTAACATATTTGTGACTTGGTGTCTAAAATTTTTATTGTAGATTTCCACAAATGAACAGCCATGATCAACACATTATGGCACCATTTTTGCTCTTTCAAAAATACTCAATAAAATCTAAATATTATAGTTATTTGATACTTGTTATCATCTAAAATTATACAGGAAGCTATAAATTGGATGGTGAAAATAATCTAAAACCTGGATTGTGGAAATAGTTCACAAGTGCATAAACTTACTAAAATTGAACAATTGTATTTTTCTGATGGTGAATTTCCTAGTTTTATAATTATGCTGTTAAATTGTTAAGAACCAATTAAGTTGTACAGCTATGGCTACTAAGAGCATACAAATATGAAACAAATAAAAATGACATGTTCAAAGTCACACCACATGATCCTTCCAGCATACCTTTTATAATAGTTACAAAGAATACTTTAAAAAATACTCCACACAAGTCAGGGCTGTAGCAACCAGGATATAGCCACAATATGACTGGACCCTGCTTGACCTGCACAATGGTTGACGTGTCAAGGATCCCCCAAAGTGTAGCAGGTATCACAGGGAAGAAGGCTTTAGGCAGTAGGATCCTTAGAGGCAAGGGGTTAAATAGTCATAATAGAATTCCCATACTACCAGGTAGCCCAAGAAGGAGCCCCAAGCTATGCCACCAAGTCCTGAATCCTCACTAGCGTAGATGACTCAGAAGGAAATTCAGCAGATGCTCGGGAGGCTGGGAGGGACAAAGCATGAAGCACCAATAGAGGAGGAGGAAAAAAGAGAGAGAGGAAGAGGGAAGGAAAAGGGGTGAGGGGGAATGTGAAGGAACAGTGGACTGGGAGACAACAGGGGAGGAAGAGAAGGGAGGGAGAAAGGGGGAGTACCTACTGATCTTGTGTAACTAAGGAAAAAATGCAATAAAAATTAAATGCTTTAAATATAAAAAAAATATACAAACAAGTTGAATGTTTTACATTGCTCATTGCTGGCTGACTTCTGAATGTCCCTTCTACCTTCAGCCAGAGACTGTTATCCCAGTGAACCATATTTTCATGACTAAGTTTTCAATGGACAATTCTATGTTTTTCTACAATAAATATGTGTGATGAATTTCAAATTTAAATATTTTATATTCTATAATTTCAGGTTTCAATTCTTAAAATACTCTCTATTGCATTGCTATTACAATTATAATTAACATACAACTTAGAAAAATTAACCCTGATATATAAACTGATTTTTATAAATGATATCAAAACAAACATTTATTAGCATGAATCCTTTAAAAATATTTTATTAATATTTATTTATTTTTCCCAATCTTAAGCTTAAGCTTAATCTAAGCTTAATAGGTACCCTGTCCCCTCCCTCCCTCCATCCCTCCTCAATCCCCCTTGCACCCTCCCCCCTTTCCCTTTCTTTCATCCCCCTCCCTCCCTTTCTCCTAGTGCTCCCTCTTCCCCCTCCCATTCCCTGGAGCATCCTTTAATGTGAATGTCAAACTTCCCACTGCGACCTCCACTCTGGTGAAGTGTAAGGACTCAGTGGCATTGCCCAGAGCCCTTTCTTGGACTCCCTTTTAGTACGGGAATACTTTTATGACTGTTAGTCCCTTGTCTCTAAGGATCCTAGTGCCTGCATGCTAGATTTTGGGGGATCGTTGATATGTCAGTCATTGTGCAGGTCATGCAAAGTCCTATTATGGTTACTGCAGCCCTAACTTGTGTGGGGTATCTTGCTGCATCATTGCTCTTCCCCATCTTTAGGCTCTTACAATTTTATCGCCCTCTCTTCCGCCAATTTCCCTGAGCTTTAGGATGGGGAGAGATTTGGCTAGTCTGGTTCAAAGTGATTAATGTAAGGTCTTTGATGTTCTGGATTATGGTTTGTTGTTGTTTTCAGTTTTGCTGTTCCTGCACTGCCCTTGGCTCCATGCTGATTGGTATTGGAGGTCACCGCCTAATCAGAGATAAAAGGCTGATTAAATGGAATCCCACTATAAGGGTAGATTCAAAGGTAGATGGAATAGGAGTAGAAGAGAGCAGTGAGGGAGGTCACTCTCCTTTTTGCAGGATGGTTACCATTTATCTGCTTGTCTCTATACCCTTCCTGACTGGTGAGATCACACCCCCTCAATCGCAAGTGACCAGAAAGGAAAGCGAATGAGCTTAACCAGATATGTCGCTACTTACTTCAATATTTGATGGTTGCCTTCCTATAAGCCCAAGATGAAAAAAGTGAAAAAGACCTAAGAGAAACAATTCCATTCACTATAGCCCCTAAAAAAATGAAATATCTTGGTTAGGTAAACGTAACCAAGGAAGTGAGAGATCTTTACAATGAAAACTTTAAAACCCTAAAGAAGAAAATTACAGAACACACCAGAAGGTAGGAAGACCTCCCATGCCCATGCTCCTGGATCTGCAGAATCAACATCATAAAAATGACCATCCTACCAAAAGCAATATACAGATTCAACACTATACCAATCAAAATCCCAAGGCAATTCTTAAACATTTTTTAAATTTTTTTATTATTTATTATTTATTCAATTGTGTGTATATGCATGTGTGCGCATGTGTGTATGTATGTGTGTGTGTGTAGAACCATGGACGAATTCAGGAACCACCATGGACCGCCTCCACCTCCTTGTTTACTCTGCCCAGGGATTCACAGGCTCCTCTCTACCAGAACCAGAAATGCAGGCCACCCCTGCTTCCACCTGGCGTCTATATGTGGGGTCTAGGATCCGAACTCAGGACCTTCTGCCCAAGGCAATTCTTTAAAGAAATTGACCAATCTCAAAATTCATATAGAAGCACAAAAGACCCAGGTTGGAAAAAACAATCCTGAGTAACAAAAACACTGCTGAAGGTATCACCATATCGAACCTTAATCTATACTACAAATCCAGAGTGATAAAAACAACCTGGTACTGGCTCCAAAACAGACATGTAGATCAATGGACAAGGATTGAAGACCCAGATATAAGCCCACACAATTATGGCCATTTGATTTTTGACAAAGGGGCCCAAAAATCCAATGGAAATAGAACAGCATCTTCAACAAATGGTGCTGGCAAAACTGATGTCCACATGCAGAAAATTAAAACTGGACCCATACTTGTCACTATGCACAAAAATGAATTCCAAATGGATCAAGGACCTCAATATAAGGCGAGAGACTATAAAAACCCTAGTTGAAAGGATAGGAAGCTCCCCCAAGCTGATTTTGGGCTAGGACAACAGTTTGTAAACAGAAATCCAATAACATAGTCACTAGAACCAACACTCAACAAATGGGATCTTATGAAATTAAAGAGCTTCTGTTCACATAAAGAGATTGTAAACCAAGCAAAAAGGCAACCCACAGGATGAGACAAAATTGTCACTCTTCACTAACCAGATATCTGATAGAGTTCCATTATCCAGAATGCACAAAGAACTTAGAAAACTAAACACCAAGGAGATAAATGGCCCAATTAAAAAATGGTCCTGGGAACTCAAAAGAAACATTTCCAGGGAGGAAATTGAAATGTCTAACAAATATCTTAAAAATTGCTCCACATCCTTAGCATCAGAGAAATGCAAATCAAAACTTCCCTGAGATATCATCTCACCCCGATCGGGATGGCAAAAATTCACAATACAAACAACACTAAATGCTGGAGGGGATGTGGAGAGAAGGGAACTCTTGTACATTGTTGGAGGGAAAATGCAGGCTTATATAACCAATCTGATGATCAGTCTGTCAATTTTTTAAAAAAGTTAAAGATTGAAATCCCATATGACCCTACTATTCCACTTCTGGGAATAATCCCCCATAAATCAAAAATTCACCTCAGTGATACAAGCATGACCATGTTCATAGCAGCACTATTTACAATAGCAAAGTCATGGAATCAACCCAAATGCCCAACAGTTGATGAGTGGATAAAGAAGATGTGGTACATTTATAAATGGAATACTACTCAGCTATCAAAAAAGATGAGTTAATGAAATTTGCCAGCAAAGCAAATGGATGGAACTAGAAAAAATTATATTGAGTTAGGTATCCCAGACACAGAAAATTAAGCACCATATATACTCCCTAATAGGTGGATCCTAGTACCAAACCCACTTAGTGACATATTCAAAGATAATTATCTGTAATACCTACAGTAATTGCAAAGATTATAAACAAGAGGGAAGGGAAATGAGCCCCCCCCCAGAAATAAGGAGATAGGGAAATCCTTTAAAAATATTGACAGAACTGTTTCTTCTTTTCATTTAGTTTTTATTTTCAAAATAATTAATGCTAAGTTGGGAAAAAAGTCACAAAGTTTATTCCAACATTTTGTTTTTATACATTTAAGCCTCAAGAACCTTTTTGCATAAATCTTCAGATGCACATATAAGGAGTTGATATAAATCGTATCACCCAGTTTTCTTAATTCCTTCAGAGTTACATTCATACAATCACTATTATTTTATTTTTTAATTATTATGGATGTATATTCTAATACATGTAGCTTTACATGTATGGGGTCATGTGCACATATGTGTGGAGTCCCCAGGTTGATAGATGCCTGTCTTGACTACTCTCCACTTTATTTACTGAGGCAGGGGCTCTCCTTGAACCCTGATCTTGCAAAGCCGCCTCTCGCTGGCATCCCCTGTGTTTGTCTCCTGAATGCTGGAACTGCAGGCAACCATCATGCCTGCTTTTCTTTTATATAATTTTGTGGGCTCCAAAATCAAATCTTCATGCTTGCATGGCAAGTGACATATCCAAGGAGCCATTCCCAGACAATTCTAATTTTTAAAAATTCTTTAGTTTCTCTCAATTCTTACTGAAAGACGCCTAACTTGGCAAGACAAATCAATATAATCCATTGCCTTCCAAATATTAGCATTTTGGTTTTTCCCCTTGCTTGATACCTCATGTAATTTCTGTTGTTTAGGATCTCAGTTTGGTGGGACAGTGTGTTTTTTTGTAAACTGGGAGAAAGCTGGTGACTCAAGGGTGCCTCTCTTCTAGTGAGTTCTCATGAGGTTCATAAATACAAATTACCATAAGTAAAAACTGAGACTCTGGTAAATGATTCCTTTAAAGGCATCTTTTTTTTTATTTCCACTCATACAAACTTAACAGGTACACCGGTCCCCTCCTTCCCTCCACCCCCACCTCCCCGGACCCCCTTGTTCCCCGCCTCCCCTCCCCCCTTCCTCCCTATCCCCCAGTGCTCCCCCCCATCCCCGGAGCATCCTTTTAAAGGCATCTTTACCAGTGTATCTTTCAAAAGGTTCTGTCCATTTTCTAGAATCCCAGAGCTTCTGCATTAAGATTGACATCATGACATCATCAGGCAGGAGAACATGCGGGTAGAACCCAGTAGGGGAAAGACAGCAGAGTAGAGGCCCTAGGAAGGAAGCATGGTATCAGACAGAGAGAGAGAGAGAGAGAGAGAGAGAGAGAGAGAGAGAGAGAGAGAGAGTATTTCAGTAAGAGACGCATTTTATCAAAAGCCTAGAGATAGGATTGATTTATTCTTTTTAAAAATTTTTTTATTATTTATTCAATTGTGCATGTATGCGTGTGTGTGCGCGCACGCATGTGTGTGTGTGTGTGTGTGTGTGTGTGTGTGTGTGTGTGTGTGTGTATGTGTAGAACCATGGACGAATTCGGGAACCACCATGGACCGCCTCCACCTCCTCCTTGTTTACTCTGCCCCGGGATTCACAGGCTCCGCCCTACCAGGACCAGAAACGCAGGCTGCCCCCGCTTCCGCCTGGCATCTATACGTGATCCGAACTCAGGACCTTCTGCCTGCAAGGCAGAGGCTTAACCTCTAAGCCACCTCTCCAGCCCCAGAATTGATTTATTCTTTAGAAAGGAGAAATTGTCTGAAACATAATCCAGTCTTAGTACAAAAAGATTGACTTAATGCCATGAGAATAATCATTTTAATTTTTACATTTTAACTCTAATGCATCAATTCAAAATGGTAGTGGAAATGTATAGTCATGATCTGTTTCAAATATTTAGCTTACAGTCCAAAACTTGTGCTTTAGAAAACCTGTACTGAAGTGTACAGAAATAGTATTTCATCTGTACAAGACATTAATTAAACTTTGTCTTGTGTGCTTGACTTTGATATATCTTACATACATCTTTTCAGTCTGATCTACACATCAAATCCACTTGCCCCAATGGAATAACTAGAACTTTTCTGGCATAATGTGTTGTGGGTGCCACAATGTGCATTGGCACCCAGAAGCACTCCAAACTCCTTTGTACTGTGTTCTGTTTAAGGTGCCACATGCCTTACCAACATTTACATTTCCTTCCCACAAACTGTATGCTATGTGCTATGCTGCTGAAATCTATAGGAGACTGCAATTATCACATTTTTCAAATGAATAGGCAAATACCTTGCTACCACTGCATGATGGAGAAGAAAAACAGCCTAATAACTGTAAGGTTACAATTTTAAGCAATTTTTTAATAATTCCTGAATCATAGTTGACCTATAACATTTAACAAGAAATTATGCTGCTTGTTTTTATTTGCCTAGGAATATGCATGCAGGTATGAGTGTGTAGATGTGGTCTTCATGACAAGTTACGAATACCTGAAAAAACTTTGATCTGATTTTTATGCTTCTATACTACCCCCTATGACCTTTCTGTGCTCCTATCATAAGGTATTGGCCACCAACACACACACACACACACACACACACACACACACACACACACACACACACTCCCATCTCTCATGGTAAGAATGAGAGAAAATGAAGCAGTATGGAGATGAGGCTCTCGCTATACTTTTCAGTGATTCATCTAACCAACTTGAAGTGAGATTTGCAGTTTTAATTGCCTCTCCAATAAATCTCCTTTGGTTTCCTTGATCTTTTGGGGCAGTTTTGTGGGTTTTGGATATTGGACATAAAAGCAACGATGTTGGAGGTACAGACTAAGCTGGATAAACATGAAGGACCCTCAGGGTTCTTGGGCATGTGGAGACCCTCTGGTGGAAAATGAACTGGCATGTCTAAGATTCCTGCTGATGTGGAGTGGAGACCAAGTAATGACCCAGTTTGTGAAATCAGCCCTTTGGGGCTGGCACGGGGTCATAAACCAGGCCAATTAAATTCTTAGAGGAAAAGTAATTGTGTCAACTTCAAATGTTGAGTTGAACCATTCAACAGTAAGCTGTTCTTTTAACTTCCAAGAAGGCTTGAGCCCACCACCTTTTCCTGATCTGCCAGTAACTAGCCACCGCGCTAGTGTGAATTTCTGGGTGTGGTAGAAACAAGGCCTTTTCCCCACAGTTCTAAAGTCCTTGTGGGCAAAAGTGAAATATGAGTGATAATACAAATAGAGTTGATTCTGGAGTGGGTAATGACTTTGGTACTTTTAGAATGGGGTAAGTATATTTTTTTCTGTGAAGACTGTGATTTTTTAGTGGGCCAGAAGGTGTAGTGTTATGGGATGAACTTGAGTGCTCTCAAGTCTCAGATGGGGAGGACTTAATGCCCAGAACCTTGTAATATGTCCATATTTGGAGATGGGCTTTTTAAAGAGATCATTAGGGTAAAATGAGGTCACATGATGGGCCTTAGTCCAATATGACTGGCAACCCTGCTAAGAAGAGATTAGGACACGGTTTTATAAATGCACGGAGGAGAAGCGTGAGCTGAGAGGAAGGAGAAGGTAGCCATCTGCAGGCCAAACACAGAGTCTCTGAGGAAACCAGGCCTGCAGGCACCTGTTCTTCCATCTACAGCTTGCGAAACTGTGAAAACTACATTTCTGCGGTGTAGAGAACATGGTCAATGGTAATTCGTTAGAGCAACTTTTGAACATGAACTAGTCACCTAAGTCACTTAAGTTCTCTTCTCACTTTTTAAGTCAGTGAAGTTGATAAGTACTTGATAATATGGAGAAGAAGGGGAGGGCATACAGGTCCCTTTATGATCAGATATTCTGTCTTGCCATCATTTTGCTAGCTCTGCCACAAGAGATTTATTATAGACAAGGTTTCTTTCTCATGGACCTCCACCAGGTCTAAATTCATGCTTTTGGTTTAGCCAAAGAATCTCGCCATGTGAACACAATGACTTCTGGAAGAATTCTTGCACAATCTCCTGCCCTCTATAGTAATTAGTCATAACAGTCTATTGCCATTCTCTGGTGTGGAGCCCTGTCACTGGTTCTCCCAGTCCTACCAGCTTCTGACTGGTGACTGGTGCCTTTAGTACAAGAAAAAAGTTCCTCAGTTATGCAGAAAACACGAGAATGAGTATTCAGGGGGAATTGTTCAACTTCAGAAAGGACTGGCTCTGACTGGGCTGCCAGCGATGAGGTCATTCACGTGACCCTTTTTCCATTTTCACAGGCGCAGCCTTCCCCGTGTTCAAGACAAAAACTCATAAAAGTGCGCCAGAGAAATATGATTTTTTTTCACACTTCACAAAGCTGTCAGAAAGTCTGGGTTCGCCAGTTTTGCTTTTAACGTGCAAAACCTTTCACAGCTCCAGCACGACCTGAAATCTGGTGGCCAACCAGTTGGACTTCCTTCCACAGGAAACAGTAGAAGCATTGTTGGGGAAGAGATGGCAAGGACTTCAGAGGGGCCTGGCAGGGCTGCGACTTGCCTTCAGAAGAGCAGAGACGCCGGCTTCTGTGGAGAGACCTTTGTGTCAGAGCAGATGCAAAGCTCCAAGATCTGTTTCTACTGTGAATGTTTGTGTGTTGACTGACACAGTGATTTTGCCTCTTCGGTCTAGGTCTCATTTTCATCTATATTTTGCAAGTTTAGTTCTGGGGACCTGGGCTGATGCGCTTCGTTATCTTTGACCTTTTTATACATAATTCTCTGTCCTAACAGCTTGCTCTAGGACGTCTTTTTTCATCTGTTTATTTGGGGTGTGTGTGTATGTGTGTGTTGTCCATTATATAGGTACACATATGTCATGGTACACACGTGGAGGTCAGAGGACGACCTTCAGAAGTCAGTTCTCTTTTTCTATCCTGTAAGCTCTAAGGATGGAACTCAGTTCACCAGTCAGGTTTGCTGGCAGGTATCTCACTTGTCAGCCCTTCCCCCACATGACTTCTTACATTTCCTTTTGGTATATTTTCCATGCCACACTAATGATATTTCATTAACAAAAATCCATTATATTTCCTTATATTTTTTCTCCTTCCTTTGGTCTACATCTACCTTAGTGATTTTTTTTTTCAGAATGTGGTTCCGGGCCAGCAACAGCAACAGCAATATCAATAACCTATCCATTACACAGCCAATTTTATTCCTAAGTCCTTTGGGGAAAAATTTGATTAATAACCCTGTGCTGTTAGGGGCTATGGATTTCCTTTGTAGAGGAAACGGAACAATATATAAAGCACCCTATAAGCTCTAGAGAGATGAGACAGAAAATAGCATGTTGGAGTTAATCAAAACGACAATGACCACATTTCCCAGGGAAGTAGCCTTAAAACAAGTTGTGATGACAAGTTCATTTTACTCCTGAGTTCCCAGTAACAAAATGAGGTGAAGCTTAAACAGCCCTAACCCTAGGTCCACTATGATTAAATAGATGCCCTAGATCTTGATGGAGTCAGAGTTCATTGTACAGTCTGGGACAATGACCACAAGTCCTTGTAATTCAGAGGACAATCCTGAGTTATCGCGAGCTATCGCGGGATCATGGTGTGGTCCTCAGGTTCCCGTAGACATGCTACCTTTTCAGGTTAGCAGGAAGAAACAGTGCTTGAACTTCAAGATGAATCTCAACAGAGTGAAATGCAGCTCTGTCCTGAGTAGTCATGTGATTTCTAGTCTTTTCTCTCCGCCAATCCTTTAGGCTGTATTTCAGTTCATCTGTTACCAATTCTCTACCCACATGCTGACACCTTATTGTTAACTATGGTTCCTGTCTTCCCTCCCTACTCTACCAACTTACATTCTATGTCATGTTGTATCTTCCCTGCTGATTTCTCCTCAGTCACGTGTTCCACAATGCACATAAGTCTTGATGCTTGCCTAAGACACTGTGCTTAGTAGGTAGCTATACTTAGTTCAGAAGAGAGGCACTTATGTGTTAATAGAAATGTAATAGCAAGTACATTCATAGACTTTCCTGCTTCAGGATCCTTACAAATCATTCGGATTCATAACATCTTATGCACTTTCTTTTCGTGCTGATGGAATAAAATCTCCATCTCTCTAAAATAATATCATTTTTCAGTGCTTTGTATTTTCATATTCTGTTTTATAGGACTAAAAAAAAATCTAAGAATTCCTTCCTATTGACTGATAAAAAGTATGTACTATTACTATCCCCGATTTTGGTGAACAAAAATCTCATTCATTTGTTTTTATTTAATTGTTCTAAAGCATGAAAAAGTAGTAGCACTGTTTTCTTAAGTCATCCTTTTGAAATGTCTTTACACTGCTAAATAGCTTACTAAATATTTATTTATAAATAGTACATAGATCAATTTTAATTTGGATCAAACAAGCACTGAAGAAACTCTGTTTCCCATTCCACCAATTAACAGTGAAGAACACCTTTGAATCCTATATTGTCTGGGGGTAATCTGAGTGTTAGGTGAATCCTTAAAACTGCATGAAGTTTTTCTATTTTACAAATGAAGAAACTGAGACATCAGATGCAAAGTAACTTCCTCTAATTCATACTTACAAGTGACTAGGGGAGAAATCAAGCCAGCCTTGCTCTAGAGCATGCATTCAGAGCCTGTTGCTCTACTGCCTCCCTAACAAGTGCTCAGGCCTTGAGCATACACAGGGCAGGGGCTTCTGAGAAGCTGCAGAAAACTAGGAGAGACAGACTGAGTAGCTATATCTAGTTTCACTCCCTCCTGTATCCTCAATAAAAGGAATAGTGAAAGGATTTCTCTTAAAGGCAAATTCAGAAAAGGGGGAAAATTGGATATCAGATGGTAACAACAAAATTTAGGAAGCTGGACAGAAAATGGGGGATAGGGAGCAGCTGAACACAAACTGGCAGTAGGAAACTTACGTATGACAATGAGCACCCCAGAATTGGTCTCCAAAATCAGTAACATTTGAAATCTGTGACTGGGAACAAAAGAGAAACTTATTGAACTATAGATTGCATATGCACCTAGAAGTGTTTTCTCAGCTTCTATTTTCCTAAATGTCTAAAAGTTCTGTCTCAATTCCTTTAATAGATGCATACCATTTCAAACTCCTGAGAATGTTTAAAATATAAGACTGACCAGTGTTGGTGGGAATACTAAAAAAAAAAAAAAAAACAGAGCTCTTGTGAGATGCTGGTGGGACTATGAAACAGTAACACTGCCGTGGAGAATATTGGAGGGGTTTCTGGAAAATTAAACTTACATGTAGCCTATTATCAATTTTACTCACAGGCATTTATACCAGCAAAACAAAGGTGCACATCCAGGAAAACATTTATATGAGGATGATTCTGACAAAGGTTTTTAGATTTGCTGTAAGTGAGAAACAATCAGAATTTCCATCAAGAGTAGAATAAGAAATGTTCTCTGTGGCTTCCATAGAACACACTCAATAATAAAAAGGAATGAACTACTACTCATGCCCTCAATAATATGATGAATCTCCAAAATGTGTACTGAGTTACAATACTTGGCACAATTCCATAATCAAGAGCAAGCAAAACTATTTTAAGATAATGAATCATACAGTGATTGCCTATGGGATAGGCGAGGGGACTAGTCAGAAAGAACATGCAGAGGCCCTCATGGATGATGAAAAGGTTCAGTATTTTGCTGGAATGATGCTTACATAGGTGTGAACAAGTGTTCAAGCTCATCAGATGAAAGCCCATGATAGGTTCCTTGAGTTGTATGTAGTAGTATATCAATGACTTAAAAATGTCAGATAAACAATACATGTACCTAGAAATTTCATCTAAAATAACATTTTTGGAAACACATTGTGAGCTTCATACATGCAAATTAATTCAGTCCCTGTGTTATCTCAGGGATATGATTTTTACTATACCACATTTATAGTTAAGAAAATGAGGCAAAGTCAGAGATAAAGTAGTATTTGAACCCAAGCCACATACCTCGTCTGCATCCTATACACTATTCAACTGCACCACATGACTTTCTAATGCTCGAAATGAGTGAAAAGGACAAGGTTGACAGATCTGATATGCAAATGATCAACATGGCAATGGAGTCACTTCTGGCAAGATTTGCTCTACTTGGAGCAGAGTTTCAGTGACTTAGGGGCTGGGCTCTTGACTGAAGAGCAAAGGACACACGGGTTCTTTCAGATCCTGGCCTCACCTTTGGTTAGAGCCTTAGACCAAGTAGGGTTGAATATGCTCCGGGATGGGCATTGCCTAGACAGTGCAAATGAGGGAGTGCCACCAAATCTGAGCCTTCTGTGTGCTGAGCACCAAAACAAGGCGTGACACAGCACTTCCAGAACATTTCCCTTAATATCAACCAGCCCTATGTTCTAGACTGTACCTATGATCTTATATTTGTAGACCTTCTAAGCCCCAGTTTTCTCATCCAATACCCCAAAGTGATCACACCTATGCAACAGATATTGTACTTTGAAATGAGATGTGTTTAAAAGTTTGCCCGATTCGTTCCTTTCCCCTGATAGAGTCCCCATTTGGTTCAGGTTGGGAAGATGCCCAGCTAAATGCCTTTCAGATGCCTCATAATGAAGGGAAGCTATAGGACCCATCTTTAACCTAAAGGAAAACAGAAGCATAAGCTTGTTTTAAAGAGTGTTTGGGTTCTGCTGACACAATCTTCTTCCTGCTGAAGTAGGCATTTTGAGGAGTTAGAATTCAAACAAGGACACAGAAATAAAATTTAAATATTAGCTTTTGATTTCTGTGTCATTGTGGACTTAGGGAACCATGTTATTTCTGGACAAGGAATGTGAAACCATGAGTACACAGGATTAGTCTTGTACAGCAGTAAAGAAAGCCAAGTAATGAAGAGGCAGAGCAAGAAGATGTCACGAGTGCTGAGTAGCCAGGTGAAGTCAGCCCAGGGTGGCAAAGCAGTCAGGCCTTGCAGGCAGCTTTCAGAGCAATCCAGGAGTCTTTCACGTCTCTGAAAATACATTTGTCTGCTTTTTCCATATGTGTCTTAACTACTGTGTTTTACTTGATGCTTTGTAGAGTTGTTGAGACATGATTCTCTGAGTTTCAACTACCAGTTGTGTTAAAAGAATGGCTAATAATGTTCTACTTAAAAGCATGAATGGACTAGAAATCTAAATCTGATTCAAAAGTATCTGTCTTGAGCCTACAGCCAAGACCGTGGTCCTGCACAGAGCACAGTCACATGGTGAAGCAACTCGGGAACTTGCTCACTGTTGCTAAGCACTGAGACTAAGACTATCCTGTGAAGTAAGACGTATGATGAAAGATCAGAGGAAGATATGTGCAGGTGCAATTATTTTAGTCTCAAAACTAATGAGACAACTAAAAATTCTTAAAATAAGGAAGACAATTCAGCAAAGTGTAAAATCAGTACTCCAAATAAACTTCTTATGCCATCAATATCAACTGGAAAATTCTATTTACTGGTGAACTAAAACCTGAGATAACTAGAAAAATGTGACTTTCATTAAGTAAACCATAATAATAATTTGAAAGGAAAAAAAGATAGCTCATGTTTCTGAATAAGGAGATTGCACATTAAGAATAAATTCTTATTTGTCAGTCAAAAGTTAAAACCTTTTAGGCTTAACAAAATGATTCTAACATTGAACTAGGCAATAAAAATAGAAATGAGAATGGCTTATAAAATCTTGAACAAAGAGAATATTGAAGTCAGGCTCACACTACCACGCAGTAAAATATAATATAGAACTCTGGTGATTAAAACCACATGGTATTGGTGAAGAATTGACAGATCAATGAAACACAATGGATAACTCTGAAACAGACTCCAGTATGCAGAAAAATGTATTATATAATAAAGGAAATGTCATAAACCAATGGGGAAGGCTTTTCCTCCCAACGAATAAGATTGAGAGCACTAATAAACTTCAGAGAAAGGTAAAATCCTTCAGAGATGAAGAAACACGAATGGTGCATAAACACATATAAAGATGCCAAGCCCTGCTAGGAATTTGGGAAGTCCAGATTGAGGCCACATTGATTTGCCTCTTAGTGTTCACTAGATTGACCAAGATTAGAGAATGTTGGATTCTGGAGGAAACTGGAATGAAGGCAGCTCCTTGCATCTTGCTGGTGAACATGTCGTTTGGTGCCTTCCTCTGGGTATGTGCAGTGTCCTTTAAACTCGGGAGGCTAAGATTCTTCAACCTACTGTTCTCACCTTTAGAAATACATTCCATAAGAATTCTTGCATAGACAAAAATTTGTGTGAAAGGTTGTTTATGGAATTGTTCATACTAGCAAAACAATAAATGAGCAGACTACTCATTAACAATAAAACGAAGCAAAGTATGGCCCACTTACAGAATGAACTTGTAGGGAAAATAAAATCCAAAACATGAATGAGCTGTACAAAGTGAACTGCTAAGAAAAAAAATCACAGACTATTGACTAGAACATGATAACAGAACTCTAAAAGCCAAGGGAAGTAAATTGCAAATTATTTAGGTGATCATATGTGTGATAAAACTATTTTTTAATATTTACTTATTTATTTATTTGTGTGTGTGTGTGTGTGTGTGTGTGTGTGTGTCTGTCTGTCTGTGTCTGTCAGAAGGCACTGTGTGTTCCTGTGAAAGGCCAAGGGTGCCTTCGGGAATCATTCTGGATTGCTTCTACCTCCTTCTTGCTTCACTCTGTCATCTCCGTAGCTCAGTCCACCAGAGCCGGAAGTGCAGGCTGCCCCATTTCCACCTGGCATTTTTATGTGGGACCTGGATTCCAAACTCAAGATCTTCTGCTTGCGAGGCAGAGTCTTAAGCCCTGAGCCATCTCTTCAGCCCTACAAAAGTATATTTAAGCACTCACAGCTATCTTAAGCTCACCACTGGGAAGAGAGCAGGGTTTCTTGGGGTCGGCACTGTTGACAAACTGGAACCCATAATGCTTCATTTTGAGAGCAGGCCCTGTGCCCAACACAGTTTAGAATCATTTCAACACAAATTAGAATCATTTCAGAACTTATTTAAAAGTCCATTCCTTGGGGGCTGGAGAGGTGGCTGAGGGGTTAAGCCTCTGCCTTGCAGGCAGAAAGTCCCGAGTTCGGATCCTAGACCCCACGTATAGACGCTGGGCAGAAGCAGAGGCGGCCGGCGTTTCTGGTCCTGGTAGGGCGGAGCCTGTGAATCCCCGGGCAGAGTAAACAAGGAGGAGGTGGAGGCATCCATGGTGGTTCCTGAATTCACCCGTGGTTCTACAAACACACACACGCATACACACGCATACACGCACAATTGAATGAATAATAAAAAAAATTTTTAAAAAGTCCATTCCCTATATTGTCAGATTTATGCTTACTATATACTTATTTTAAATAAACAATATTTGACTTGAAGTAATAGAAGTTCTTTTTGTTATCGCATGTCTCTAAAACTGTATTAATCTAGTATATAACTGGTTTCACTTTGTAGTGGCTGATAAAAAGATTTCAAATTATTTAAAGGTTTGTTACATTCGCAGCTGCTGGCTTGGTTAGTCCCAGGCCTGTGATAAACCCTCTATTTTTTTTTAATCTGTTGTCTGCCAGCAGTTAATATACAGCAAGCCCACTTTTTGTATTTCTAGTTTTTGTGAATGCTTTTGATCAAAATCTGATGATGTAAAAACCCATATAATGGGATTTGGGGCAATGACAGCTAAATGAGTTCAAGAAGCAGCTCAAAGCATTGTCAGAGTTAGGAAATCGACTCCTTTCCTTCAGGCCAGATCTTAATTGTGGATGCTAAAGGAGAGAGAACAAAATATGATTTTATCTGTTCTCATTGAGAACATGTGGCCATAGCACAGCTGATAAATATTCACCATGAGTCATAATAGAGAATCAAATCAGTCACTGCCTGCTGGACACGCCTTCTTTTGTCACCCAGAAGAGATACTTCTTTTTTTCTGCTCAAGGAATAAATTGCTAGATATTTTTACTAGATTTCTTTATTTTGATTTTTAATTATGTTAGCAATAAATTTATGTGTTTTCATCACCCACTTCTGCTCCCCACACCCCCATCCAATCCCACCCCACCTATTCTTCCATCTCAGTTACCTTTCCTCTCCCACTATGATATAAACATTTGCCATTAGTCACTAATAAACTTCCTTTAGAGGGGACAAAGCAATACAATAAACCTTGGGCTTGATTCAGACTCATAAAATCTAGAAGCCACCTGACTTCTCTGACCCTTCCTCTCCCCCACCTCCCAGTGTGATGGTTAACTAACTCCTGGCTGTTTCAGCTTACAGGGTGTTCAACACTGACTTGGGAAAGTGTTTTAGAACTACTTACAACAGTCCGCCTACATCAGAGTCTGCATACCTATAGCTCTAGAGAGATGTAGTTTATGATAATGACACCAAATGGCTCCCAGTGTTTCTACTTTGGACAAATTCTGTATGTTTTCATTGGGATGATAAAGAGGAAATGAAACAGCTTGTGGGTTGTTTATTTTCTTATTTGTTTTGTGAGTGGCCTATGCTGCATAGTTGACAGTCTTTCCTTCCTGCCCCGCCAATCAAGCATTCTGGCCCCCACTCCTATAATTTGAAGAATGTGGGATAAGGTTAAAGACCAGCAACTGGTCTCACAGATCTCAAGTTTCAGACAGTTCTAACTCAGTGGGTTTCACCTACAGTCAACTTTGCTACCCATCTCCCAGGGAAAGATGACAATGTCTGCAAATGTCTTGCAGACACCTGTGATGATACCACATGATGCCATTAAACCTTTAATGCACAAGGCAGCCCCTCTTTTCCCAGGAACTGCCCAACCCCGAGTGACAATTGTACTAACACTGACGAACTTTAGCAGAAGTTACTGCTGGGCCGAGACAGTATGATGCCGAAGCTCATACTCCATTCTGCTGCTTCTTGCAGAATCTGCCCAGCTTTGGGATTCCAAGAGTCCTGCTTGCTTTGGTTCATTTATACTATCAGGTCACAAGATTTTAATGGTTCTAGGGATGATCTCTTCATTCACCTTATGTCACCTAGTCTCCAATGACTAAGACAATGGAACATTTTGGTATTATTTTCAACTATATTCAAGTGAGATTCCACATGATCTAGGAAGTATATCTAACTTTCTCTGTGTTAAGTGGTCTGCCGTTTTATTCTGAGGCTGGTAGACTTAGGAGATGAGCAATACTATTCCACCTTAGACATATTTCACCAGAAAGGTTCCCTACTATACTTAAGGAGTTTTAAGCACTGAGGGGTCAAGAAAACAAAGCAATATAAAGGATGCAAATGGTTTTCCAGGTAAATGCATAGCTGGATGGACCAGAAAAAATGAAAAGAATGGCTTTAATCCAGGAAGAATAATCCTGGTGAAGCACCCTGTAATAGAAATAGTTGGAAATGTCTCATCTACTCATCAAGCTATAATGCAAAATAATAAGACTACTAAGTTGATCAAAATTTTGAAGCCAGTTACTACCACAATATCCTTCATTTTATCCTTTTAAAGGTATTATATCTATTTGCTTATTTGTTTATTTATGAGAGAGGGGAGAAGACAGAGGGAATGAGACAGAAAGAATACGTGCCATAATGCTTCCATGGAAGTCAGAAGACAACTGAATTGGTTCTCTCCTTTCCACTCTGTGGGCAACTGGGGCTGGAACTCAAGTTCCAGGTGACACAAATCCAGGTGAAAAGGCCATTCAGCCTTTTCTCACCCATTCAGCAATCTCCCCAGTCCCCATTTTAGTATTATTGTCATTAGATAGAATATGTTTATAACAAAACTCTCAATAATATTATAGCCCGACAAACTGATCTGCTAGGAATTCCAGTCTATCTTCTGAGATAGCCTTCTTAAATTTCACTTAAATGTAGGAACTAGTTTTGAAGAAATGCATCCAACAAGAAATCATTACTAACTCTTATATGAAGATAATCTATCTTAAATTCTCTTCTTTATCTCCTGGATATTGACAACATGACTAATGAATTTAGTGGTATGAGAACTCTCTAAAGCAATGACATCACAATGTGTAATTTGTCCCTCGGGTACTAAAGGAAGTCAAAGTTCTGCTGTATGCTTATAGAATCAAGAGTTCTAACTTGAAATCAGAAGATTATCCAAAATAAACAAGTTCAAATGTTCTGCTTCCCCCTCAATGCATCTTGTGCCCCTGCTTCCCCCTCAATGCATCTTGTGCCCCTATAGTTCCAAAGTTTGAAATTAGCTTTACAATTCTCTGGCTTTCATTTATAATTAGTCAATGATTTAAAAAAGAAGAAAGAAGAAAAGAAGAATCTTGGTGTATGCTAAAACCATCCATGTGTGGTTTTCTCTGGTTCTGGTGCTTGACCAAGTTCCTTGCACTGATTTTCTGTTGCCAGTAACTGAAATACCTACTAATGCTCTCTGGCTCTAAACGAATTGCATAGCATTGGCTACATATGTTTACCATTATCCACAGAGCTGTCAGAGTCTTTCTTCCAGTGGAGGCATGCATGGAAATAGGCCAGAACGCGAGGGAACACAGTTCCGGTACTGAAATTAGCAACTGGACAACATTCCCAGGGAATCGGCTGAGTTCACTTCTGGCAGAAATCCCACTGCTGCTGGTACAAAAAAAAAAAAAAAAGAGTAAAAGAAACAAAAAGATAAAATATATTTGTCAAAACAAAAAGGAGTCAAATACATATATAACTTGGATCGTGCACCAAAGGTAATGTTAAGATTTCAGCAATTGGGTGACTTCTGATTTTCAAATGGTAAATGCCTTTCTGTACTTGGATTTTCCACAAAGGTTGTTGAGATAGGCAGCCTTTTGATCTTTGATAAGAATTTTAAGTTAATCTCATTATCATTATTATAGGATTTGAAAACTGTCACTAAGGCTGAATTAAAATTGAGTTATTAAATTCCCCAACCCCAAATTGCAGTGATTCACAAAAACAAAAGTGGTGAAACAGGGGGGAAAGAGTTTTGCCAAATATTCTGAAAAGTTTAGTTAGGAGTAACTTAAAACACAGAGATTTACTAAGAGCTATATTACAATTTATGATATTTCTTTCCCTTTCAATTTTAGAAATATAATTAGCAAAATTGTATAGATCTCTGCTCTGCAATACATTCCATGAACTCTTTTCTTTGTGTAATTTTGTATCATTTTAATAAACATCTCCCAGACCATAGCCCATCATAAGGATTATTGTATTCTGCTTTTAACAACTATTCAACTGTTCTATTCAAGTGACTGCTGTATTCAAATGAAACTGTACAGCATTTGTCTTTCTATGTCTCGCTGATTATTCTTAGTGTAATGTCCTTCAGATCCATCTATGTTTTGTAAATGATTTTAAATAGTTCTTATTTTTATGTCAGAATACTGTGTGCGTGTGTGTGTGTGTGTATGTGTGTGCGTGTGTGTATGTGTGTGTGCCTGTGTGTGCATATGCATGTGTGATTTTTTTTTCTGTGTGTGTATTACAAGGCACTGTGAAGACCCAAGAGTGATTTTAGGAATCACCCTAGGTTGTGCTGTCTCCTCTTTGCTTTGTCCTGGAGTGTCCAAGGCTCCACCTTCCAGGTCTGGAAGTACAGTAGGTCAGTGCCATTTCTGCCTGGAATTTTCACATGGGATGTGGGATCTGAACTTGGGACTTTCTGCTTTTGAGGCAGAAACTTAACACTGAGCCATCTCTCCAGATCAACATTTTTAATCTGGTTCTCCACTAATGAACACGGTTTGTTGCATATTTTACTGATGGCTACAATGAACATGGGAGTATGTGTGTCATCAGCATAATTACTTCATTTCCTTGGAAATATATTTAGAAATAGTATTGCTGAATGATATATAGATGGATTTTCATTTTTAACCCATTTCTCCTATTGCAGCACTAATTTGCATCCCTATCCACAGTTTCCAAGTGTCCTTTTCTCCATATTCTAACACTGTTCTCCACTTTTGAATACAGTCATTTTTAGAGGCATAAGCTTGTATTTCATTATGCTTTGGAGTTGGGTTGCCTTGACGATTTGTGATACTGAGCATTTCGTTTTCATGACTTCTTATGAGACACTACCATCAGATCCTTTTTTAATTTTAAATTTTGTTATTTTATCCTCTTGAATTGAGTTCCTTAGATATTTTGAGACCATTAAAAATTCATGGAAGATTAATTTTTCACTATTTTCTCCCATTCCCTAGGTTTTCCCCTAGGTCTCCGTTGGTCATTTCCTGTGCAGAAGTCTTTAGTTTCATGTGGTCCCACTTGTCTATTTTTGTTCTTGCCTGCGCTCTTAGTGTCACATAGAACAATAGTTGAGCCGAATATCAAATAAGTGCTTTCCCCATATTTTCTTTCAGTAGTTTTATAGTTTCAGGGCTTTGTGAGCATCTTTAATCAATTTTGAGTTACTGTTTATGTGGTATTAGGTAAGGCTACTTTTCACTCTCCTGAATGTACAAACATAATTTCTTTTGTAGCATTTATTGAAGATTCCTGCATTTCTTTTGTCTTCTTGATATCTAGTGCTTTTTTATATTTCTTTCATGTTCAATTGGGTTTTTAGTTAACATAATAGATGTGACATCCATTAACAATAGTAAAATGTTACAAAATATTAAAATATCAGTAGGGGTATGAAAAATTTTGTTGGGACAGGAAAAGATACACATTTTTATAAAAATTTTAACTATAAAACTAAAACGTACCTGCCCTTTTCAGATTAAGCCCTTTACGTTTAACAACAATTGATGAAGGAACTTTTATCATTCTTAAAAGGCAAGGGAATTAAAATACAAAGAGTCGCATCTAGGATCTGAACCCAGGTTTCCTGACTCCAAGTCCACCTTGAGAGATCATTAAACCCAATGCTTCTTCTTCCTGGACCACTTTAGACTTTGTTTCCCAAGATTTCTTTTTAGGCAGATGCTCTTTTTTCTTCCACTGGCTTGTGGAAAATATTTAAGGACATTGTGGATGCATTAGAATTAAAGGAAGAGCTTGAGTTCTTTCAAAAACAAAATCATCTGCTCATTGATCATATCTGCTCTTACATTTGAGTCAGTGTGCATGTGGAAATTTGTGATAAAGCTTAGTATTCCATTACATATATATTAACCTATAAATTATATTACTACTCTTTCTCATGCCGATAAGGTTTAGAAAAAGCCATATGAAAGGTGGGAGTGTATATGTTAGAAAATCTTTAAATAACTTTAATAGTTGGAGGTTTGAAGAGAAAATACTTGAATAAACAAGATGTCTTATCAACTCATTTAGATGCATTCTATCTCATTTTTCCAAGTTATCAACAAACACTTCAAGAATTTGGTTAGGGTCATAAAATATAAAATAGACCAAATGGATATATTATGTGATCACAAGTATTTTGTGTAGAGAGACTATTATTGTAGAGAGTTATTATTATTTAATGGATTTTACCTAAAAATATCATAGCATAGGAATAAAGTAAGCAAGAATACTTGGAAGTCCTCAAAAGAAACAATAGCTCCAATTGCATAAAAATTTCAAACTCTTAGGGATCTTAAAGTTCATTTCTGTAAAGTTTAGTGATGAACCCAATGCAATTGGACTCTTTTAAAAAATCTACATTAATATCATGAGATTTTACAATAACTATGTTGGTATGACAAAAACATTCATACAAACCTACATTTTTGCACATCTGTCTTTTCTCATATCAGGAAAAACATCTATTTAAAGAACCCTTTGGGATGATGTTAAAACTTTATGGGAATGATGCAGTAATATTATACCATCTAAAAGTAAGCCTTAATGTCTTAAAGAGCAGAGTGAGACTACCCTAGTGGAATGAGACAGAGTAAAGTCAGCTTCACCACAGTTCTCATAGATAGGTCCAGTCAGCCTGGTTCTGACACCACACAGAGGTTCTGACGCCTTGGGAAGAGGAAGTCTGTGAGAATGGTCAACGGGTAGTGTCACAAGAGCCAGAGAGAAGCTGGTGGAATGGGGTGGGAACTCAGCTCTGCAACTAGACACCTGCCTAGCTTGCCTTATAGCTGCTCTGCTTCAGTGAAGATGTATCTGCAAGAAAAGACAGTGCTCTTTACCTTGAGTGGGTTTTGTCAGAACATCCTCTGGCAGGACGGAGTCATAAGCAGAGCCGGTTGCCAGCATCCTGAGACCACAATCGGTTAGAAGGGAAGGAAAGTTGTCAAGAGTTAATTAAGACCCAAATTTGTGGGCTAAAATCTGAGAAAGACTCTATCCAGATTAAGTGGGGAAAAAGAGTGCACGAATGCATACAAAGCAGATGCTGGTCATGGGGTAGAGGAAGGCTTCAAGGAACTCTAGATTTGCCCTAGAATCACTGCACATGAGGCCGACCACAGCAAAACTGTCTCCATATTCTATCACTGAGATGGCTAGGATTATCCCCAAGCCTGGGAAGAACTCAGTCTTTTGGGTACAGAGATCTTATATGCTAATGTGAAGCAGGATGCTATGAACAATTCCCTCAATACTTTTGTTCTGTCCAATTTAAATTTTTTATTTTTCTCACTTTACTGGGAGCTCATGGATGAATGTAATTCTGAATGATCGAAGTACATGAAGTGATGATTCAACATTATATATACATTGTAAAATAACTAACACGATCAAGTTAACTAGCACTATACCTTGTACTCTTGTGCTGTTATTCTGAGTGTGTGCTTATGCATGTGTGTGTGCGTGTGTGTGTGTGTGTGTGTAAAAATCCAGAGCAATACACTTAAGGTCTACTCTTTCAGCATATTTCAAATATCTAATAGACTATTACTACATACATCATGGTTTATATTAGATCCCCAGAATGTCTTGATAACTTAAATTTCTGCCTTTTAATACAATCCTATCTATCTTCCATCCTCAATAAAACACCATTATTCACTTTTTAAATTTTTTTATTCTTTGACATTTCATGTATAAATGCAATGAATTTGTGTTTTCCTCACTTACTACCTGATTCTAGTCCCCTTCTTGCCCCACTTCTTACTTTTTCCTTTGTAGCCAGCCTTCTTTCTTCTTTCAATTTTTTTTTTGTATGACCCACTGGGTTTCATCTGAGATTCCTATACTGGCAGGGCCTGAGTGTTTGTTGGGGCATAGATGACTTCTCAGTGGGTAAATCGTTGAATAAAGAAGCTCCCTCTTCTGTCTGGTATGAATCTTAAATAGTCTATCAGAGAGGTAAAGTATTTTTTGAGATCTTCCACAATCCATGGTGAAATGTTAATAGACCAACTATTGCGCATGTTTAATGGAAGTAGACATTGTTCTTATGAGATCTTGAGCGTATCAGCTCTATCATGACCAGAGAATACCATTTGACAATAACACTCCCTACCCACAGGCTCTTACATTCTTACTGTCCCTTCTTCCTCCATGTTCCCTGAGTCTTGGGATGGTGGGTAATTTTTGATGTCCTGTTTAGAGCTGATTACTCCACAATTATTTATGCAACCAGAAATCAGTTGGTTATCCCCATACCTTACACACCACTATTCTACCAATGGTTGACTCTTGCAAAAGAGGTTGTCATTGTAGCTTGCAGCATACACAGCTGGGTAAGGCCATTGATTGTTTTCTCTCTCCTGGCAACTTGCATTGTACCTTCTGGTACTCTGAAGGTTAGTTAACTGGCAAGGAGAAAGCTTCCATGTCCATTCAGACTTGGTTTTTTTCTCCCTTATGTTCTTTAACCCTTATGTGTAATGTCTTCAGCAAAAGGGTCTAATTCAGGTTCTGGAGGCAACCAATAGAAAGAGCAAATGCTTATATTGTTTTGGGACCTTTGAGGCCTATTTGACCAACAACAGTTCATTAGGAAGTATTGTATACCTGGTACTGGAAAATTTATTTAGTCACCTATGGCTTCTGGTAGAAGCATCTCAGATCAATTTCTGTTTTCTCTTTTCTTCTCTTTTGTGTTTAACTAGTGTAGGATATATCAGTTAACACTTTTTTTAAAAAATTGCATTTTAAATTTTTTTTTAATTTTCCCAATCATACAAACTTAATAGGTACCCTGGTCCCCTCCCTTCTTCCACCCCTCCACAGTTCCCTTTGCTCCCTACCCCCTTTTCCCTTTTCTTTCACCCCTTCCCTCCCTTTCTCTCAGTCCCTCCCTCTACCCCCAATCCCTGGAGCATCCTTTAGTGTGAATGTCAAACTTCCCTCTGCATCCTCCACTCTAATGAGGTGTAAGGACTCAGTAGCATTGCCTAGAGCCCTTTCTTGTGCTCCCCTTTAGTATGGGAACACTATTGTGACTGTTAATCCCTTGTCTCTAAGGATCCTAGTGCCTGTGATCCATGCTAGACTTTGGAGGGGTCAATGATATGTTGGTCATTGCGCAGGTCATACAAAGTCTTATTATGGCTACTTTGGCCCTAACTTGTGTGGGGTATCTTGCTTATCATTGCTCCTCCCCATCTTTAGGCTCTTACAATCTTACCGCCCCCTCTTCCACCAATTTCTTTTTTTTTATTTCCACTCATACAAAATTAACAGGTACACTGGTCCCCTCCCTCCCTCCATTCCTTCCACCCCCCTATGCCCCTCTCCCCTACCCCCTCCCTCCCCATCCCCCAGTGCCTCCCCCTCCCATCCCCAGAATATCCTTTAATGTGTATGCCAAACTCTTCTCTGGTTCCTCCTCTCCGATGAGGTGCAAGGACCCAGTGGCATTTCCCCAAACCCTTTCCTGTGTTCCCCTTAAGCATAGGAACACACTGTGGCTGTCAGTCCCTTGCCTCCAAGGATCCTAGTGCCTTTATCCCTAGTGCCTTTATGACTTCGTGGGGTCAATAATGTTTTGGACATTGCGCAGGTTATGCAAAGTCCAATTATGGTTGCTTCGGCCCTAACTTGTGTGGAGTATCTTGCATATCATTGCTCCTCCCATCCTTGTGCTCTTACACTCTTACTGCCCCCTCATCCGCAAATTTTCCTGAGCTTCAGGATGGGGAGAGATTAGGCTGGCCTAGTTCTAGGTGGTTGATATAGAGTCTCTGAAGTTCTGGATTATGGTTTGTTGATTTTTTTTTCAGTTTTGCTGCTCTTGCAATGCCCTTCACTCCATCCTGATGGGTATTGGATGTTACCCCCTGGCCAGAGATAAAAAGCTGTTAAACTAGAGTCTTGTTATAAGAGTATATTCAAAGGTAAATGTAATAAAAGTAGGAAACCACGGTGATGGAGGGGTCAATCACCCATTTGCAAAATGGTTACCTTCTATCTGCCAGACTATATGCCCTCCCCTTCTGGTGAGATCATACCCCATCAGTTGTAAATGATCAGGAAGGAAAGGCTGTGAACTTAACCAGGTGTCTCATTACTTACTTGCAGTCCTTGATGGTGGCCTATTTTCTCTGCTGTAACATGGTCCCCTCTCTCCTTGTTTCTGGTGTGGCCCTCCTTCCCCATCCCTCCTATTCATAATCTTTGCAATTACTGTAGGTATTACAAAGATTTATCCTTGAGCGTCTCTAAGTGGGTTTGGTACTAGGAGCCACCTATTAGGGAGTACATCACTGAGCTTTAGGGTGGGGAGAGATTTGGCTGGTATGGTTTCAGGTGATTAATATAGGGTCTCTGATGTTCTGAATTACGGTTTGTTGTTGTTTTCAGTTTTGTTGTTCCTGCACCGCTCTTGGCTCCATACTGATTGGTATTGGAGGTCACCTCTTAGCCAGAGAAACAAGGCTGTTATAATGGAGTCTTACTATAAGAGTAGATTCAAAGGTAGATGGAATAAGAGTAGGAGACCGCGGTATTGGGGGGGGTCGGTCTCACATTTGCAGGATGGCAACCATCTATCTGCCAGACTCTATGCCCTTCCTGACTGGTAAAATCGAACCCCCTCAGTTGCAGGTGACCAGGAAGGAAAGTGAGTGAGCTTAACCAGATGTCTCACTACTTACTTGCAGTAGTTGATGGTGGCCTATTTTCTCTGCTATAGCAAAAACTGCATTTTCGATAGATTTGAAATATAGATTTTTTTTCTGGTTCCATCTTGCATATTTAGTGTTAATTTTAGCTACCACACCCCTTTCTTATTTCATGACCCCCCAAAGCTTCCCTCCCATTTCCCCTTTTCACCTTCTTCTCACTGTCTTCCTTTACCACCACCACTCCACCCCCCGCTTTTAGGATCATTACTCTCTGCTTCTGTGAGGTTAACATTCCACATATATTACACAGTATTTCTCATTCTGTGCCTGGTTTATTTGCCTTGCAATAACGTCCTCTAGATTCATTCAAATTGAGGCGACTGGCAAGATTGTCTTGATTTTTGTATGTAGACAATATTCCATATACACATTTTACTCATTCTTTAGGAAAAAAACAAAGTGCATTGCTAATATTTTCTATTACATCTCTTCGTATAAACTCCATTATCTCTTGTATCTTTCTTCCTTCTTCTTTTTTTCTTCTCTTCCCTTCTTTTTTTTTCCCCTCTCTCTTCTAACTTAAACTCATCTAGGGAATCAAGAGATGTAAAGCAATGTGATGGATACCTATCAAGGAGCAACGGCAATAGCAAAGAGCCAACCTGTGCTTAACTTGGTAGAGAGGTTGATAAAGGTTGGCTCATAGGAGAGTCTTGTAAGTCTGCTAGAATGAGAAGCAAGAAGAAGCTCTGGTGTAAACCAACCCTGAAGGATTCCCTGATGCTTCCGGATCCCAGTGCTCTGTCATGGATCATGGGCTCTGTCAGCAGAATGCAGGGGCAGACTCCCAAAGACAGCTCCTCTGGAGGCCTCCCTGACTAGATGGGGAGGGAGGATACAGGATTGGGCTTCTCCAGCTGAAGGAACCCCTACTTCAGAAGTTGGCTTTTACTGTGGGCTCCTATGGTTGGGTATGGATATGATTAGTGTCCTCAATAAGTGACATCTGTTTGCTCTGACCTCTGGGTAATGTGGCGTTTCTTTCTCTGGGGCAGATGCTAGAAAGGTGTTTATTGTGAGTTGACAGGGGTCTTGGTGGGTGGTGAGGTGTGAGTCAAAATTCGACTATGCATTTTGGCATTTTTGTCTACAGATGTTTCTCAGATGTTTGTGGGCGGGCATGTCTTTAAATAAAGAAATAACCAAATGTATGTTTCTTTTGTGGAGGGAAGGAAAAAGCTTGCACTGAGGAACTTGGCCCTTTTATAGCTCCAATGGCACTTTTGTGTCACGGCCAGATTAGAATTAGTTGCTGCATATAATTTTTGAAGAGAAAAAAATGCTCATTTAAACAAAATTCGTTTGTTAGTTTGAAATTAATGTTCTAATAGAGAGCTTGAAGACAGTAATGATAGAAGTGTGGAAACCTTCAGAAGGTTCCAGTTACTAGTGTGGAGTAGTTTATCCTCAGTTCATCCTCCAAAGCCACACTTTCTCTTTACGCTGGAGGTGACTCTATTGTTGAAAGATCATTCCCAAACCTAAGTAGGCACACAACTGGAGCTAAGGTATCTCCATAACTCACAACCCTAGACTTTTTTGTAGTAACATTTTTGTGTGTGTATGTGGATATACACGGGTGTGAGGTTGTATATAGGTGTATATAGAAGTATATATATATATATATGGGGGAGTAGGGGGGGGGTGGGTGTAGGCAAGGGCATTGTGTGTGTCTGTTGAGGTTCAAAAGTGACTTCTGGAATCATCCTGGCTTGCTCTATCTCCTTGTTGCTTTGCTCTTGGGTTTCTCAGACTCTGCCTTCTAGGACCAAGTATGGACTGTGGGCATATTTGCCCAGCATTTTGACTTGGAATCTAGGATCTGAACTCACATTCTTTAGGATTCAAGACAAAGTCTTAACTCCTGAACCATCTCTCCAGCCCCTTAATAACTTATTATACCATAGAAATTAGACATTCTAAGATGCCAGTTTTATAATATGAGAGACAATCACAAGATTGGTGTGTAAATGAGAAACAGCAGTGACAGACTGGCCCTGAAAACCACGAGCTTCAGCAATAAGTAGTTTCTTTCTTTGTATTAAAAGTTCTTGAAGTAATGTTTGCAATACATGCTCACTTTGAATTCTGCTTGTTAGCAGTTGCTCCAGCTACTCTTCTGTTACTGTGATAAATACGCTGAGCTAAGCAAATTTAGGGAGGACGTTTTTTTTAATTTATTTTATTTTTGCTTATGATTACACAGGGTATAGAGTCCATTACAGCAGGGTGGATATGGTTGCTAAATCAGGTCAGTTATTACTTTGAATTCATACTCAGAAATAGGAGAGTGACAGGAGAGAGAGGGAGAGAGAGAGAGAGAGAGAGAAACAGAGAAACAGAGAGAGACAGAGAGACAGAGAGAAAAATGGGGCCAGATTATCAAACTTCAAGGCCCATGTTTTCTCCAGCAAGGTTCTACCTCCTAAAATTTCCACAGCTTCCCAAACATGGCCACCAGCTGAGGACTAACTGCTCAAACACATGGGCCTGCGGGGAACAATTCACATTCAAGCTGCGACAGCAGTTATATTAAGCTTGTCATCCCTCAAGATTTATTTTCAAGTTCACTTTTTTGTTATATACAACTATAGAGATTAACTTATTTATTTTGATTCACTTAAGCCTTAATGGGTATTTTAATAGATAGTTACCACTTTTGCCAAAATAGAAAATGACTATTAATGATCTTAAATATATCAGCCAAAAGAAAGATTTTTGTTACTTTGGTTAGTGATTATATTCTTATATAAAACAACAATGACTTCTTTAACTTGCTGGACCCATTTTCTAGGGTTTCTACCAAAACATGGCTTCTGAAATCCTACATAACGGTTAGTTAGTTCACTGCTAAGCTCCTCCTCCCGAGTTTTGATGCCGTGTCCCAAGAAATGTAGAAAAGTGAATTTAACGAGCACAAGTTTCTTCCTTTCAACTTTTTGGGACACTGTTGTCTAGTCTGGGTTGCTTCATTTCAGGTGCCTAATGGAAGGGGGGGGGTCTTCACATGCAGCCTCACAGGATCTAGAGAGAAGGCACTCAATAATCATGCTCAAACACAGAACTCTGTGCATTTTTCTCTTTTCCCCCTTTTCCTTTCTTTCTGTCTTCCTTTTTTCTCATTCCCAGTCTCTCTCTCTGTCTCTGTCTCTCTCTCTCTCCCTTTCTCTCTCTCAATGTGTGACTTTTTTGAAATAGGGTCTCATGTAGCCCAGGCTGGCATTGAACTTAGTATGTAGCTGCATCTTGCCTCTACTCCTGCAAAGAAATTACAGGCATGTGCCACTGTGCCTGTCCTACTGTGCATTTCTTTTCCCTGTCTTCTTGTTCTCGGCCTGTTTCTTCTATCACTTTCCCTCACTGCTAACCCACTTGGAAAGAAAAATGGCTCTAATTTTCCTTTCTCTAGTTGCATTCCACAGTATGTCCTGGGACAAGATGATGCGGCATGTGGCTTTTGTCACCAGTGTGTGGCAGGGTGGCTGCCAGTATCTGCAAAGCTTGGTATGGCATGTGGCCCAGTACCTGCAGTGTAAATGTGTCAGCCAAGGCAGACATGTCCAAAGCTGATTGGCAGGGTCCTCTATACCCCACACTTGGGGCCAGGTGTTCCCCACATGTGACACTTCTTCCTTACCCAAAGCTTTAGAGTTTTCTAAAACAGAACAAGAGAATGTAGACATATGAATCATTGTCCTGAAAAAGACTTGCATTACTGTCCACTCCTCACTCTCCCACTGGTCAGAAACAGGAGCACTGTGCCTCAGCAGCACAGAGTGGGTACTTCCCTCTATCTCCACAAGTGATGAAAAATATTAGTAGTGCTGAGTACAATAATCCATGTTTCTTTCCCCCCATGTTTTTCTTTTATAAACATATTGAGTATTCATTCCAGCTTCCTTCCTTCTTCTCTCCTTCCCCTCCTCTCCCCTCCTTTCATCATTTCTTCCTACTCCTTCCTACCCTTCTTCTTGTGTGCTTCTATGGACCCCAGGTTTTAAATTCATCTCCTTTACCTTCTTAGACAAGAATATAAAGTGACCATAAATAAAAATCAGTGTCTTGCATGTATTAATCATTCAATAATAATTCACGAGTGACAATAAATTAGCACTACAGACTTTCAAACTGTGCTTAACTAATTTTTAGGTCAGACTTTTAGCATGATGTTCCTGAGTTTTATTCTAAAAATATCCCAAGGCTGACATGATGTTGGCTAGTATTGGTTCTCACCTACTCCAAACTCACTCAGGCTTTTGACTGAATTCACTTCCTGACACAGCAATTATGACTGAAGCTCTTTACCTTGTTGCCTACTTGCAGTGTCTGGTCTAGTTCCTAGACCATGCCTAGATTTCCTGCTGTGAGTTCCTCTTCCAGCTGCAAAGCTAGCAAGAGTAGACTTTGCAATCCTTTCTATTGACACCCAGATTTTAGGAGCTCATATGGTCAGGTAAAACCTTCCTTGGCAATCTTCTAATCAAGGTTAACTGATTTGTGACCTTAATTATACCTTCCAAATCCCTTTTGCCATAGAAAGGAATGTAGTCACAAGCACGGAGTCTCATTGGATTCACAGAGATATTCTGTTTGGGTCATCTTTGAGTTCTGCCTACCACAGCATCCTAGACATCTTATGCAGAAAATAAGACTGGCATGAGACATGTAACTTGATTTCCATTTAAAGCTCTGCCAGATATTAGCTAAGCAACCTGAAGCAAGTCATGAAGCCTTACTTTGCATAATTTTGAGATGGAAATACTGCTACCTGTCCTGGTAACCCCACAGAATGCTTATAAGAATCAAATGAGAATGTGTGAAGATGGGATGCAAGATACACTTTAAATATCTTCCCAAGCTCAAGGCAGAATAGGTGAATTTGAGTGTATTTGAATGTAGTTTTACCTCTGAAGGTCTATGAAACCAGACTTCTTAAAAGCGGTCCTGAAAAAGAAGGATCCTGTCAGAGGTTAGGAAAGGCCTCAGGGACAAAGGCTTTGGCTTGCTGTCCTCATGGAAAACAAGTCTGATGAGCTAATCATAAAGTAAGTGAAAGCACATGGTGCACATTTCTTGTTTAATGCATGAAATAGGTGTAAAGTTTCAGAGAATCACTTTGGCAAGAGGTTTTGGCCTTCTGCTATGTATAATGAAAATTATACATTGCCATATACTTGTGTGTTTTCCAAGGAGACAGAAATGGTGTGGAAACAATACTGTTTGTCTTCTGAACATGCCAATGTGGTGGCAGCAGAAGCCAGATTCCTGTCCATAAGATAGGTAGATGAATGAGGCACGGTATCTTCCTCAGCTGAAGAAGAGTCCAGGACTTTTACAAACCCAAAGCTCCCCTGTAGTCACATGCACCCTCCTTCCTCTTTTCATGCTGGAGACTGACCGTAAGTATCATCAGATGTTTTCTGTGAGGCATTCTTATTTTGTTATTGATGCTAAATACATAAAAGTTAACCTCAGAGAATGAATCCTGTGAGCTATCACCTAATGCACAGATTTGGAAGTTGCTTGTCATGAGCAAACTCAAGAGGGGATTGTATGACCTCCAGTCATGTTCTAAAATAAGTGCTTTGGGTTAAACCATGCCAATGAGAACACTAGCGAGTCATCATTTATGGAAACTCAGTTGATTTTTGCATTTAATACTACTCTAAAAGATTGTGTTTTTTTTTAACATGTCCCAAGAGAAATTAGAGGAGATACAATGAAGGACTTTCTAATAGAAATTGTGGCCCCATATTTTAGTGTGCAAGTAAGGAAAACTATCATTTGCTCTCCAGAGGATTTAAATAGAAGAGATGTCTATGACATTGACATTGGTGTGAACCTGAACTGGGATGAATTCTTCTGGCATTTCTATAATTTTCTTATTTTAATTCCTTTATTTTTATGTATTTAATTTAATTTTATTTGTCCATATATGAAAAAGACAGGAGTGTATACTGAATGTGTGTGTATGTATCTGAGAGGAAGAGAGAGACAGAGACAGAGGCAGAGAGAGCAGGTCCCATAGCCCATGTATAGAGGTCAGAGAACAACTTGCAGAGTCCATTCTCTCTTTCTATCATGTGGATTTTGGGGATTGAACTCAAATCACTAGACTTTTGGAAAGTCCCTTGACCTTCTGAGCCATCTAGACAACACTCCTTTGCTTGTTTAGGAAGCTTTGTGTTTGATTGTCGTTCATTTGCTTTTGCTGTTGTGGTATTTGACAGGCTTGTGGTTTGCTTGTTCTGAAGCAGGTTCTTACTCTGCAGTCAGGGTGACCTGGCGCTCACCATGATCACCCTGCTCACTCATGCGCTTTGAAACTCAGTCTTGACTGGTTCCACAGTTTATATTAACTTGTTGTCCTTAAAGTGTCTTAAAGAGCACTCAGTTGTTCTCAAACCGTGTTCTTTTGCACTCCAATCTGAGAGTCTGGGATTGGGTTTCCTAGTACTCCCGTTCACACAAAAAGATTTGCTTTTCCTTCAGTTCTAACACTTCTTATCCTCTATTACCAGGGAAAATGCAAGCACTAGAATCTGGAGAATCACCAAAGACAGACACAACTATCCCACAAGTATGAAGCAATAACAGTTCCATTCTTGGCTGCCTTTTTGATCTACATTCAAGTACACTGAAACCAGAAATGGGTTTTATCTATAGTTGCAATAAGCAAACAAGGCCATTTTCTCCAATGGCACAATGCCTTCAGCTATAAATAGCAAATAATATTATTTTTCACTTAAATGTTGAAATTCCTTAAAAGGTGAGATCATCTTATTTTTGAGGCTGTAACAGATTCTGTAGAATTTGTCTCAAATATCTAGAGCAATCTAAATGTTCACCCATTATGTAGATGCTTAATCATGAGTCTGGGGATCAGTTTAAGGTGATATCATTCCTTATAAGAACAAATGTCTAATCATCTACAGTTTCATGCAGGTGTTTACAATTGACAACAGGTTTCAGGAACAGGAACAGCCAGAGTTTGACTACCAATGAATCACAGTAATGATGACAGGATGGCAGAGAACAAGCGAGTATCATTCTGCTTCCTGTGCTTAAGGCATGGAATGCAACAAGATTTCTAGAAAGAGATTTTTATAGTCAATTAACTTTAGAAAAGAAAATACAATAAAAAAACCACCTGGATGATGATATCCTTTAAGTAATTTATATACAAAGGTGAAACCAGATTCATTCTTATGCTTTTTTTGTTTCTTTTAAAACTTGCTTAGGTCTTGGTTCTTAAAAGAAATCAGCAAGAGGCAACACGATTTCCCAAACTGTTCATAGAGCTTGTATAACGTACGGTGATCTAATACTGTGTAGAGGCCATCAGTCAAGTTCTGTAGGGATATAACTCCAAGACAGCATGCAAGGTACAGAAGGGCAGAGAACAGAGTATGGTGAAGTATTTAATAAGGTGTAAATCAATCAGTTATTAGTCTGTCCTTAAAAATCACTTTTTCTTAAGTCCACTGTTATACTCCCATACATTCTGCACCAGGACATAGTATAAAGGGAAAAACTGAGAAAGCTGATGTGATCCAGAAAACCAAGTCAAGTATCCATTTGTCCAACTGTAAGACGCCGTCCTGTTCTAGATCTCATCAGTATGAGAATTTTCACATAAGAAAGTGGAACAACAGGCTCAGTTCAATCCTGGTGGCAGCTTCAGCTATGTGGTGTGCTTTATTGGAATCTCATTGGTGCCTCTGAATTAGCAGTGACTCTAAGAATCCCCTGGTTCTATATTTTTCCATATTTTGTGAGCATGCCTTAAACTGAAGTGTTTCTTCTTTGTTGTGCATTCCTTAGCCAAGGCTGGGTAAAAAAAGAAAAGGAGCAATTCTGAACTTACATCAGTCCTGGAGCAAGGTCCCCAAGACAAGCTCATAGGCATTTGTCCCCTGTGGAAGATTCACATGAGCAGCTTAGAAAGTATGCTCTGACTATAGAATTGTTACCTGTTTTTCATAAAGGGACCTCTGACCAGGTGCCTGGCCTTCTGTCAGATGTGCTTGCATATTACATTCTATTAAGAGTTAAATGGAGTGTATTATCATCCCCATTTATAAAAGTAAAAACTGAGACTCAGAAGATAAAAATTATGCTTGGAATAAGCTGTTATCACATTGACTAGAAAACTTAGTCTTCTCTCTTACCCTTTCTTTTGAGTTACTTGAAGAAGCAGATGTTCAAGTCTCCTTTTGTTGTCCAGCACTGTTGGATGCATGCTTATTCATTCATCTAGGCTTTTGCAAATTCTTCAAGGATATCTACATGGCAGAAACTGGAAAACTCCTGGGCAATAGTCTCCCCAGTCGAAGGTTAAATAAACTACCGGCAGCATCGTACACTGTCTTTCATCAAACTGGCATCTAAGTCTTAAAAACATGGGTAAGGATGACTTCCAGAGATCAAGCACTCTTGCTGACTGAACTTCCAGCAGTGCCTAGTGGGTAGGGTGGGGGTGGTCTGTTTAAGTGCAGACTGGTTGAAGAAGAAATGGAATTCTGAGCTGCATAAGGTCAGTAACTGATAGGGCTCCTTTTGCAAAATCTAGAAGCAATGCCATTCTCTGGGGTTATGCTCTTCCATAGGAGCCAAAAGGAGGTTACTCTCCTGATGTGTTGATAACAACTAGGATGACATCAGAATGTGAGGTCATCAATACAAAGATTTCATGGTGGTTTTGGCATAATATAACCTATTCAGTCGTGTGTGTTTATGAGAAATGTTAAGTAATCATTTGATCACCAGTGATTGGGGAATAACATACTGAGGGCTGGGAAATGTGAAGGGTGGGGTCAAGGAGAATTCCTGATGACAGAAGATAAGAAACTAGAGGCCATGGGAGACTTTTTTGAGATAGAGCAGTGTCAACACTGAGATGCTGGCTGAGTATGTGGGTCTGTGTCAATTAGGTCTGCAAAATAGCAAAGCATTTTGAAGAAAATTAAAAGGTGTGAAGAACTTGAGACAGAAGGGAAGGGAGAGCCAGCTGGCTGATGAGTTTGCTGGCAAACTCACTAGCCCAGGAAAAGTGCTAAGTGATCATGTGTTTCCTCAACAAAGAGAACACTAAAGAAATGCCACAAAATTCCAGAAACACTGAAATCACTAGTTGTTTTATGTAGAAAAGCAAGAGGCTAAGCGGTCAGATGGCTTCATAGAAATTCTATCCATGATTGTTAAGCAGGAAGAGATATATTCATATCTCTGAGAATAATATTGGACCAAACTTTGTGTGTGATGCCAGGGGACAAAGATAAATTTGCCCTGATTCAAAGTGGAGCTTGGACCAAAATATGGAAGTGGGATGGGACTCTGCCCAAAGGTAGATTCAGAAGGACTGAGAAATATGAGAAAGTTCTTTTTTTTATTAATCAGTTTTACAGAAATATCTTATTGTGTCTGCACCTTAGACATTATAAGGCAATTCTAGTTCTATGACTTCTTGCTTTTTATCAGCATTGAGACAACTTTATTCCTAGTGCAAAAATCCTCATGTCAAAGAGCACCAGGGTTGCAGAAGTTGTATGGAAAAGCAGTAAGAATCTAAAGGACCAAGTACTAGGAAAAACATGGGATTTTTCCATCCTCATCCATACAGGGAGTAATCATCAACTGGGATTTAGAGCAGAGAATCAGTTCTCAAAAAAATGGGGTCATGATCTTCAGCTTCAGCAGGTTTGAGATCAAACACAAGTGATCTGTTGCCAGGTCAAGCATAATGCCAGTCATAAGGAAGCACTAAGATCATGAATGCACCTAGGAACCCATGCATAAGGCAGCCACTGGCAGTAATTGCTCTGAATATAGACAAGCTTTGATGCAGTCAAACACACAAGGCATCACAAAGCAAGCGGACACACTGTCAAACGTAGCAAGGATACTCAAAGACCCACACCAAGCCCTGGCCTCTGCACCCAGGCCCTAAGGCCCCACATGTAAAGAGCAGTTCTGGCCAGGATAGGAGAACTGGAACAATATGGATCCTCTTTCAGACAAGCTATACTACAGAATGCTGATGGTTGCTGGTGCTGAGGCAAGAGCATTTTGAGAAGGATGATAAGGAACTGGGGAAGACATAAAAGATGAAATGAAGTCTAAAGATGAACAGAGAAGTTAAATAAGGTCTTGAGATTATCATGTACAAATTAGTCTGAGTAAAGCATTATCGAGACTAAAGGAAAGATTGTATATTCCTTTTCATTCTTTAGGTGTTATTCTAATGTTTCTTGCCTAGAGCATTTTAGCTGATTTTTCTTAATTGTGACCAACAGACATCAAGACAGACTCCATGATTTATGCTCTGGTGTTCACATTCTTGTCTCTTCCCCCTCTGTGTGAGTAGAGTCTGGTTTTCTCATCAATCCATTATGGAAGAGGTCATGGATATCATGCCCATAATTATGTCATATTTTGTTCTGTCATATGTCAATATCGTATATGGTCAACCTGCATCCTTTTCCTTCCTTCTTCCCTCCTTTTCCTTCCTCGTTCCCTATTTCCTTCCTTCTCTCTCTTCCTTCTGCCTTGTCACTCCCCAGATACCTTTCAAAAAGGCAACTACTATGAATGATACAGTTACAGCATCAACTGGAGGGAGATGGAAAAGCGACCTTTCTCAGTTGAGTTCCCAGATGAGACCCTGGCTTACTTCAAAGCCTTGAGCAATCCAAGACTAAGTCAAACCTAGACTCCTATGTGAGTTCCTCCCTTACTAGAAATTGACATGATAGATGGATGTTGTCTTTAATCTGTTCATTTTGTGGCAATTTGTTGTATATCATAACAAACAAACAGATATCAACAATCCTGGACATCTGTTCTCAACCTTGCAGGTAGAGAATCTTGTTTGCATGTAATCGTTTGTGTATATAAAACCCTGCTTCCCCAACACAGAGCAGAAGCCAACGTTTACACTGTGGCTCAGAAGGCAACAAACACCTACCAGCTCTCTAGTATGACCACCTGCTACTTGTGCTTTCTTGTTCTCTCTAGTCACAAGGCCACCTTGCCAACTCTCTGACTCTCTGGACCTTGCTACCTATTCCTTTTGCCCAAGCTTCTCTTTCTTCTGATTCCCATAAGTTTCTGTCCTGGGCCTCTTAACATGTTTCCTCTAATGTCAATCTTGGTAAGACTTCTCTCACCAATTCTTTTTGTTTTTTTTAGTAATATTCCCACTCCACCATGCATTGCTGCCTGCTCCGATTTGCTTTCTCTGTGGAACTTCTGACTTGACTTATTTCTTTGTTTTTAGCATCCTACAGCAGGGAGAAGTTTGGTAAGCACAGGAATTTTGATTCTCTTTTGTCCATTGCTTTTCTCTATGCCCAGAACAAACCTGACACACACTCAACAAATATTCTTGAGATAAGTTTCAAAAATGTATATGAAATCAGCTTTTGAATATTTTAACATTTATTGTAAAATCTTGCATTTAAGACATAGTCTCTATCTTACAGAATTCTTGAGTAGTATCTAGATTGTCTGCTTTAAGAGAAAGCCTTGGACTCTTTCATGGAAGTTAGTCCATGAAGCAGACCACTCAGGTCAGAATGACCTTCTATGCATACAAACTGAACTTCATTGTTACAGACGTGGAAGCACAGTTCTGCTACTACATTGTCCAGTGTGTCACTGGCAGCAATCAAAAGCACCAAAATCAAGATGTTGTCCATGTGACAGAAGTTCTAAAACAAAACTTTTATAATGAATTTTCTATGGTAGGAAAATGAGAAAATTAGAACAAAGAAGCCCAAAGATCTTGCAAGCAGATGCAAACAATAACTAGACTTTCCTCTGGTGTAAGGCTGCTCAGTGGGCGTGATTTTCAGAAAGGGCCTCCTAGTCTGTAAACACATTTTCTCAACCTATGATCCTTGGGATGCTTGCTTTCTTAAGATGAGGGTAATGTATTTTTGTTATGGGGGTTGCCTATCTTGGGAGGTTGGGGAGATAGCTCCGTGGTTAAAGAGCTTGCTGCACAAGCAGAGGGAGTGGAATTTGAATCCCTAAACCACATACAAAATTCTGGGTGGGTATGGCAACCCACTTGTAATTTTGCCCTCAGAAAATAGAGACTGGGAATCTCCACAGCATACTGGCTAGTCAGACTAACTGTATTGGAACATTCTGGGTTTGATTATAGATTCTCAAGGGTGAGGTAGAAGAGAAATCGAGATGATTCTCATTATCAACACACACACAAGCATGCATGTATAAGTACATAATGCACCCCCACATACACATGAAAAATGGAACAAAGGAAAAAATAAGCCAAATTTCTCTTTGGCTCTTTCATTCTTGTGGCCAATGGTGGTGGAAGCATCATTGGTCACATGAGTTGCAGCTGTGCTTTCTGCTGGTGTGAGACAACACTCAGACTCAAACACTTAAGGCGAGAAAGGGAGATTTATTTGACTTATGATTCCAGATAGGAGATGCAGTCCATTGTGGTAGAGAGAGTGTGGCAAGCAGCAGAAGCTGGAGTTGATTTAAGTCCCATCCAACGTGGAGGGTAGAAGAAGCTGGGTCCTGATGGTAGGAGGAGGAAAGGTGAGGTTGCTAGCATAGGGCAAGAGGGTCTCAACACTCTTCTACTTGCAATTCCTTTTATCTGGTCTGCCACTGGGAAGTTATATCCACATTTAGGTTTGGTCTTTGTGTTGCAAATACATGTTTGTGTGTTTGTGTGTGTGTGTGTGTGTGTGTGTGTGTGTGTGTGTGTGTGTAGGCCTATGAAGGTCCAAGAGTGACTTTGAAAATTACCCTGGATCATTTTACCTCCTCATTGCTTTGCTCTGGAATTTCCTAGGTTCTGCTTTCCAGGGTAGGAAGACAGGCCACCTGTACATTGCCATTTCTAACTGGCATTCTTATGTGGGATCTGGGAACCAAATTCAGGACCTTCTGCTTGCGAGGCAGAAGCTTAACCCCTATGCTATCTCTCCAGCTCCTATGTTGTAAATATCTTAGTCCTGATAATCTGTCCAGGTGGCCTGACAGTTAATCTGTTAGTTAATCCCAAGTGTAGCCACATTAGCAAACAATATTAACTACCACATTTGCCCTTGCAATTTATCACTGTGTTGATCCCATAGGCAATGAAAGGGTCTGAACAGGATTTTCTTTTTTTTATATATATATAACATTTTTTATTATTATTTCAGCTCATACAAACTTAGTAGGTACACCGGTTCCTTCCCTCCCTCCTCCTCCCCCTGAGCCCCCTGCTCTCCCTCCCCTCACCCCTCCCTCTTCCTCCCCCAGTGCCCCCCCCCCAGTCCCCGGAGAATCCTTTAATGTGCATGTCAGACTCTCCTCTGGGCCCTCCTCTCCGATGACATACAAGGACCCAGTGGCATTTCCCTGAACCCCTTCCTGTGTTCCCCTTAAGCATAGGAACACTACTGTGGCTGTCAATCCCTTGCCTCCAAGGATCTTGGTGCCTTTAGCAAATGCTAGACTTTGTGGGGTCAATAGTGTGTTGGACATTGCGCAGGGTATGCAAAGTCCAGTTATGATTGCTTCAGCCCTAACTTGTGTGGAGTATCTTGCAAATCATTGCTCCTCCCATCCTTGTACTCTTACAATCTTACCGCCCCCTCTTCCGCAAATTTCCCTGAGCTTCAGGATGGGGAGAGATTAGTCTGGCCTGGTTCCAGGTGATTGATATAGAGTCTCTGAAGTTCTGGATTGTGGGTTGTTGATTTTCTTTTGCAGTTTTGCTCCTCTGAACAGAATTTTCAATAGAGAATTAGGCGTTCAGAAGCCAAGACCTGAAAAGGATTTTTGAATAATTGATTATTATAACACTGGCAACAGTAATCATCCCAGTTAATGTTGTCCTCACTGGACCCAACACGAAGCAGTAGCAGATTTCACTGGAAGATCAAGATGAAGACACTTCCTTATGAACAATTGGTGTGGTCAGTGCTGGGAAATAACCAACGCTAGTAATAGTGGGCAGTGAGAACACGGAGAAGGACATTATGTTGCTTGAACTCGCTGAGATAGCACTTAAGTCATGGGCAGAAGTTACCTTGTTGAGAGACAGACTAGAGGAGACACCCAGCTGTGAAGGAAAAGCATGAAATAACAGGAGGGGAAGAAAGGACACCGGCTCTGCCTTGGCTCTACCCTGCGTCTCTGACCAGTGCCTCCCATCTGATAAACTTAAGTGCAGGTCAGCCAACAGGAGAGGCTGGGGTTCCCAGGACCCGGAGCTCAGGGAAGGGAAATGCAGATAATTGGCCTGGGACAGAGATGATGAGCACAAGCTTCACTAAATGCCAGGCCCTTGACTGAGTACTTCCTATGGATTATTTAAGTTAGTCATCTCAAAAATCCTGTGGTATTTGTTTCACAAGAATGAAAATTAAAACCTCCAGAGGTTAAGTAACATGCCCAGCAACACCCTCTGTCTGAAGTAGTAAATCCCATATCAAACCCAGACCATCTGATCACATAGGAAAGTTGAGCAACAGTTTCAGATATTACACTAGATCAGAATATCATCAAAGGATAATCCCTGGAGACAAATTTGGCTTGCCCCATAGTTCGTTAAACAAACTTCTAGTGAATCACAGTGTCATCTACTAAAGTATGATTTGTCTATGATTGTTTTCACTCTAAGGCCAAAATGAGTACTTGTGACAGAGACTGACTCTCCCACAAAGACTAAAATATTTGCTATCCAGAGTTTTAAGGTAGAATTAAATGATGCCTTCACTGGACGGTAGAAAGGTAGAAGGAAATAATCATGCTGCCCAACAATGTTTTAATTATTGTAACCTATTGTGACCTATCTATGGGACTATTTACTTGCATAAATATTCTAGGGCATGTTTTCTCCAAAGGTCAGTTGAATACTTGCTGTAGTAATAACTCAGTTATAATCTTATGAAAATTTATTGAGCATTTTCCAGATTTGCCAAATATTCCAGCAGGTACTGGGGATATGATAGGAAAGAAGAGAGATGTTGTATCTGCTTTATGAAAGCTTATATTCTGGAAGTAAACACATGAAAGCAAGTAAAGGAAAGTAAATAAAACAATTGTAGATTATAAACCACATTAAAAAGAAAGTAATGATGCTGAAAAAAATTATTCAGAGTTGCTTCATGTAACTGAACCAGAGAAGACTTCTCTGGGAGGTGACATTGTAGGAAAACCTGAAATGAAGAGAAGGAGACAGACTTCTACCAAAGCTGGGGAAAGAGCATTCTCTACAGAGAAAGCACCAGATGTCTATCTTGAAAAGTCAGAAAAAGCCAATTCAAATACTAGTGTGATGCGTGAGTTTAGTGAATATGAAAATACCTTAAGTTGTGGTTAAATGCTACTACACTAGAAGCACCTGAAGTATATGATGGAATAATGCAGTCTGGATACATGAGTAACATGGGCAAAAATTTCAAGATAATTTTGTAAATAAAAAAGGCCACACATGGGCTGGAGAGGTGGCTCAGGGGTTAAGCCTCTGCCTTGCAGGTGGAAGGTCCTGAGTTCGGATCCCAGATCCCACGTATAGACGCCGGGCGGAAGCGGGGGCGGCCTGCGCTTCTGGTCCTGGTAGGGCGGAGCCTGTGAATCCCGGGGCAGAAGGAGATGGAGGCGTCCATGGTGGTTCGCGAATTCGTCTGTGGTTCTACACATACACACACACACACAGAGACACACACACACAGACGCATGCGCGCACATGCGCACGGTTGAATAAATAATAATAATAAAAAAATTTTTAAAAAAAGGCCACACATAAAACAGAAACTACTGTGTGATTCAGTTACATGAAACTATAGATTTGGAAAAGCTTATCTGGGGTGATATAAATCTTAACAGTAATTGTTCTGTTATTACAGACTGCAGCAGAAATGAACTAAGAGACTCTAAGAGAACACATAATTTCATATATATGTGTATATATATACATTATATGTATATATATATATATATATATTAGAGAATTTAAATTCCTGTAAGCTACTGCTTCTATCTGAAAACATGAGGCATTCTCCTGTCAAAGCTCCTGCTTTTATCTTGAAGTATGTGACATTTTCCCGTCAACACTTTTTGGTTTTTACAAACGGTGGCAGCATTTTCTCAAAAACAATTTGACTTTTTAAATTGGTTATTTATGTTCCCAACATTCATAATATAGGTAATAGGTATGGTATCAACTGATAACTGCTGTCTCTGTAATTTATGACTCTGAAAACTCTGAGTACCCTAAGAACCAAGAACTTTTTCTGCAGTCCTTAAATGCTGTTAGCCCATTGTCTTTGTTGCTTTCACAGTGCTGTGATAAAATACCCTAACATGTGACTTGGGGAAGGAGGGGTTCATTTTGGCTCACAAGTCATCATCTTTATGGTGGGAATGACACAGTAGCAGGAGCGGAAACAGCCGGACAGGTTGCATCTGCAATCAAGAAGCAGCAAATGCTAATGCTTAGCTTGCTTCTTCCTTTTTATTTAATCCAAAAGCCAAACCCAGAGAATGATACTGTTCTCCTTTAGGATAATCTTCTCATGGCAAGTAAGCTAATCAAGAATAGTAAAGAGTTTATTTCTCAGGTGATTCTCAGTCCTGCCAAGGTAATAACACCATCAGGCCCATCTTCTCTGGCAAGTGCAAGGTCAGTCACATGATGGGTGCTCCATGTTTGAAGACACCCTAGTGAATGTAAGAGGACTGGAAATGGAGTTAGGTGGGAAAAAAGCCCTTGTGTCCAAGAACCACCCTGAAAAAAATAAAAAATAATCATGAATGAACAAAGGATGGGTTGATGATAAGTTAAAGTTTACAGTCAGTGCCTTTATAACAATCAATGGAGAGATTCTGCGTATTGTCTCTCATTTGTAGTTAGTATGACTTGTCACTTTCTCAGGACACTGCAAGCTTAAATATATATAACACAAATTGTTATATATCTGAAAATAGAATCAGTTTATTTATGTAAAGAATTGTATCAGAGGTCTGAAATCTTAGGTGTATTTTTCCCTTCAAGTTAGACATTGTGAAAAAAAAATCTAAGTATAGTGGTTACTTGCATAGGACCTGAACAACACCAAGCCCATTAATATTCAGTCACAATGAAGGAGGGACTCAGGGAAAACTTCTAGTGAGATGTGACCATTGTCTTCGGTGATTAGGTTACTTCATTGATGGGTTACTTACAACCTAGTTTATAGCTGCATATCCATGCCCACCCATGTTCCTGAGTAAACACAGTGGATCACAAAGAAAAAAAATCCCCAAAATAATGAAAGTGGGATAGGGACGTGGTGGGGGAGGAGTTGAGGTGGACAGGAAGAGAGTAAGAGAGGGAGGAGAGATGAGTGTGACCAGAACATATCATATACATGCACTTCATTATCAAATTAAAAATAGCAGAAATAACCTAAGTCTGCAAAGTCTATATCATTTGTCTGTAAAACTCTCTTAAGTCACAATTAGGATCTATGAGAAAATTTTCAGATTAGTTGGAAACTTTTGAGTGTATACAATAATATCATTAGCATAAACATCAATAACTATACTCAATAGTAAATATTGTTTCTTAAAATCATATATTTAAGTTTAAAGAACATGATGAAAAATACTCATAAATTCCACTAATAAATATGCATAATTTAAACTACATTTAATTTAAAGATTTATATGACTATGTACTTACTTCTCCATGGGAAAAAAATTTCACCTTAAACTCAAGTCAAATAAATGGTGAATAAGAATTGGAAGAGATACCAGGAATGATGGCATACTTTGTCATTGCTTTTATCTGCCATAAATCTTGAATTCTAGGGCTGAAGAGATGGCTCCCTGGGTAAGGGCATTTGCTATGTCAGCATGGGAATCTGAGTTTGTATTCCCAGGTATTAGGGTTTTCTGGAAGAACAGAATCAACAGAATGTATAAATAAAAATAACTTTATTAAATCAACTCAAAATAAAAGTAGTGTCCTTCAAAGTAGCCACCTGTAGTTGCTTTGTTCTTGACTAGAAAGTTTCACAAAGCCAAAGGATCCCAAGAAGGTTTCAAGCCTCTATCTCACTTGAGGGTTGAAGACACTGCTTCAATGTCAGCAATGAACAGCACTAAGTCCTATGAGGCCAGGCTCCAAAGGTATTGGGACCAGCTGCCAAGTGGAAAGGGCCGAGCTCTGAGTGAGTCAAGGATGGCAGCATGGCCCAGCAACTGTCCATTACCCCAGTGCTATGGAAATAAAGACAAAATTGTTGGTGCTTTCTGGCTGACAGACTAGCTCTGTTCAGTGAGAGACGCTGTCTTAATGGAATGAGGTAAAGTGATACATTCTCCATGAGCATGTTGCATGCATGTGTGCACACGCACACACACACACACACACACACACACACACACACACACACACAGGAGAGAGAGAGAGAAAAAAGAGAGAGAGAGAGGGTATCTTGGGTTACGTGGAAAAGCATTCTAACTCTGAGTTTCAGGTATGATTCTAAGATCTGGATGATGTCCAAAGTTCCTCCCAATGTCACAGGCTAGAAAGACAGTAACACTGCAGCTTCTCATGAAGAATGCTAACCCTTAAATAAGACAAACTAAAATAAAAAGTAAGCATTTAATTCAAGACTGAGAGTGTGGCTCAGTACTGCAGCTACTTGCCTTAGTGTTTTGTAAGTTCCTGGGTTTGATATGGGATATCATAAGATGACTCAGTGGAAACCACCTCACTGTGACCTGATGAAAGAAAAGAGGCTAATAAAAATAATCCCTTGTGGGTTGGAGAGATGGTTCAGGGACTAAAGCCTTTACCTCAGAAGCAAAAGGGTCTAAGTTCAGACCCCCAGATACCGTGTAAAAATGTCTAGCAGAATGAAATCTCAACCGTCTTCAATTTGGGCCTTGGAAGGAGGAGCCTGGGAACCCCAGAACAAGGCAGTAAGGAAGTAGAGCAATCCAGAATAATTCCTGATGTCATTCTTGGGTATCTCTACACACACACACACACACACACACACACACACACACACACACACACACACAAACACGAATTAAAAAATAATAATTTTTTTTCCTACTAGAGATAATGGCTGAAATTAAATATTAAGTCAGGTGAGATCTCTGCAAAGAAGTGAGCATGAACAGCTGGGACTCAGTACTGTTTCCCTATACAAATGGAGCTGATTCAGCAGAAATTCCAATAGAGGCACTCTCTACACACACCACAAGATTGGAAATCTGAAGAGACACAGACTTGGAAACAGAGATGCTACCAGGGACTGAATATGCTGCAGAATATATGGATACGCTGGATCAGCACACATTGTAGAGATGCTGCTATGTGCCTTCTCAAAACTGAGATTTTCTTGGGGGCACCTTGGTCACCTGGGATTACAGCTACGCTAGAGCATATAAAAAGTGGAAGGTCAACTGAAAATGGGACTCCATGATATGGCTTCCATGAGGTCGTCATTAACAATAAGGAAAGTCTTTGCATTAATTTGACTGCTTGAGGTTCACCCATGTTTCTGTGACCGACCCCTCAATCATGCTCTATAAGTAAACTAAATAACTTCTTTTTACATCAATTTGGATTTTGTGGAGTTATTACTTCGGTCTGTTGCTAATTCCCTACCTGGAGTAAAGATACTGTTCTGTTCAAGTCTCCCCAGTAAAAGTTCATGTGACACCAAGGAAGGTTGATACCTACTGGATGCTGAGCAGAAGCCAAACCCGGAGGTCATTTGAACAACATTAAAACTCACTATAGACATAAATCTGTTTTTAAAGTTGGAACTGAATCCTCAAACCATGCCTCTCTTATCAATATAGTTGGCTATGTGAGATATCACAGGTAAGGACAGAATTAAAAAACCTATCTCTCCAAGGAAAAAACATTAACTGATGCAATCACATTTATTATCTATTTCACTTATATTTCATATCTTAATTTTTTAGTTATTACTCATGCATTAAAAATATCATTATGATCTTTGTTTGACTTTTGTATTGGTCAATGAGATTTTATAATGGTTCTCTGTGACTCACATAATAGTCATAAAATAGAAAGGAATATAAACTGGGGGTTGGGGATAGGGACAACACCAAAAGAGGGAAGCTAATAGAACAGAGAGGAGAGGGTAATAAGGTGGAAAGAGTAATATAATAATATAAGAAATATTTTAAAGGGGTTAAGAAGCAACAGAATAGGGGATAAGAGGGAGTAGGTGAATATAATTAACACTAAGTTTGCAAAAATAGCCAAGCAGACTTCTCTATTATACAAATCTATCAAAACATACAATCTATAAAAAAGTGTCAACAAATGGGCCCTACACAGTGGAACACAGAGAGGAAGAGAATAGAAAACCAAAGTTGCCTTAGGAAGCCCCTACTAGAAGTCACATGTAATTCAAAGCATGTTCTAGTACTAGGTATATGATATCTCTTAAAGAACTGCTGACTAGAGAGGCCTCAAAGACCTAAAACAAACTATCATTTGTCATTGGTATTGGTTAGCCCTCCCAAATCCCATAATAAGATCCTACTGTTGAGGACCCTCACACACAATAATTACAGGATATGGGGAAAAACAAACTAGAATAGATATCAATGGCCTCACCCATTGCAGCTATGAATGCTGCAAGTTTCAGTACCGACAACTCTGTCAACAGATTTCTACTGGTAAAATAATGACATGTAAGTTATAGGAGTAACGAAATGTTTTCTGATTTACATTAAGACGCATTTCATGGTAAAGAACACATTCCTGGCACCATAAACCAAGTAAAATATCTGTGGAGAGGGAGACCATAGACCCTAGATGAGAACAAATTTCTTTTTTTTTATTAAAAATGTAATTATACATTTTAAAATTTTTTACCAGTTCCCTCCCTCCCCCCTCCTCACCCTGAACCCCCTTCTCCCCCTCTCTCCCTCCCCATCCTCCAGTGCCTCCCCCCCAATTCCCAGAGAGTCCTTTATTGTGTACGCCTGACTGTCCACTGGTTCCTCCTCTCCGATGACATATAAGGACCCAGTGGGCATTTCCGTAAGCCCTTTCTCTTGTTCCCCTTAAGCATAGGAACACTACCATGACTGTCAATCCCTTGCCTCCAGGGATCTCGGTGCCCTTAACAGATGCTAGACTTTATGAGGGCAACAGTGCGCTGGACATTGCACAGAGCATGCAAAGTCCCATTATGATTGCTTTGGCCCCAACTATTGTTGAGAATCTTGCAAATCGTTGTTCCTCCCATTCTTTTGCTCTTACACTCTTACCGCCCCCTCTTCCGCAAATGTCCCTGAGCTCCAGGATGGGGATAGACTAGGTTGGCCTAGTTCTATGTGATTGATATAGAGTCTCTGAAGTTCTGGATTGTGGTTTGTTGATTTTCTTTTGCAGTTTTGCTGCTCCTGCAATGCCCTTCACTCCATCCTGCTGGGCACTGTATGTCACCCCCTGGCCAGAGACAAAAAGCTGTTAAACTGGAGTCTTGTTATAATAGCACATTCAAGGGTAGATGTAATAAAAGTAGGAAACCTCAGTGAGGGAGGGGTCCATCACCCATTTGCAAAGTGATTACTTTTTATCTGCTAGACTATATGCCCTCCCCTTCTGGTGAGATCAGGAAAGAACGTCTGTGAACTTAACCAGGTTTCTCATTACTTACTTGCAGTCATTCATGGAGGCCTATTTTCTCTGCTGTAACATGGTCCCCTCTCTCCTTGTTTCTGGTGTGGCCCTCCTAACCCATCTCTCTTGTTCATAATCCTTGCATTTACTGTGTTACATAGGTTTACTTTTGAGTGTCTCAATGTGGGCTGGGTGAGTTTGGTACTAGGAACCACCTATTAGGGAGTACATATGGCGCTTAATTTTCTGGGTTTGGGATAGTTCACTTAATATAATTGTTTCTAATGACATCCATTTCCCAGCAAATTCCAGTAATTCATCATTTTTGATGGCTGAGTAGTACTCCATTGTATAGATGTACCACCTTTTCCTTATCCACTCATCAACTGTTGGACATTTAGGTTGATTCCATGACTTTGCTATTATAAACAGTGCTGCTATGAACATGGTCGAGCTTGTGCTATCGAGGCGAACCACTGCTGCATGGGGGGTTATTCCCAAAAGTGGGATAGCAGGGTCATATGGCATTTCAATCTTTAATTTCTTTAAGAATCTCCAGATGGCTCGCCAGAGTGGCTGTATGAGCCTGCATTCCCACCAGCAATGTAGGAGAGTTCCCCTCTCTCCACATCCTCTCCAACATTTGTTGTTGTTTGTATTGTGGATTTTTGCCATCCTGACTGGGGTGAGATGATATCTCAGGGAGGTTTTGATTTGCATTTCCCTTATGGCTAAGGAAGTGGAGCATTTTTTCAGATATTTGTTAGACATTTTAATTTCATCCCTGGTAAAGTTTCTTTTAAGTTCCAGGGCCCATTTTTTAATTGGGCCATTGTTTTCCTTGGAGTATAGTTTTCTAATTTCTTTGTGCACTCTGGACAGTAGAGCTCTGTCAGATGTGTGGTTAGTGAAGATTTTCTCCCATTCTGTGGGTTGCCTTTGAGCTCGTGTTACAATCTCTTTATCTGAACAGAAGCTCTTTAATTTCACAAGATCCCAAGTGTTGAGAGTTGGTAGCAGTGACTGTGCCATTGGATGTCTGTTTAGGAAATGTTGGCCTAGCCCAATCAGCTCGAGGGAGTTCCTTATCCTTTCATCTATGGTTTTTATAGTCTCTGGCCTGATATCAAGGTCCTTGATCCATTTGGAATTAAGTCTTGTGCATGGTGACAAGTATGGGTCCAGTTTTAATCTTCTGCATGTGGAGATCCAGTTTTGCCAGCACCATTTGTTGAAGATGCTGTTCTTTTTCCATTGGATTCTTTGGGCCCCTTTGTAAAAGACCAAATGGCTGTATTTTTGTGGGCTTATATCTGGGTCTTCAACCCTTATCCATTGATCTGTGTGTCTATTTTGGAGCCAATACCAGGCTGTTTTTATAACTATGGATTTGTAGTATAGACTAAGGTTTGGTATGGTAATACCTCCAGCAGTGTTTTGGTTACTCAGGTTTGTCTTTGCTATCCTGGGTCTTTTGTGCCTCCATATGAATTTTGAGATTATTTGGTCAACTTCTTTAAAGAATTGCTTTGGGATTTTAATTGGTATAGCATTGAATTTGTACATTGCCTTTAGTAGGATGGTCATTTTTATGATGTTGATTCTACCAATCCAGGAACATGGGAGGTCTTTCCACCTTCTGGTGTCTTCGGCTATTTCTTTCTTTAGGGATATAAAGTTTTCATTATAAAGGTCTTTTACCTCCTTAGTTAGGTTTATCCCAAGGTATTTCATTTTTTTAGGGGCTATAGTAAATGGGATTGTTTCTCTCAAGGCTTTTTCACTTCTTTCATTCTGGGCATATAGGAAGGCCTCTGATTTTTGCACATTTATTTTGTATCCTGCCACCCTGCTGAACTTCTCAATTAGTTCCAGGAGCTTCCTGGTGGAGTTTTTGGGATCACTCAGATATAGCATCACGTCATCTGCAAATAGGGATAGCTTGACTTCTTGCTTGCCAATTTGAATCCCTCTTATGTCCCTTTCTTGTCTTATGGCTTCAGCTAAGACTTCAAGTACAATATTGAATAGAAGTGGTGAGAGTGGACAGCCTTGTCTAGTTCCTGATCGAAGTGGGAATGCTTCCAATTGTTCCCCATTGAGCATAATCCTTGCTGTGGGCTTCTTGTATACAGCTTTTATTATATTGATAAAGGTTCCTTTCATTCCTACTGTCTCTAGCGTTTTGATCATAAAAGGCTGTTGGATTTTGTCAAAGGCTTTTTCTGCATCTATTGAGAGTATCATGTGGTCTTGGACTTTGGACTGGTTTACATGATGAATTACATTTATTAATTTGCGTATGTTGAACCAACCTTGTGTGCCGGGGATGAAGCCTACTTGGTCCCCGTGAATGATTTTTTTAATATGTTTTTGAATCCGATTTGCTAAGACTTTGATGAGAATCTTTGCATCTGTGTTCATCAGAGAGATCGGCCTATAGTTTTCTTTTTTAACTGAGTCTTTATTAGGTTTTGGGATTAAGACGATATTAGCTTCATAAAAGGAATTTGGTAGTGTTCCTTTCTTTTCCATTTGATGGAACAGTTTAAGGAGTATTGGAGTTATTAACTCCTTAAATGTCTGGTAGAATTCTGTGCTGAATCCATCTGGCCCAGGACATTTTTTGGTGGGAAGATTTGAGATTACTTCTTCAATTTCCTTATATGTTATAGGACTATTTAAATAATTCACAACTTCCTGATTCAATTTAGGTAAGTTGTGTTTACTTAGAAATTCATCCATCTCTTTTGTGTTGTCAAACTTCACAGAGTACAAGTTTTTGAAAGATGATGTTATAATTCTCTGGATTTCTTGGGTATCAGTAGTGATAACTCCATGTTCATTTCTGATTTTGTTAATTTGGGTTTTCTCTCTCCTGATTTTGGTTAATTTAGCTAGGGGTGTATCAATCTTATTGATTTTTTCAAAGAACCAGCTTTTTGACTGGTTGATTTTTTCTATTGTTCTCTTAATCTCAATTTCAGATATTTCTCCCCTTATTTTCCTAATCTCCTCTCTTCTACTACTTTTGGGATCAGATTGCTCTAGTTTTTCTAAAGCTTTAAGCTGCATTGTTAAGTTGTTTATTTCTGATGTTTCCATTTTTTTGATGTAGGCATTAAGAGCTATGAACTGACCTCTTAGAACAGCTTTCATTGTGTCCCAGAGATTTTGGTAAGTTGTATTTTTGTTATCATTCACTTTCAGGAAATCTTGAATTTCCTTTTTAATTTCTTACTGAATCCAGTTCTCAATCAGCATCATATTGTTAAGTTTCCAGGAGTTAGTGTATTTTCTCTTGTTTGATGTGTTATGGATGTCCAGCTTTAGGCCGTGGTGGTCTGATAGGGCACAGGTTAGAATTTCAACTTTTTTGTATGTGTGTAGATTCGTTTTGTGGCCCAATATGTGATCTATTTTGGAGAAAGTTCTGTGTGCTGCTGAGAAAAATGTGTATTCTTTGCTACGTGGGTGAAAAATTAGATAAAGATCTGTAAGATCCATTTCTTTCAGGGTTTGATTAAGTTCCAAAGTGTCTCTGTTAAGCTTTTGAACTGTTGATCTATCCCATGTTGAGAGGACGGTGTTGAAGTCCCCAAGAATTATCGTTTGGGGGTTGATTTCTTGCTTCAGACGCTGTAGGGTTTTCTTAATGAATGTGGAGGGGCCCATATTGGGTGCATATATGTTCAGTATTGTGAAGTCTTCCTGTTGAATTGTACCTGTGACTAAAATGTAGTATCCATCTGTGTCTCTTATAATTTTCTTTGGTTTGAAGTCCACTTTGTCTGATAACATAATGGCTACCCCTGCCTGTTTTCTGCTTCCATTAGCCTGTAGAATTGTTGACCAGCCTTTCATTTTTAAAGCGTGCCTATCTTTTGTGGTGAGATGGGTTTCCTGCAGGCAGCAGATTGATGGACTGTGATTTTTAATCCAAGTTTGTAATCTGTGTCTCTTGATCGGTGAATTAATTCCATTAACATTTAGTGTTATAATGGAGAAACTATTGTTAATTCCAGACATTTATTATGTTTAGTAGTTTTATAAGTATATTGCTTCGCTTTTAATGGTGTTATATTTGCCTTCTGTTCTCCTGGATATGCCTGTTTTTTTCTTCACGCTTGAGTATCATTTCTAGCATTTTTTGAAGGCCTGGTTTGGTGGACATGTATCCCTTCAAGTTGTCTTTGTGCTGGAAAGTTTTTCTTTCTCCCTCGATCATGACTGATAGTTTTGCAGGGTAAATCAGCCTGGGTTGACATTTTTGCTCATTCAATACTTGAAGTATGTCTCTCCAAGCTCTTCTTGCTTTTCCTTTTTCGACTGAGAAGTCATTTGTTATTTTGATAGGTTTACCTTTAAAAGTGACTTGTTTTTTCTCCCTTGAAGCTCTCAGCACCAGTTCTTTATCTTGAATGTGGAGTGTTTTAACTATTATTTGCCGTGGCGTGCTTCTATTTTGGTCGTATCTGTTTGGGGTGCGGAATGCCTCTTGCATATGGATGGGCCTCTCTTTTTTTATATGAGGAAAGTTTTCCTTGATGATCGTTTGAAAAATTTCCTCAGGGGTGGTATTTTGAGATTCTTGCTCTGGTATTCCATGAATACGCATGTTAGGCTTCTTCAGGGTGTCCCATATCTCTTGGATATTTCTCTCAAGTATCTTTTTGGCTTTAACAACCTCTTCCATTGAGCTGGTTAGTACTCCCACTTTATCTTCAAGGTCTGAAATTCTGTTTTCTGCTTCCTTAATTCTGTTGATAAGACTCTCTGTAGAGTTCTGGGTTGAAGATAACTTGTCTTGTAGCTCAGTTTTAAACTCTGCTTGAGTCTGTTTTAACTGCTCTATGCCACTTTTTGTTTCTTGCACTGTTTTTCTCAACTCCTCCAAATGTCTTTTGTGTTCCTCTTCAAAGCGATTGATTCGATTATGTAATTCCTCCCGGATTTCCTCTTTCATAGTATTGAACATGGTAATGATCATATTTTGAAAGTTGTTATCCTGGGTCAGGCTTTCTTGGCCTTTTTCCGCCAGTTTGTTCTTGTTGGAGTCTAACATTATGGGATTAACTTCTTCAGTGGGAAATTTGTTTACTTCAGTGTTGCTTCTCATGGATTTGCACTTTGACTTTGGCATTGTCGTTTTAACTCTTTAAGATCTTTCAATTTCACTAAACTGAATTATTTGGCCTGGGGTTCTGGGGGTGGGCAGGGACAGAGCTTACCTAGGTCACGGGTGAGGCCCGTCTGGACCGTGCGTGCGTCCGGATCTTCGGAGCGGGGTGGGGAATGGGAGGATGGGGGCGTCAGCGTGGAGCTATTTAACCCGAGGGCAGCTGGGGTGGGGCCCGGGCGCAGGGGGAGGTCCTCCTAGTCCCTTGGCCCTGCGCAGGCGGCTCTGGCTGGATGGCGGGAGTCGGAGCCGGGTCCCTTGGGGCTGATCTGGGGTTCTGGTGGGCGGGCGCAGGCGGAGCTTACCTAGGTCGCGGGGTGAGGCCAGGCTGGACTGCGCGTGTGCGTCCCGACCCTGGGAGCGGGTGGGGTGAAAGGGGAGAACAAATTTCTTAGAGTTAACTAGAAACAATTGATGGCTTGTCACCGTCTAATCACGTATTATCATACCCTTACATCAGAGAAGCTCTCAACACCCAAACAAAGTATTTTCTTGCAATGGAAGATGGGTAATGCTAAGAACTGGCCAAAGTGCAAAGTGAAAGATATTGTGAAAGCTAAACCCCAAACAGGACATCCAAACCACCTCCCACCCCACACCTCAGGGAACCTTGCAGAAGAAGTGATGCTCAGACAGTAGGCTCTGTTCAAATCAGAACTGGCATCCCGAGAGAACAATACAACAATGATGTCTACTCCCACTGGTCCTTCACAATATTGCTCTATCAATTTTTCATCATGGATGAGGAGGATTACAGGCCATGTGACCCTGCCCTGAGAGATGGCATGGGATTATTATGGGACAGAAGAAGGGGGGAGGCTTCCTCACTCTACGACTGACCCACTGATGGACCATTCACGCACCAGCGAGTACTTGGGCACTTGCCAGTTCAGGCTTCTTGGATGATGACTAATGGGTCACAAATGCAGAAGGACATGGAAGGAAAGACTGACTGGAAAGGAAAACCAGTAGGGTGGGACCGGAGGGGAAATAGGGATGGATGTTAGAGAGTGAAAATAGTCAAATGTACTGCATTTGTATATGAAAATTTCAAATAATAATAATTAAGAAATAATGGTATTTATTTATCCTACAGTGTATTCTCTACTATTTTCTTCTACTTTATTTCTCATTCCCACATCATTTTCTCTCACTTCCCCAACTCTACATTTTTCATCTTTTTAAATATACCTTTCCATATCTTAACTAATATTTAAGCACTATTTTATTTCTCCTTTCTCTCTATTTTTCCATCTCAATCTTTTTTCTCAAAAGCCCTGATACTCATTCTTTCTCTAGATGACTTTCCATCCATTCCTAACATTAGTAACTAATATTCTACTAAATGCTTATTATTCTTTCTTCTGCCAATAGTTATGAAATTTTAAGAAACAGCTGTTTTTATCTATTATGAAATTCATACAATGGGTCTATTCAGCAGTCTTGGTATTCTTGAAGTTCATATTCAGAGTGTTATTGGGAATTTTCCTGGTTCCCTGAGCATGTAGAATGAGATTTTCCTTATTAGAAAACATCTACAATGTACTTGGAAAGAATGAAACCTCAACTTTGCTGCAACCAAGTCCCAAATATTTCAGCTGAAAGAATGTAGCTAATTTTAAAAAGTTCAACTAATTAAGTAACCCCAGATGCTTAAGTTTCAATGTAGAAATGCAAGAAACATGAAAAATCAAGGCAGCATGACCACTCTGAAAAGTATTATTTCTATAGTAATGGGTTAAATCAGAGTGTATTAGATAAAATCCTAATAAAGAAATTCAAAAGAATGTGGCTATCCTTAACTGGACACCATCATGCCTCTAACTGGGGTGATCCTATTCCTCCATTCCTATTGCAAATAATCAGCTAAAGATTCAGGATCTCAGAAGTACCTCCAAGACATAGTGATAATGGGCCCTCTGATAATCGTTTTTGGTTTCACTTATGGTCTTGACATATGATGCTTTCTGCTATAATTTGTACCATGTCAGCCTTCTTAACTCAGTGCCATATGATCAGTAAAATTATCTTAGTCATAGTCTAGGCTTAAGACAAACAGTTAACTTATAGTAGGATTCATTTAAACAGCCTTTTATCTCTGGTTAAGAGGTGACCTCCAATACCAATCAGGATGGAGCCAAGGGCGGTGCAGGAACAGCAAAACTGAAAACAACAACAAACCATAATTCAGAGCATCAGAGACCCTACATTAATCATGGGGAACCAGATCAGCCAAATCTCTCCCCATCCTAAAGCTCAGGGAATTTGCAGAAAAGAGGGCGTTAAGATTGTAAGAGCCTAAAGATGGGGAGGAGCAATGATACGCAAGATGTTCCACACAAGTTAGAGCTGCAGTAGCCATAATAGGACTTTGCATGACCTGCGCAATGGCTGACATGTCAATAACCCCCCAAAGTCTAGCATGGATCACAGGCACTACGATCCTTAGAGGCAAGGGATTAACAGTCACAATAGTGTTTCCATATACTAAAGGGGAGCCCAAGAAAGGGCTCTGGGCAATGCCACTGAGTCCTTACACTTCACTAGAGTGGAGGACTCAGAAGAAAGTTTGACATTCACACTAAAGGCTGCTCCAGGGAATGGGAGGGGGACGGGGGAAGGCACTGGGAGAATGTAAGGGAGGGTGATGAAAGGAAGACGAAAAGGGGAAGGATACAAGGGGGACTGGGGAAGGGTGGAGGGAAGGAGGAGACCAGGGTACCTATTAAGCTTGTATGATTGGGAAAATAAATAAATAAATAAATAAATAAATAAATAAATAAATAAATAAAATCTACAAAAAGAAAGAAAAAAGAAAATTTATGAATGTTTAATAAAGCAAAAATTTTAAATGAAATCAAAGGACAAAAGAATAAAAAGGAAGTCAATACAAGATATGAAAAAGAAATTAAATGTAAAAAATACTGAAGAAATCAAATCATTTCAGAAATGAATATCTTATTAAGTCAATTTTTATAAAATAATCTCATGAGAAAACATCAAAAGTAGAATAGGTCAAGGAAAACAGAATATCAGAGATGCAAGACAAGAGAAATAAAATGGATTACTCAGAAACTGACAATGAATAAAATAATAAGAAAGGGTAAACAGAACATGTAAGACCTGTGGGACATCATTGGAGGGCCAAATTCACAAGCTGGATGAATATCAACTTTAAATAACATATATAATAAAATTGTGGAGAAAAGTTCCCAAATCTAGGGAAAGAGAAAGCCATTCTGCACTTGATCTTAGCCAAAAGACCGAGAAGCGATGAGAAAGCCATTCTGATCCAGAAGCCATTTATAAGACCAGGAAAGAACTTTCCCCAGGCCATGCTGCAGTTAAAACATTAGGTCCAGAAAACAGAATAAAAGCTATAAGAAAGAGCACCAAGTAACAAATTCTTCAGAATTATTGCAGAATTCTCCACAGAAACCCTAGAATCCAGAAAAACAATCTCTGAAGACAGTAACTGTCAACAGAGATTAGTCCACCTATGAAAAGTGTGCATCATATTTGAAGAAGAAAGAAAAACTTCCATAATAAAGACAAACTTAAAGAATCTGTAGCCACTAAAGCAGCACTATAAAAATACTACACACTGACAAGAAATGTAAAAGCATCCATGAGGCTACAGGACAAAAAACATGCTATAATAGTAGATAAAATGGCAATAATCAATATTAATGTTATGATCTTAATTCTTCAATGAATTGGATTTAAAGACAAGATATTTCAATTTCACTGTCAATGACATAAACTATTTTAGGATTAAAGGTTTCCAAAAAGCATCCCGAGCACACAGAATTACAAACCAAGAGATTACTACTTTCCTGAGAATACAAATTTCAAAAAAAAAAATCTGTCAGAAGACATGAGAAAGTCTTATCACATTTATTAAAAAGATAGCACATCAAGAGAATATTGTATTTCTAACATAGTCAAATCAAACACAAGTGTACCAAGTTTAATAAAACAAATACTACAAGATGCAAAAACATAGCTTAATTCTAACACAATAATAATAGTTGACTTCATTGCCACATCTCACCAATACACAAGTCATTCAGACAAAACATCTTAATAAAATAAGAGCAAATGGATGCTACAGACAGATCATTACATCTAAATGCTACAGAACAGTCATTCTTTTTTGATAGTCTATGGAACTTTGTATAAAATAGATCATAAGATCAAACACAAGTCAAATACTAACAAATACAGCAAACAGAAATATTTTCTTGTAGTTTACCTGATCACAATGAAAGAAAACCATGAATCAATAGCAAGAGAAATATAGAAATTGAACAATACACTGTTGAATGACTCACTGGAGAAATCAAGAGAAAGATTTAAAAATGAAAATACAACATACCCAGATCTGTGAAACTCAATGAAAGTATTCCCAACAAGAATATTTATGGCTAGAAGTGCTCACACTAAAAAGTCGGACCAAGTCTGCCTGTTTACAGTCAAGGTCCCAAGACTCTGCCTGATTCTGCTTACTTTTGCTACACCCTGCCCATATAATCCTTCTCCCCCTGACTCCCTGATAATCACACACACAAGAAATAAATCCAGAGAGAAGATACCATATAACACCAAACTATAACAATAAAGACAGAAAATGCCTCTGGTTAACAAAGCAACATAATAACTCATCTAGAAACATCAACACTTTCCTGTAGCCAGAGAATGTTGAGGTCACTACCTTTAATCTCAACTGAATGCACAAATATCTGATATGTAACACAAAGCAAAACACAGATGCCACAAACATCATCTAACTGCTGAAATGCAGCATCCCAGATAGAAGATAACCACCCTACCAAAGAATCAGTACCTAGCAACATCAGATAGAACTTCATTCAGCATCTATCCATCCTAACAACAGTATACACAAATAGAAATCTTAACTCAGGCAGTAGACACAAGCAAAAATAACAATATAAATTTAAAAAAAAACCACAACATAGTTTCAGATGCTAACATCATCTGAAAAATAGGAAAAAAACACAGGAAGCCAAGAAAAAAACTCCCCAATCCCAAAGTCTCAACTCCCAAGACAGCAATAATCAGGACAGTGAATTCCAAAGATCAATTATAAATATGTTCAAGCAGCTCTAAGAGAACATAGATAAATGCCTAAGCAAGTTTGAAGAAGAATACAATGAACTTAGAAAAGAAAACACCAACAAACAGGATACAATTAGAATGAGAGTAGAAAACCTGAAACTAGATCTAGAAACACTGAAGTAAACTTAAACTGATCTTCAAATAAACATGGAAAAACTGAAAAAAGTCCAGGCTGAAATAACAGTGGAACTAAAAAATTTAAACAATGCAATAAGTAGTTAAATAAAAAGTCCCAAAATATGGGACTGATCATGTATAAGCCAGTGTCTCAGAAATGGAAGACAATTTGGGTGAGATTGATGATAAATTAAAAAAACACACTTGAACAAAACATACAGGAACTCTGGGACACCATCAAAAGGTCCGTCATACGGATCATGGGTATCCCTGAAACAGAAACACAAGGACAATATTCATTATTCATAATTAATAAGATAATAGAAGAAATTTCCCTGACTTAAGAAGAGATACTCATCCTGATTCAAAATGTATACAGAACACCAAATATCCAGGACAAAAAAAGAAATATCCCACAGTAAATGGTAGACTACACACCGAATATGCACAAAAGACATGCTCTTAAGAGCTGCAAGCCAAGGGCAAAGTCACATACAGAGGCAAACCTGCCAAAATAACTGACTCTTCAATGTAAATTGTAAAAGCCAGAAGGGTTTGGAAAGACAATACAAGCTACAAATGAACATATGACAACTCAGACTATGATATCCAACAAAACAGAATGTCATTATAGAAAATGAAAGAAAAATATTCCATGACAGAAACAAGCTAAAAGACTTTATGGCTACTAAGACAGAGCTACAGAGACTATTCAATGGAATACACAAGATGAAAAAGAAAGATAAACATTTCAAAGATATAAAATAATAAATAATACCAGCATAAGAGCTGAATGAGGAACTAAAAGTACAAACATCCCAAGATGAACAAACTATCAGATACAAATAAATAATAGCTTTGAATTTAAAAAAAACTCAACTCTCCAATCAAGAGACACAGGTTTACAACTTGGATATCACACCCTCAATTCTCTGCCTCAAAGAAACACACTTCACCGTGAAAGATAGACATTTTCACAGGGTAAAAGCATGGTCAAAGGTACTCCAAGAAAATGGAAAGAGGAAACAGACAAAATAGACTTCAAACTAAGCAAACCATAAGTGATACAAATGGATGTTACCTCCTACTTGAGGGAACATTCAAACAGGAGAATATTACAACCTTAAACACATATGCACCAAAACCAGAAGTACTCAAATTTATCTAACAAATACTACAGGAGGCAAAAAAGCTAATGAATCCTAACACAGTGATAGTAGGAGATTTCAACACCACACTCACATCATTGAACAGGTCAACATGTCAAAAACAAAGCAGAGACACATTGGAGTTAAATGAAACCATAAATAAAATGGACCTTAAAGATATTTATAGAAGATTCAATCAAACACTAAAGAATATACATTCTTTTCAGCAGCCCATGGAATATTCTCAAAGATAGAACATCTTCTAGGATACAAATTAAGCCTTCATAAATATAGAAAAATTTAAATAATTTCCTATATATTATCTGACTACCATGGAATAAAGCTAGACATCTGCAACCAATGAAACAGCAGAAATCACACAGACTCATGGAAACCAGATAACACATTTTTGAATGAGCAATCATTCAAGAAAGAAATAAAGAAAAAAATTTTAAATTCCTTTAATCCAATGAAAATGAAGACACAACTTACCAAAACCTATATGACACTTTAAAACTGTCCTGGGCTGAAAAGATGGCTCAGGGGTTAAGAATCTACCTCACTAGCAGAAAGTCCTGACATAGGATCCCAGGGCCCTTGCAAAAACACCAGAGAGAAACAACAGCAACCTCTGATTCTAGTGACTAGAGCTTGGGAAATCCCAGAGCAAAGCAAAAAAGAAGGTAGAAGCAATTCAGGATGATTCCCAAAGTCATCCCTGGCCCTCCATAAGAATGAACATGGGGGTTGAAGACCCGGATATAAGCCCATAAAATTACAGCCATTTGATCTTTGACAAAGGGGCCCAAAGAATCCAATGGAAAAAGAACAGCATCTTCAACAAATGGTGCTGGCAAAACTGGATCTCCACATGCAGAAGATTAAAACTGGACCCGTACTTGTCACCATGTACAAGACTTAATTCCAAATGGATTAAGGACCTCGACATAAGGCCGGAGACAATAAAAACCATAGTTGAAAGGGTAGGAAACTCCCTCGAGCTGATTGGGCTAGGCCAATAGTTCCTAAACAGACATCCAAAGGCATAGTCACTGCTACCAACTCTCAACACTTGGGATCCTGTGAAATTAAAGAGCTTCTGTTCAGATAAAGAGATTGTAACACAAGCTCAAAGGCAACCCAGAGAATGGGAGAAAATCTTCACTAACCACATATCTTATAGAGCTCTATTATCCAGAGTGCACAAAGAACTTAGAAAACTAAACACCAAAGAAACTAATGGCCCAATTAAAAAATGGGCCCTGGAACTTAAAAGAAACTTTACCAAGGATGAAATTAAAATGTCTAACAAATATTTTAAAAAATGTTCCACTTCCTTAGCCATCAGGGAAATGCAAATCAAAACTTCCCTGAGATATCATCTCACCCCAGTCAGGATGGCAAAAATCCACAATACAAACAACAACAAATGCTGGAGAGGATGTGGAGAGAGGGGAACTCTCCTACATTGCTGGTGGGAATGTAGGCTCATACAGCCACTCTGGTGAGCCGTCTGGAGATTCTTAAAGAAATTAAAGATTGAAATGCCATATGACCCTGCTATCCCACTTTTGGGAATAACCCCCCATGCAGCAGAGGTTCACCTCGATAGCACAAGCACGACCATGTTCATAGCAGCACTGTTTACAATAGCAAAGTCATGGAATCAACCCAAATGTCCAACAGTTGACGAGTGGATAAGGAAAAGGTGGTACATCTATAAAATGGAGTACTACTCAGCCATCAAAAATTATGAATTACTGGAATTTGCCGGGAAATGGATGTCATTAGAAACAATTATATTAAGTGAAGTATCCCAGACCCAGAAAATTAAGCACCACATATACTCCCTAATAGGTGGCTCCTAGTACCAAACCCACCCGGCCCACCTAGAGACCCTCAAAGATAAATCTCTGTAATACCCACAGTAATTGCAAGGATTATGAACAGGAGGGATGGGGTAGGAGGGCGACATGAAACAAGGAGAGAAGTGACCATGTTACAGCAGAGAAAATAGGCCTCCATGAATGACTGCAAGTAAGTAATGAGATATCTGGTTAAGTTCACAGACTTTCCATCCTGATCATTTACAACTGAGGGAGTATGATCTCACCAGAAGGGGAAGGCACATAGTCTGGCAGATAAAAAGTACCATTTTGCAAATGGGTGATTGACCCCTCCCTCACTGTGGTTTCCTACTTTTATTACATCTACCTTTGAATATACTCTTATAACAAGACTCTAGTTTAACAGCTTTTTAATCTCTGGCCAGGGAGTGACATACAATACCCATCAGGATGAGTGAAGGGCATTGCAGGAGCAGCAAAACTAAAAGAAAATCAACAAACCATAATCCAGAACTTCAGAGACTCTATATCAACACCTAGAACTAGGCCAGCCTAATCGCTCCCCATCCTGAAGCGCAGGGAAATTTGTGGAAGAGGGGGCGGTAAGATTGTAAGAGCACAAGGATGGGAGGAGCAATGATATGCAAGATACTCCACACAAGTTAGGGCTGAAGCAATCATAATTGGACTTTGCATGCCCTGCGCAATGTCCAACACACTATTGACCCCACAAAGTCTAGCATTTGCTAAAGGCACAAAGATCCTTGGAGGCAAGGGATTGACAGCCACAGTAGTGTTCCTATGCTTAAGGGGAACACGGGAAAGGGTTCAGGGAAATGCCACTGGGTCCTTGTACGTCATCAGAGAGGAGGGCCCAGAGGAGAGTCTGGCATGCACATTAAAGGATTCTCTGAGGATTGGGGGGGAGGTACTGGGGAATGGGGAGGGAGAGGTGGGGGAGGGCGAGCAGGGGGGTCGGGGGGAGGAGGAGGGAGGGAGTGAACCGGTGTACCTATTAAGTTTGTATGAGCGGAAATAATAATATAAAATGTTAAAAAAAAAGAACGCACATGGTCCTCTGATACAAGCACACAACACATACATACAAAATAAGTAAATAAATAAAGTTTAATTAAATTAAAGTCAATTAATTGAATGCCTACATCAAAACAAAAGCAAGATCCAAAATAAATTTCTTGGTATTACACCTGAAAGCTTTAATAAAATAGTAAAAGTAGCACACAGGGATTTTTTTTCCCCTGGCTCGATTGTACCAGTCATGACCCTACCTCACAGCCCACGCACTGTAGCCCTTGATTCCCGTCTAACTTCCCCTAGTCGCCTCACTACCTAACTAACCTAAGTCTTCTCCAGCTCCTCCCCTCTCTCCCCCCAATCATTTAAAAAAAAAATCCTGAAAGTATTTACTAGATGCCATAAAAACCACAGGCTGGGGATCAGCACACCAATTCCATACATCTGAGCACACCAAGAATTATACAATTCAACAGAAGAGAATCTTCATACTTAACCCGAAAATAAGTAACCCATATTATTTTTCTTTTAATCTCAAATGATAATCACCACAGCTTAAGATTTCTAAACAGTGTACACAAAGTCCCTGTCATGGTTAGGCACCAGTGTCAACTTGACTGTTGAGGGTTTGAGCTCTGGGCACAGTTGTAGAGAGTTGATGGTTGACTTAAGCCCAGAGCAAACCTGAAGGTGATTGTCTAGCTCATGGTGGGTGGGATTAGGCCCTGGATAAATCACAGAGAGCTGGTTGAGAGAGTTGACATCTTTCTGTTCACTTGACCAGACATGCTGATCTGGCAAGTAAGGATTGTCCATCTCTCAGCCTTTATGCAGTGATGGTGTGGCAGTTCCCTCGGCCCTGGTGTTGGTGCATGCTCTCCCGTCAAGCTGGACTAAGAAATGCAACCAGAAATTGTAAGAGAATAAACCCCTTGTTCCCTTAAGCTGCTTGATGGTCATTTATCAGCAACCATGCAGGCTGACTGAACAGTCCCATATACCAAATCCTTCAGGGATTTAATTACACACCACACATCCCTAACAATTTAAAAACTGGTGTATTCCACTCAACTCAATCCCTGACTATATATCCACTCTATTTTATCTTTTTAAAACTGTTCTGATAACTTAATACAAACTTCATTTAACAAACCCTGACACCAATTTTAAATATCTCAGTTAAAAGTACACCAAAACCCTATCCATCTACCTAAACTAGAGGTGGGCTTACACACTTCTGGGGCACTATAACAACCTTACCCACAAACATCACCAAATAACCCTAGACTGACCCTCTCACATCCAGGAAAGCTGTTTCAAGGACCGTCTAAATGTGTAAATTCTATCTGACTTGAAAGAGTCAGAGACACAGAAAGAAATAAAAAATAAGGCACAAAATGTCCTAGTCACACTATAAATCCACAAAATACAACAAAAACCAGGACAAAAATCTCCCATAGAAAACATCAACCCCATAATGACAGATTCCAACAGGAATAACTTCTTGGATATTAATCAAGAAATCAATAATAAAGATAATGATTTTCAAAGCTAGATTATTAATATCAAAGAAATGCAAGAGTAACACAGAAAGGAGATGAACAACTTCACGAGTAAATATGAACAGGAAAATTACAGGCAATTGGATGAGATGAAAATGACAGTTGAAGAAGCAAAACTAAGTGAGACTAAGTGAAACTAGAGCAATGGAAAAAAAATCTCATGTGGAGATTAAACTTGAAATAAAAAGCAATCTAAGTACAATCCAAAACTCAACAGAGAGTCTCACCAATAGAAATTATGAAGCAAAAAAGAGCTATGGAACACCTTGAAGAAGCCACACCTGAGTATTCTTGGAATTCCATAGCAAGAAACCCCAAAAAGCATACCAGAAAATGAGAATTTTCACACTATCATAAATGAAAATTTTCCACATCTTATGAAAGAGAATACCATCCAAGTACAAAAAGCATATCATACACAAGTCAGACATAATCAAAGTAGAAACTGGTCACAGCAAATAATAGTGAAAACACTGCAGCCTCAAGACAAAAAGAATGTTTTGAGAGACTCAAGAGAAAAAAATCAAGTCACATTTAAAAGTAAGTCTATTAGATTTACAGCTGATTTTTCAATGTTCAAAGCCAGAACAACTTGCAGATATATACTTCAAGTTATGAATGATCACAAATGCCAACCGAAGCTTCCACATCCATTCAAAACTATCAGTTATGATTGAAAGTGAAAAAAAATTTTCCACCATGAGGATAAATTGAAAGCCTACATAACCACCAAACCAGGTCTGCAGAAGATAACAAGAAAAAAAATACTCAAGTATTTTTAAACATATCCAAGAGGATAGAAGGGAAAAATTATGCCACCACAACTATTAAGCAAAGAAGTTCACATATTAAAAACCACAAAACTGATAAATTACAGGAATCAGTCAATATTTCTCAATTATAACCCTAAATGCTAATGGGCTTAACTCTCCAAGAGACATAGGCTACAAATATGAATTAAAACTCATGTCCTATCAATTTGCTGCTTTTAAGAAACAGCTCACCATGAAAGAGAGACACAATCTCAGGGTGAAAGGCTGGTCAGTGGTACTCCAAGGAAACAAGCAGAAGCAGCAATTCTAATATTTGACAGAATAAACTTCAAACCCAAACAAATCATAAGACACACACAATGACACTAAATATTTGTCAAAGAAACAATCCATTGGGAAAACTTTGCAATTTTGAACATATACACATCCAAACACGACAATGTCTAAAACAACAAATCAACCCAAACATGATAATAGTAGGGAGTTTCAACACCCTACTCTCATCAATTGATAGGCCAACAGACCAAAAAAATAATAAACAAACACACTGAAACTAAGTCAAAGCATAAACCACATGGGCCTGACCAACCTCTACCAAACTTTTTTTTTCCTAACATCAAGCAATACACATTCTTTTCAGCAGCCCACAGAACTTTCTCCAAAACAGACCACATATTAGGCCATAAAGCAAACCTCCACATACACTGAAAAATTAAAATTACACCCTGTATTTCACCTGACACCATGAAATAAACATGTCACTCACAAGGTAAATGACAGAAAATACATAAGTTTGTGGAAACTAAACATCATATACTAAATGAGGAATGGGTTCAGAAAAAAGTCAAAGTGATAATTCAAAAAATTCTAGAAGTGAATGATAATGTAAACATATCAAAATCTCTGGGACAGAATGAAAGATGTCCTAAGAAGAAAGTTTATATCACTCAATGCCTACATCAAAAAATTGAAACATCACAAGCAAATAGCTTAACCATGAAGTTTAAAACTTTAGAGAAACAAGAACAATCCAATCCCAAAAGCAGCAGAGGAGCAGATACTACTAAAATTAGGGAAAACATATCTGAAATTGAGATTTTAAAAAAAGATACAAAGAATCAACCAAACGAAGAGCTGATTCTTTGAAAAAAAATCAGGAAGACTGATAAATCCTTAGCCAAATTAATTAGAACCAAAAGAGAGAAAACCCAAATTAAAGAAACTGTAAATGAAAATTGAGCCATCACAACTGATACCAAGGAAATTCAGATAATCATAAAATTATACTTCAAAAACTTACACTCCACAAAAAGAAATGGATAAATTTCTAAGGACACACAACTTACCAATATTGAATCAGGATAAATTGAATTATTTAAATGGTCCTGTAACAAGTGATAAAATTTAAGTAATTATAATTCTTCCCACAAAAAGTCCATGACTGGATGGATTCAGTAGAGAATTCTACCAGACATTTAAAGAAAAATAATACCACTTCTTAAACTATCCCACAAAACAGAAAAGGAACACTTACAAATACTTTTTCTATGAAGCTAATATTACACTGATCCCCAAAACACACAAAATCACAATAAAAAAGAAAACTACATACCAATCTCATTTATGAACACAGATGCAAAGATCCTCAACACAATTTTAGCAAACCATTTTCCAAAATATATTAAAATATCATTTACTATAACCACATAGGGTTTATTCCAGACACAAAAGTTAGGTACATCATATGCAAATCAATAAATGCAATTCATCATATATACAAATGCAAGGACCAAAATCCCATGATTCTCTCAATAGATGCAGAAAAAAACTTTTGACAAAATCCAACATTGCTTTAAGATAAGAGCTATAATAAAGAAGAAGTGAAGGCTTCCCTCTTTGCAGATGACATGATTCTATACCAGAGAGATCCTAAAATCTCTACCAAGAAACTCCTGGAACTAGCAAATAAGTTCAGTAGGATGGTAAATTATAAAATTATGTTTAAAATCAGTGACTTTTCTACTGCAATGATGAAAACAGTGAGGAAGCCCTAAGTGCAATAATTTTATTTATATCTCACTAAAAAATGAAATACTTTGGTGTAAGTCTAACCAAGGATGTGAGACATCTATACGATGAAAACTTTAAAGCCTTGAAGAAAGAAATTTCAGAAGACACCAGAAAGATCTTCCATGTTCTTCGATCAGTAGAATTAACATCATGTAAATGATCATCCTACCAAAAGCAATATAGAGATTCAATGAAATTCAATTCAATCAAAATTCCAAGTCAATTCTTCACAGAAATTGACAAAACAATCTCAAAATTCATATGGAAACATAAAAGGCCTAGGACAGCAACAACAATCCTAGTAATAAAAAAAAGCTCTGTTGGAAGTATCAAAATACCAGACCTTAATCTATACTACAAATCCATAGTAATAAAGACAGCATGGAACTGGCTGCATAATAGACATATAGATCAATGGATAAGAATTGAAGATGTAAGCTCGTATGCCCTGCAGTCAACTAAGTTTCCAGAAAAATCATTAGATAAAGGACAACATCTTCAAGAAATTGTGCTCACAAAATTGGATATCTACATATAAAAGACTGAAATTTGGACTCTTACTGTCACCCTGCATAAAAATCAACTTCAAATAGATCAAGGACCTTAATGTTATGTTAAAAACCCTAGGAAAAAAACCTGCAGAATTCCCCCAAACTGGTTGACCAGGGCCAACATTTTTGAACAGGACTTCAATTGCACAGGAAATAGGACCAACACTCAACAAGTGGAATTTCATGAAATTAAGAACTTCTGTTCAGTAAAAGATATTGTTAACTGAGCAAAAAGACAATCCCCATGATGGGTGAAAATCTTCGCTAACCACATATCTGAAAGAGGACTAATATCCAGAGCACAGGAAGAACTAAAGAATGCCAAGGAGATAAGCAATCCTATTAGAAAATGGACCTGGACTTAAAAAACTTTTCCCAATACAAAATTGAAATATCTAACAATAACTTTAAAAATGTTCAATTAGGGTAAAGCAAATGAAAACAGAATGGCTAAGATCCAAAACACAAATGAGGGATGTGGGAAGAAAGGAACTATCATACATTGCTGGTGGAAATGCAATCTTATGCAACCACTTGGGAGATCAGTATGGTGTTTTCTAAAAATGTTAAAAATTGAAATGCCATACGACCCAGCTATACCACTCCTGAGACTACATCCAAAACATGGTTCATTTTACTATAAATACACATGTACATCCATACTTATTGCAATTCAATTCACAATAACAAAGACATGGAATTAGCCTAAATGCCCAACAGTAGACAAATGGATATGAAAATTTGATACATATGCACAGTGGAATGCTATTCAACTATCAAGAAAAATGAGGAGGACTAATGCTGATGAGAAGTAAAGGAGGATGCTTTTCTCAATGGTATATCCACAGATCTGGAGCATGAATCAGATCAGGCATATGACATTAAAGACAGACTAAGTAAAGCACAGTGAGTCATACAAGTGAGAAGATTTGAAAATAGGAAGAAATCTGGAAGGTTATAAGGGGAAAAGGAGAGGAGAAGGATTTGGGACTGAAAATTTTTAAAAAGTTGGAACAACCTCAAGTCACTTGATAATGTACTTTAAGGTCTTGAAAAACAAGAACAAACCAAATCTCAAATCATAAATCATAGATAGTAAAAATAATAAATACCAGGGCAGAAATTGGATTTTTGATGTTTTTTATTTCATTAATTTTTGCTCGATCAATGAAACAAACATTTGGTTCTTTAAAAGTTAAGCAAAACTGACAAACCCTTAGCCAAACTAAACAAAAGAAGAAAAAAGGCTTAAATTTTTTCTTAAAACTTTATTTTTTTTACCTAGTTAAACAAGTGTAATAGGTATCCACCTTTCCTCCTCCTTTCTCCCTTTCCCCTTCTCCCTTTCCCCTTTTGTCTCCCCATCCCACTGTCCCCTTCTTTCCCTCTCTTATCCCTCTTTCCTCCTTCCTCTTCTCTTGTGTTTCCTGCCTGCTCCTGCCCAACCTCCAGAACATCTGTTTACATGGGTGTAGACGTTCCCTTGAGTCATCTACACTAGTAAGGGTCCAGGACTCAGTGGCATATCTTGGGGATCTTTCTTGGGCCTCCCACTAATATGGGGACTCTGTTATATTTGTTTAACCACTTGCCTCTAAGGACCCTACTGTCTAAGCCAAAAAAGCCTACATTTTTTAAAAATTATAAATTAAAAAGGAGGTCCTTTTTATATTATAACAGACATGATTAAAATTTGGAAGATGAATAGGACATAGCTTAAAAGTTTATAATACCAACGGCTGGAGAGATGACTTAGGGTTTAAGACCCTGCCGCACAAAAAGGTCCTGAGTTCAGATCCCAGGTCCCACATTAAAAACACCAGGCAGAAACAGCACAGGCATGCATGTCCTCTCTTATGGAAGAGCCTGGGAAATCTCAAAACAAAGCAAAAAGGAAGAAGAAGCAATACAGGATGATTCACAAACTAGCCCTTAGTGGCCACAGGGACACAGAGTGCCCTCTGATACACACACAAACACACACACACACACACACACACACACACACACACACACGCAAAAAAAAATAAATTAAAAAATGATAATTTAAACGTTTATATCCCAGTATGTCAAAAGACATGAAAGAAATGAATGAATTTTTAAATTTGCTAAAACTAAACCAAAAGATTATATAAAGAACTTAAACAGATTTCCAACAGGTAATGAGATCTAAAAAACAGTAATAATAATAAAATCTCCTGAAGAAATGTTCAGGCCCAGATTGATTGATCTACTGCTGAATTCTACCATATCTTTAAAATATAAGTAATACCAGTGCTCCTTAAACTATCCCATAAAATATAAAGGAAAAGAATTCTATCAAACTCTTTTCGTAAAGTCAGTATTACACAATGCCAAAACCAAAACACCTCATAAATATCAAAAATCAAACCACTCACTCAATAAATGAGTTAATGAAATGAACAGTTTTTAAAAAATACTGTTTGCCAATATACAATGAAAAATGTTCAATAATGATGACCATGAAGTAAATAAAAATTAAAACTACCTTGAGATTCCCTCTCCCTCCAATCAGAATGGCTATCATTAATAGAACAAGCTAAAGAGATACTGACAAACATCCAGGAAAGAAATACTTTTTCATTGCTAGTGGAAATATAAAGTGGTCCACCCACAATGGAGTGTGGAAATTACTAAAAAAATTAAAAACAAATCTTCAATATGACCCAGGCATACTACTCCTAGGAATTTACTCAAAGGGATTTAAATCAATACATTTTAGTGATATCTGCACATCCATGTTTATTGCAGCACCATTCATAACAGTTAACTTACATGGAATTGCCCTTTCCCCACCGGCCGCCCAAGATGCTCTCAGTCCAACCGGGACTCACCGCGACCTAGGTAAGCTCCGCCCCCATCCAACCCCAGAACCCCAGGCCAAATAACTCAGTTCAGTGAAAAACGCACAGAAATTGAAAGAAGGTCTTAAGAGTTAAGAGGACAATGCCCAAGTCAAAGTGCAAATCCATGAGAAACAACACCCAAGTAAACAAATCTCCCACTGAAGGAATTATTCCCATAATGATAGACTCCAACCAGAACAAACCCATGGAAAATGGCCAAGAAAGCCTGACCCAGGATAATGACTTTCAAAACATGCTCATTACCATATTCAATACTATGAAAGAAGAAAACCAGGAGGAATTAAATAACCACATCAATCATTTTGAAGAGGAACACAACAGACACTTGGAGGAGTTGAGAAAAACAGTTCAAGAAACAAAAACAGGCATAGAGCAGTTAAAACAGACACACACAAAACTGAACTAAAAGACAAGTTATCTTCAACCCAGAATTCAACAGAGAGATTTATCAGCAGAACTAACGAAGGAGAAAACAGAATTTCAGACCTTGAAGACCAGCTCAATGGAAGAGGTTGTTAAAGCCAAAAAGATACTCGAGAGAAATATTCAAGAGTTATGGGACACCCTGAAGAAGCCTAACACACGTATCCATGGAATACCAGAGCAAGAATCTCAAAATACCACACCTGAGGAAATTTTTCAAACGATCATCAAGGAAAACTTTCCTAATCTAAAAAAAGAGAGGCCCATCCATATACAAGAGGCATTCTGCACCCCAAACAGATACGACCAAAACAGAAACTTGCCATGACAAATAATACTTAAAACATTCCACATTCAAGATGAAGAAATGGTGCTGAGAACTTCAAGGGAAAAAAAAAGTCACTTTTAAAGGTAAACCTATCAAAATAACAAATGACTTCTCAGTCGAAAAAGGAAAAGCAAGAAGAGCTTGGAGAGACATACTTCAAGTATTGAATGAGCAAAAATGTCAACACAGGCTGATAAACCCTGCAAAACTATCCATCGTGATCAAGGGAGAAAGAAAAATCTTCCAGCACAAAGACAACTTGAAGGGATACATGTCCACCAAACCAGGCCTTCAAAAAATGCTAGAAATGATACTCAAGCGTGAAGAAAAAAACAGTCATATCCAGAAGAACAGAAGGGAAGTACAACACCACTAAAAGCGAAACAATATACTTAAAAAAGCCACTAAACATAATAAAGGACTGGAATTAAAAATAGTTTCTCCATTATAACACTAAATGTTAATGGAATTAACTCACCGATCAAGAGACACAGATTACAAATTTGGATTAAAAATCACAATCTATCAATCTGCTGCCTGCAGGAAACCCATCTCACTACAAAAGATAAGCACATCCTAAAAATAAAAGGCTGGTCAAAAATTCTACAAGCTAATGGAACCAGAAAACAGGCAGGGGTAGCCATTATGCTATCGGACAAGGTGGACTTCAAACCAAAAAAAATCATAAGAGACACAGATGGATACTACATTTTAGTCACAGGTACAATTCACCAGGAAGACTTTACAATACTGAACATATATGCACCCAATATGAGCCCCCCACATTCATTAAGCAAGCCCTACAATGTCTAAAGCTAGAAATCAACCCCAAAATGATAATTCTTGGGGATTTTCACAGCATTCTCTCAACATGGGATAGATCAATAGATAAAAAACTTGACAGAGACACATTGGAATTTAATCAAACTTACTGAAATGGACCTTACAGATCTCTATCGAACTTTTCATCCACACAACAAAGAATACACATTTTTCTCAGCAGCACACGGAACTTTCTCCAAAATAGATCACATATTGGGCCACAAAATGAATCTCTCTATATACAGGAAAGTTGAAATTCTAGCCTGTACCCTATGAGACCACCACGGCCTAAAGCTGGATATCCACGACACAACAAGCAACAGAAAATACACTAACTCCTGGAAACTTAACAATATGATGCTGAATGAGAACTGGATTCAGGAAGAAATTAAAAAGGAAATTCAAGATTTCCTGAAAGTGAACGATAATGAAAATACAACTTACCAAAATCTCTGGGACACAATGAAAGCTGTCCTAAGAGGTAAGTTCATAGCTCTTAATGCCTACATCAAAAAAATGGAAAGATCAGAAATAAATAACTTAACAATGCAGCTAAAAGCTTTAGTGACACTAGAGCAATCTGATCCCAAAAGGAGTAGAAGGGGGGAGATTAGCAAAATAAGGGGAGAAATATTTGAAATCGAGATTAGGAAAACGATAGAGAAAATCAACCAGTCAAAAAGCTGGTTTTTTGAAAAAATCAATAAGATTGATACACACCTAGCTAAATTAACCTAAAGCAAGAGAGAGAAAGCCCAAATTAACAAAATTAGAAATGAAAACGGAGTTATCATTACTGATACCCAAGAAATCCAGAAAATTATAACATCATATTTCAAAAACTTATACTCTGTGAAGTTTGACAACACAAAAGAGATGGATGAATTTCTAAGTAAACACAACTTACCTAAATTGAATCAGGAAGTTGTGAATTATTTAAATAGTCCTATAACATATAAGGAAATTGAGGAAGTAATCTCGAATCTTCCCACCAAAAAATGTCCTGGACCATATGGATTCAGCACAGAGTTCTACCAGACATTTAAGGAGCTAATAACACTAATACTCCTTAAACTGTTCTATCAAACAGCAAAGGAAGGAACACTACCTAGTTCCTTCTATGAAGCTAATATTGTCTTAATCTCAAAATCTAATAAAGATACACTTAAAAAAGAAAACTATAGGCCGAACTCTGTCATGAACACAGATGCAAAGATTCTCAATAAAGTCTTAGCAAATTGGATTCAAAAACATATCAAAAAGATCATCCACGGGAATCAAGTAGGCTTTATCCCAGGCAAACAAGGATGGTTCAACACATGCAAATCAATAAATGTAATTCACCATATAAACCAGTCCAACGTTCAAGACCACATGATACTCTCGATAGATGCAGAAAAAGCTTTTGACAGGATCCAACAGCCCTTTATGATCAAAACCCTAGAGAAGGTTGGAACGGAAGGAACCTTTATCAATACAATAAAAGATGTATACAAGCCAACAGCAAGGACTATACTCAGTGGAGAAAAACTTCAAGCATTCCCACTTTGATCAGGAACTAGACAAGGCTGTCCACTGTCTCCACTTCTTTTCAATATTGATTGTACTTGAAGTCTTAGCTGAAGCCATAAGAGAAGAAAGGGACATAAAAGGGATTCAAATCGGCAAGGAAAAGGTCAAGTTATCTCTATTTGCAGATGACATGATCCTATATCTGAGTGATCCCAAAAACTCCACCAGGAAGCTCCTGGAACTAATATAGAAGTTCAGCAGAGTGGCAGGATACAAAATAAATATACAAAAATCAGTGGCCTTCCTATATGCCCAAAATGAAAGAAGCGAAAAAACCTGAGAGAAACAATTCCATTTACTATAGCCCCTAAAAAGATGAAATACCTTGGCATAAACCTAACCAATGGAAGTAAGAGATCTCTATAATGAAAACTTTAAAACCCTAAAGAAAGAAATTGCACAAGACACCAGAAGGTGGAAAGACCTCCCATGTTCCTGGATTGGCAGAATCAACATCATAAAAATGACCAGCCTACCAAAGGCAATATACAGATTCAATGCTATATTAATCAAAATCCCATAGCAATTCTTTAAACAAGTTGACCAAACAATCTCAACATTCATATGGAGCCACAAAAGACCCAGGATAGCAAAAACAATCCTGAGTAACAAAAACACGGCTGGAGGTATCACTATACCAAACCTTAGTCTATACTACAAATCCCTAATTGTAAAAAGAGCCGGTATTGGCTCCAAAATAGACACACAGGTCAATGGATTAGGGCTGAAGACCCAAATATAAGCTCACCCCATTTGATCTTTGACAAAGGGGGTCCAAAAAATCCAATGGAAAAAGAACAGCATCTTCAACAAATGGTGCTGGCAAAACTAGATATCCACACGAAGAAGATTAAAACTGGACCCATACTTGTCACCACGGACAAGAATTAACTCCAAATGGATCAAGGAACTCAATATAAGGCCAGAGACTATTTAAACCATAATTGAAAGGGTAGGGAACTCTCTGGAGCTGATTGGGCTAGGCCAACAGTTCCTGAACGGACATCCAATAGGACAGTCACTACAACCAACACTCAACAGATGGGATCTTGTGAAATTAAAGAGCTTCTGTTCAGATAAAGAGATTGTAACATGAGCTCAAAGGCAACCCACAGAATGGGAGAAAATCTTCACTAACCACATATCTGATAGAGCTCTATTATCCAGAGTGCACAAAGAACTTAGAAAACTAAACACCAAGAAAACAAATGGCCAATTAAAAATGGGCCTTGGAACTTAAATAAACTTTACCAAGGACGAAATTAAAATGTTTAACAAATATCTTAAAAAATGCTCCACATCCTTAGCCATCAGGGAAATGCAAATCAAAACTTCCCTGAGATATCATCTCACCCCTGTCAGGATGGCAAAAATTCACAATACAAACAATACCAAATGCTGGAGAAGATGTGGAGAGAGGGGAACTCTCCTACATCGCTGGTGGGAATGCAGGCTCATACAACCACTCTGGCGAGCCGTCTGGTGATTCTTAAAGAAGTTAAAGATTGAAATGCCATATGACCCTTCTATACCAGTTTTGGGATTAACCTCCCATACAGCACACATTTGCCTCGATAGCACAAGCACGACCATGTTCATAGCAGCACTGTTTACAATAGCAAAGTCATGGAATCATCCCAAATGTCCAACAGTTGACAAATGGATAAGGAAAATGTGGTACATTTATACAATGGAATACTACTCAGCCATCAAAAATGATGATTTAATGCAATTTGCTGGGAAATGGATGGAATTAGAAACAATTATATTGAGTGAAATATCCCAGACATGGAAAATTAAGCGCCGTATGTACTCCCTAATAGGTGGATCCCAGTACCAAACTCACTTAGAGACACTCAAAGACAAATCTCTGTAATACCTACAGTAATTGTAAAGATTATAAACAGGAGGGATGGGGAAGGGGGCCCCCACCAGAAACAGAGGGGACCATGTTACAGCATAGAAAATAGGCCACCATCAAGGACTGCAAGTAAGTAATGAGACATCTGATTAAGTTCACAGACTTTCCTTCCTGATCATTTCCAACTGATGGGGTACAATCTTACTAGAAGGGGAGGGCATATAGGCTCCCAGATAGAAGGTAACCATTTTGCAAATGGGTGATTGAGCCCTCTCTCACTGTGGTCTCCTACTTCTATTCAATCTGCCTTTGAATATACTCCTATAACAAGACTCTAATTTAACATGTTTTTATCGCTGGCCAGGGGGTGACATCCAATACCCATCAGGATGGAACCAAGGGCATTGCAGGAACAGCAAAACTGAAAAAAAAAATCATCAACAAACCATAATTCAGAACATCAGAGACTCTATATCAACCACCTGGAATCAGGCCAGCCTAATCTCTCCCCATCCTGAAGCTCAGGGAAATTTGCTGAAGAGGGGGGGTAAGATTGTAAGAGCACAAGGAAGGGAAGAGTCATGATATGCAAGATACTCCATACAAGTTAGGGCCAAAGCAATTATAACAGGACTCCCTGCATGATCTGCGCAATGACCAACATATCATTGACCCCTGAAATTCTAGCATGGACTAAAGGCACTAGGATCCTTAGAAACAAGGGATTAACAGTCACAATAGTGTTCCTATACTTAAGGAGAGCACAAAAAAGAGTTCTAGGAATTACCACTGAGTCCTTACGCCTTATCAGAGAGGAGGACCCAGAGGAAAGTTTGATATACTTATTAAAGGATGCTTCAGAGATGGGGGAGGGGGCACTGGGAGAAAAGGAGGGAGGGGGGAAAGGAAGGTACAAAGCGGGGGGGGGGGGAAACAGGGAGGTCCAGCGAGGGGTGAAGGAAGGGAGGGGACAGGGGTTCCTATTATGTTTGTATGAGCAGAAAAAAAAAGTTACATGGAATCAACCTAGGTGTCTATCAACAGAAGAATGGACTAAGTATGTGTATATACAGACACACATACACACACAGACAGACAGACATATATATCACAGTGAAATTTTCTCGGCCATAAACAAGAGCAAAATTATGCCATTTTCAGGAAAATGGGTGCAACCAGAGATTGTTCCTATGATATGAATTAACTCAAACTCCTAAAAATAAATTTATTTTTTCTCACTCATGAATCCTGGATTGTCTATAGATATTATACTATATATATATTATGTGAGAACAAAAAAACTGTCTAGGAAAATGAAAAGAATCAACAGGAACAAGAAGGGAGAGTAAGAGATGGGGAAAAGGTTGGAAAGAGGACATGTCAAAGTACATTATATCCTTACATGAAAATGTCCTAAAGAAACCCAGTACTACGTATAATGAATATACACTAATCTTCTTTAAAGGGTCTGTTTTGCTTTCTTTTCCCATTACTGTGATAACACAAGCTGACAAAAAGAACTTAATGAATGAAGAGTTTATTTGGATCACAGTTCAAGGGCTCAGTTTATCATGGGAAAATCAAGGCAGTGGGAACTTGAGGCAGCTGCTCATCACTCTGTCAGGAAGCAAAGTGGGATAAATGTCTTTGTTCAGCTTTCTTTTTCCTTCTTATTCAGTTTAGGACTTGACCAGGTCAAGGTGTTGCTCTTTTAGGATTGGTCTTCTCATCAAAACCTAATCAAGGTAATCCTCTCAGGCGTGCACGAAGTTTCTGTCAGGTTGATAATCTTTAGCTACCGCTGCATCTAAATCACTAAAGTGGTATGAACGGTGTTTGTCAAGTTGTTGCTCATGGCTGACAGTGAGTTACAACCCACTTTCGAGTTACACTGTAGAGCTGCAGTAATGAAAACAACCATGGCAGTGACACAAAAACAGACAGGTAGATCCGCTCACCAGATAGAGGACTGAGATACAGCAGACACAGCTACAGCTCCCACAAGATTAGCAGGTCCTATAAATGAAAGAGTGAAGAATGAAATGCCTGCATGCATCATGTGAAATAATACCAAGTGTTACTTTGGGAAATTTTTGTGTAAATTGTTATGTTTGTATTTGGATCTGTGTCCAAATTCAGGTTGTTTCCTAATAAGTTTGAAAGCCCCCAAAATGGAAGTCTAGGGTAGACTTATCTTAAGAACTAAATCGGAGATCTGCAGGACAACTTCGAGGTCAGGCCTTTTCTGTGAAAACATATGAAGTGCAGACTGAGTTCCCACCCGCTGTACTGAGATGCAAGGAGGACTGTGTTTATGGCAGCTGCGGCAGCAGAGCAGCAAGTGACCTCATCAAGAACTCTTCCTCACCTCGCCAGGTTAGACAGCCAAGCTCCGCAGTCACCTTGAGAGAGCAAATGGTGCACAGAGCAGAGGCGTGTTAAAACTTTAGCAGGCCTTGGGGACCGTGGCGCCTACCCCCTCATTTTATGTACTAACCAAAAGAGGGTGTGAAAGTCTCCTGGCGAGCAGGGAGGGCTCGAAGAGCTTCCCTCCCTCTCCCCCAGCCTCCATTCCCCCTCTAGATAATCCTGCCTGACATGTGGGATTTGATGGGAAAGAAGAATGTTGGCATTCTCAAAATTGTGACCTCCCCACTTAACATGAAGCTAATCAGCATGAGGTCTTTCCCAAGCTGAAACTTGCCCGTGATTACCAAGTGATGTACAGTTGTTTGCAATATAGATAACGTTCCAGTGGGGACCTCACTAAATATCCTCTAAAAACTGCTATTTATCCAAGACCTCTGGCTGAACTACAACCCTCTGCAAAGGAGTGAGAAGAGCAGATCTGGATCTGTTCACACCATCACCCCAGCCCTACTTTAAATTCTAGAATTGCTAAGCAAATTATCCTATCTATAGTGTAAGAAATTCAGACAAAATGAAGCACTGAAACCTCTACATGAATATAATTAGCTAAAGATAACTGGGTTGATTATGTTTAATCCTCATTTCTGGAATGTTTCTGAAAGGGACAGGGTGACTATCTATTATTAAATCCTTAGTAAGTTTTGTCTTTCTTATAACAGATGTTTCCCTATATTGGTCAGTAGTATCCTATGTATCAGAAAATAAAGAAAGAAGTCTGAACAATTGATTGGCAAATTTCCAAAACTTAGGTCAGCCTCAAATATATGAGAAATGACACTACACTAAAGGCAGATATAAAAAATAGCTTTGTTTTTTAAAAATCTAGTCTAGTTTGGCTGGATGCTGGCTGACTCCCACAGAAAAGATGGACAAGGAGTTAGTGAATCAGCAATCAATACCAAAGATGAGATTTTGATATCACTATGATATCAGCATAGTCTTTAGAGTTGCCATGGGGTTGCTGTAACTTGGGAGTTTCCTCTGCTAATCAGTGGTATTTTGCCCTTGGTTGAGTGAAATATGAACAGACCCCAAATGCAAAATTAATTTAATTTTTTTATTTTGTTTGTATATGTATGTGCATGATGTAAGGGCAGGTTGAGATATGCTATGGTATATATATGGCGGTCAGAGGACAACTTTTGGGAATTGGATTTTCCTGCTCACCATACGGTCTTTGGAGGCTGGAACCTCCCCTACCAATTAGAAAATCTCCCACGGGCTGCCCAGGGATTACTGTAACTAAATAATTCTTCACAGACGTGCCTAAAGAATTCTCAGTTATCAAGTTGACACCTGTATCTAACTGGCACATGCCTTTTCCAGCTGAGCCATCTTGATGGCCCCAAATTAATTTTTGAAAACAAAAAAGACTGAAAATCCATAGTGACCAATGTATATTAAGTGTGATTTAAAAACAAGATTTTTCTAAAAGTCAGACACCTAAGAACTTCTGTGTCACATGAAATTATTTGGAAGAAAACAGGTACCTGTATCTGTTTTGCTAGTGCAGAAAAATAACTAGAACTCATTCTTGACTCATGTCTGTGATCATGTATTCCTTCTATTCTAATCCTCAGAGTTTCCATTTCCTTATCAATGAAATGGCGATTCTTCTTGCATACATCTATCATTGGAGTGTGAAGCTGGTATAATTGCAGAAATATTTTTAAGGATTATTAAAATAACATAAGTAGAATCTCAAACACATCAAGTAACTGGTGGTAGGCTTTTAATTCAGGAATAATATTCTATGTATATTTACAATATTCTCAGAAAAGAATAATCAAAGTACAAATGTCATCATCCCACCCACTTTTCAGTTGAGCTCCCTTCTGTGCATTCTCCACACCACGTCTAAGTTTGCTTTTATATGGAAATCCGTGTCACTTCACTACCTTGAGGTTCTTTTTGACATATTATACATCTAGAATTCTTAACCATCTGGCAGCTGCCAAACTTTCCAGAATGACTCTCATATTGAGAAACTCATTACTGGCATACACCATCTGTGTTTTTTGGAGTTTGAACACAATTCCCCATTGCTCCAACATCTGGCCTTGATCTCCACCCAACAACACCTGCCTAGTACAACCTCTTTTACGTGCTTCCACTGTGCAGTTTTTCTGTTCTTCCACTGTATTGTTCCAGGGTTGTATTGTGCCTTGATGAGCATTAAAATGACTTGCATGCACACATTCCCTCCATCCAGGAGGACAACATCCCAGAGACTATGGGGGACTGACTGTGTGGAGCTCAAGGTCACATATTCCAGATTAGAGAAAACTTAGATTCTACTCTTTACTAGCTTGGTGGATACTTAACTTTTCTAAATTTCATGTAGAAACAACGGCCCTAATAATATCTGCTTTGTAGGGATAGTGTAAGGCTTAAACACAATGAAGGCCAATCTGCGCCACTTGACATTTCATGAAAACCAAAAAACACTTAGCTGGGGTTTTCTTCTAAGCTTTGTAGTAACTAGTCTAGAACACATTAGACATTTCATGAATTTAGAATGAAGAACAGCTCATAAAAATAGTTCTTTACACTTAAGAAAGTTTTTAAAAAGAATGTTCAGTGATTTGTTTACATAATATACAGTAGCAGCTAACAAATTACACAAGAGAGATACCAGATACTTCGGAAGATACATTTTGTAATGAACTTCTGTTGGAATCTGTATGCTGCTACATTTCTTTTATAACAGAAAATACTTTTTTGAAGAGTTACTCTTCTGTGAATTACAAAATGCATCAATTATTCACATTGACTTGAAATACAAAGGCCTTTCCATGGAAATACGTGCGAACAGATATACACTGAAAGGGGTAAAGAATCTGTCTGCAGTACTTGGAGCTACAAGAGAGTCCAGCGTTCAGTAGACTTCATGCACCACAGTGTGCTTCAGTATTTTGGAGGTCAGGAGTATTATGAGGTGTCTTGATCGGAAGCTAGGTACCTGGCCTAGTTTGTTCCTGGCTCCAGGGACGCACTGATAATCCCGTTTCAAGGTTTGCATTATTGCTTTCCAGAAATGTTGCAGGAGTGACAGGAAGACAAACAGATAGAAAAAATCCTTGGATCATCTGCTGCTTCCTATAATTTCAAGAGTTCTGCTATAAATGAGAAAGTGCGGATCTACATGTATTTATGCTTTACTGCTTCAAGTAGGAGCTGTGTTTAAGAGATGCACCTGTTTCAGTAGTAGTGATGCTCCTATTATCACCTGAAGATCCTCACCATCACCCCGCACCTCTGACTTGACAGTACTGTGTCTTTGACTTCTTTTTCAATTTTCAGTCTATCCTGCAAGATGCATTTGACCAGACCTTCTATCTGCATAGCTGTTTCATCACTGGCAGTTAGTAGATGGCATAGCCTCTGTTTTATATGTGTGGAAGGCAAAGGTTTCATTAGGTTGAAGGTTTGTGTTCTGTGCCTTTCTCCAGTAATATATATTGGGGGGTTCCCACATTCTTTATGAGTCTGGCACTAAAATTCTGTAGATTTCAGTTGTCCTCAAAGTCTAGTTATGCATCAAAAGATGTCTTTTTTTTTCAAAATATAGTACCTAAAATGAAAAGCTGCTAGGCTGTGCATATACTGTGCTTTGAGGAACAGCTTTTCACAGATGGAAGGACATAAAAATGATGGGCTGTTATCTTGTAGCCTGAAACTCCACTCTCTGAACACATGAAATATTGATATTAAATCAAGCTGTACCTGGTTTTCCCCATATGAATCCTTCCAAGTTCTTGACCTCTGTTCTGTTGCTGTTTCATTTTAGGCAGAATTCCAATCGTGCGGTGGAGAGGGGCTGCTGTGTGTGGGTGGGGGAGGGATATATGAATGCCTGTGAAAGACAAATTGAAATAGGATTAGCCAGTTTATGTATTTTAGTAAGTTTAGAGATGGCAGAAATTCTGAAAATAAGTACTATAGGTAATAAATTATAAATTCTATGAAAGATTCTAACTAGACAGTAAATTAAAACTTTCTTGCTGATATAGCAAAGCCAAAGCTTCTAAAGACTCAAGCAAACACTTATTTCTCACTTACACACGGAGTAAATGTACATTCACAATTATTTGGGGTTCCCTGGACTCCTTCAGTCTTGGGAGTTTCATCAGTTGTGGCACAAAACTTTCAATGTTGACCTTCTCCTCTATTCATAGGAAGGATGTTGGGGATAGAACTTGTATTAAGCCCTTGCTCTATATGTGCAGGGTTCTGGGTTTGTCCTCAACACTGAAAGAAGTAGAAGGAGGAGGAAGAGAAAAAGAAGAATGAATAAGGGAAGGGAAGGAGGAAGAGGTGTCACAGGAGGGAGGAAAAGAAAGATAAAGGAGGAGGACAAGAGGAATCTATAACATGCAATTTTTATGCACCTGCCTAGAAATAGTACATATCTTTTCTACTGCATTTCATTGACCAGAACTCAGTTACCTGAATAGACTTATGTGTACAACAGTTTGAGTAGGATCCCACAGAAGAAATTTATTTTGTTTAAATACTATTGTTTCTCTTGCCTTTTATTTATTTACTTTTTTACACACTTTGCATTTTGAATTGACCCCAGGACTTTTTGCATGCTGTTGTAGTTCGCCTGCATGGTTGCTGATAAATCACCATCAAACGGCTTAAGGAAACAAGGGGTTTATTGTCTCTTATGATTACTGGCTACAGTTCTTAGTCCAGCTTTTGCACGTACCAACACCAGTGCTGAGAGAACTGGCCACACCATCACCACATAACAGCTAAGAGAGGGACGATCCTTACTTGACAGACCGTGTCTGTCCAACTATACAAAAGGATGCCAACTCCTTCAACCAGCCCTCCATCTTTTATTTCAGGGCTAATCCCACCCTCCACAGGCTGGGCCTTCCCCATCAGCTAGACAATCTCCTACAAGCTTGCTCTGCGCCCAACTCAACTATTCTCTACAAATGTGCCCAAAACTCAAACCCTCAACTGTCAAGTTGACACCTGTGCCTAACTATGACATGTGTAAAGCATAAGCCATGCACTGTAGCACTTAGTTTTCATTTTTGAAACTGAGACTCGTTAAATTAGTTTTCATTTTTGAAACTGGGGCAGTTGTTTGCTGCCACACTAGGCCCTTTTGATACACATTTTAAAATTATTACTATTATTACTATGTGTACATACATGCATATATGCATGATGGAACAGTGTATAGAGCTAATCTAGAGATCAGGGAATAGTTTTGTGGAATTGAATATCTGATTTTTTACAACCCCAAAAATTTTCTTTGGTCTTTTAGAAGTCTTCCCTGCAGCTAATGACTTCAATAAGAACATTTTTAACTTTTTCTTCTACAGAGATAATTAGGCAAGAAAATGAACAAGGTGAATTATTAGTATAATAGTAATAAATAGTATATAGTAATAAAATAAAACAAAAACAAAATAGCTCTTACTTATTTTTTTTCTGTGTGTATATGATACATGCATACATACATGCATATTTGCCTGCCAGTAGGTACACACGTTTATGCATGGATACATACATATGCATATGGAGGTCCCGGGCTGATATCAAGAATCATCCTTGATCTCAATTACACCTTATCATTTTGAGCCTAAGTATTGACTTAAACCCAGAGCATGCCATTACAGCTAACCAAATTGCTATGGGGATTCCTTGTTTGTCCAGCATTTTTTTACTCAGTTCCTTTTGCTCGTGAGCAAATGTTTTAACCATTGAGACATCTCCCAGTCCAGCTCTTATTTTTAATGTATCTTGAAGATGTAGTCTGAAATATCAGTTTCTATAGTTATCTTTCCATTCTGCTGAGGAAAAAAAAACTTATTAAAGGCAAGCCATGCAAACCTGGAGAAATGTGGACAAACTCCTAAATATCTGTGCTTTACTGTCCTATTAGCTAAACTATGAATTGTGTCGTGATCATAAGTTGTGATGTTCACATGTAATGGTTTCTGACAAAGGATATAAAATGTTTGATCTATTGTGAACATTCAACAAATGCCACCATCTTTCAGCACAGGCTGTCTTTAATTAGAATTTCTCTTTCATTTGATACTGAAAATTGTCCATTAGGACTCCAATTTTGCGTCAAGTTTTTTGAATCTTGTAGCTTTTTTGGTAAATCAGTGGGTGACATTTGGGCGGGTATTGATGTACTAACAAAGCAAAGATTGTGTGCATAAATTCAAGTTTCCCCTTTACCCCCTATTCCAAAGCATTAGGCCTTCTCTCTCATCTTTAAAAGGGAACAGATCTCAGGACATATGGATCAGTGGAAACCAAGTAACAATACTCAGCCAGTAAGTCAAAGCACATGTCTTATGAAGCTGTCATATGTGTGTTCCATGCCAGGAGCTTGTCAAATATTTTTCACTTAAACCTTAACAATAACTTCTGAGGCTCTTGTTTTACCCTTATTATATTCACAAGGAAACTGAATTTTGGGATTTTAAACCATTTTCCAACTTTATGTAGGCAGAAAAGGAGAGCAATTAAACCCAGATCTATCAGTCCTTAAAGTCCAAATCTGGAAATACTAGAGATCTTGCACCTATTGATTACACTGGGACCACTTTAATACTTGGTTCTTAATATCTAGTGGAACAGAAATGGAGGAATGAGGGTACAGAAGGAATCCAGAGGGAGGAGGTGAGATTCACAAGAATTAATCATAAAAGCTAGAACATGTGACTACTGTAATTTTCAGTTATTTGTGAAAATATAACAGTGATTCCATGTTTTTTAATGCTGCTCATTTGTTCTGAACACACATTCTGCGACTTTTGGAGAATAATGCTTCTAAAATCTAATGCAAGACTTTTGGTTGTTTAATGATCCAAGACCTAATGAAGATTCACTAATTGTCTACAAGGGACCCAACTACCAACAGGAGGCAATTTCATTTTCTAAGTCATTTTTGGGACCAAATTCTATTTCTATAAGTTCTATATTGATCTTCAAAACTGCATTTTAAAATTATATATATATATATTATATAACACACTATATATGTTAGCAGAATGAAAGACTGATTTGTTTTAAGTTAACATCTACTCACTGTTTACCATATGACCCCTTACATGGGTTCATACCCAGAAGCCTGATTCCTTTCCTTTCTCTGATGCATTACTTTGTCAGTTTTAAAGAGCATATAGAAAAGCAGAATTTGTCCCCAATGTCATTTTCATGAACCCAAAACTAACATTGTTTTACTAAATATAAGGCTTTTCTGACTCAAAAGTAGTTATTAACCTCCTTGAAAATAATAAATGGTGAATTAAATATGTGTTTTTCCTTTCCACCAACTTATGGGAATAATTTGATTATCTACTAGATGTGGATGTTAAAGCACATGACGCACATAAAAGAAAAAGGATACATTCTGTCTCTTCACCTCTGCAAAGATGGAGAAGTCATGTAGACACCCAGGATAAACCAAGAATAGCCACTAAAGAGTTACTAAAAAGTGAAAAATTTTCTTGAAGATAGGTCGTTTAAGGTGAAGATCCTAAAGAAAGAGCTATAAAATTCCACAGGCAGCAAGTAGAAAGAGCAACAATGAAAATGCTTAAGAGGGGGAAATGAGGAACTAGGAGGAGCTAAGGAAGTATGAAATAGCACTAGGATGGTATAGCAGTTACTTTTAACTATTGCTGTGAGAGAGCACTCAAAGTCAATCAACTTAAGGGAGAAAGGGAGACTTATTCAGCTTACAGTTCCAGAGGGGAGAAACAGTCTTTCAAAGTGGAGGCAGTATGGTTGGCTGGCCAAAGCTGGAGGAGGCTAAGTCACTGCAGAAATCTTGGAGGCTGAGAGCTGCAAGACTGCTGCAAAGGCAGACTTCTCCTGGAGGTAGGATGGGACTAATCCACCTGAAGGCCTACCCCTTGTAACTGCCTTCCTCCAGCAAGGCTCCACCTCTCAAGGTGCCATGACCTTGCCAAACACATGAGAATGTGAGGGACACATTTCAAACCGCGACAATCCACCTCTGGTCCCCACAGGCTCATTGTCATCTCATTATATAAACCATACTTAGTTCAACTTTAAAAGGCTTCATAGACTACATCAGTAGTCCCAACACAGTCCAAAAGTCCAAGCCTCCTGTAAAATCAAAAGACAAATTACATATTTCCAGCATACAATGGCACAGAATAAACATTCCCATTCCAAAAGGAAGGAATGGGAGCATATCCAGGAAAGATCAGTCCATAACAAGACCAATAAGTAGCAGGACAAACTCCAGATCTTGTAACTCCAAGTCCAACAGGTGAGCCTCTCATTGAAATCATCTCAGTTCCAAAAGGCTTTGGTTACACCTTCCAATGCAGCTGACCATAGAGCACATCACTCTCGTGGGCTGACTCCTCCCAGGGTACACAGCTCTCCTTGGCAGATGTCCCACGTTGTCTCTGGCATCTCTGACATCTTTACTTCTCAATGGCAAGCTTTTAGGAAGAGGGCAAAACGTCACTAAACTCTCCACCAACACATGGCTTTATGTGTCACTTGTCCAGTTACAAGCACAGTCTCTGTTCCCCTCTGGGTCATAACAAGCTAGGCTTCCACTGCCAGCTTCTCTCACAGCATTGCTCTCCTTGGAGCTCTCACGAGAAAGGCCCATTTGACCCCACCGCCAAGTTGCAAAGAGTTTCCCAGCACAAAGTCCCAAAGTTTTCCATATTTCTTCCAACAAACAGTTTCAAAGGCACACTAGCCACATCACAGCATTGGCCATAATGCTAAGTATAAACTCTCAGCTTTACAAACAGCTTCACGGGTTGTGGCACCAGATGCTCTTAGTCTCACAGCAATACGCCACAACTCAGTATCAATTTCTGTAGCAGTTACGCTTAACTATTGCTGTGAGAGAGCACTCAAAGTCAATCAACTTAAGGGAGAAAGGGAGATTTATTCAGCCTATGGTTCCAGAGGGGAGATACAGTCTCTCAAAGGGGAGGCAGCATGGCTGGCTGGCCAAAGCTAGAGACGGCTAAGTCACTGCAAACATCTTGGAGGCTGAGAGCTGCAAGACTGCTGCAAAGCAGACTTCTACTGGAGATAGGATGGTACTAATCCACCTCAAGGCCAACCCCTTGTGACTGCCTTCCTCGAGCAAGACTCCGTCTCTCAAGGTGCCATGACCTTGCCAAACACGAGACTGTGGGGGACACATTTCAAACCATGACAGATGGTAAGATACAACCAGATGGAAGCCTCCTATATTATTAGTATGTTAAAAAATGTGTTTAAAAAACAATTCCCCTCTATACAGGGGAACACAAAGAGAGGAAGATAAGACAAAAAGGAAAAATACCCTCCAATACTCCAACTAGAACCCATAAACAATATTTCAAGTATCAGATACATGGCACTTTCTAATGAGATGTTGTTCAGAGAAGTCTCAAAAGCCCCCTTAATAGTACAGGCTTTTGTCATTTATCTTGGTTACCCTCCAAACTAACGTTAAGACACCATTCCTAAAGATGCAACACATGTCGATCACAGGATGCAGATAAACAAAACACCAACTGGGACTGGTCTAGAAGCTTCCTGTTTGTTAGATAGTTTTCATAGTACCAGAAACTACTATACAAGCCATTGTCAGAGAAAAGCAATCAATAGATTCATCAATCCATGAAAAGTACAAACTTGTTCCACCCTGGCAAAAGGTGATCATCAGTGCAATAGTATATCAAGGAGGCAACCCACAGCTTTATGATTTGATCAAAGCCCACTTTTCAGCAAGGATCACATTCCTAGCACTGTAAATGAGAACAAGAACATATGGAAGAGGAGGATACAGGCTTTGGGGGAGTGCAAATTATTAAGTTTTTTTGCTATATAGACACTATATCAAGCTCTCTTTTAAACATTGTCATAACCTATAGAGTGGAGAAACATTCAGAACTCAGTCTAGAAGCTTCTTCGTTTAGTGGAAGATGTTTATTACAGAAAATCACAACTGATCAAAGTACGCAAGATAATTGATGGCAGGTTATTTGCTCCTAAATAGGATATCTAAACCACCCCATACTGCAAAGCTCAGGGATCCTTCCAGAAAAGAGATTGGCAAAATTGTAAGAACCTAAAAGTGGGCAAAGGTGTGGCTAGACATTTTCTTCTGGGTGTGATGGAGTGGTTGTAGCTATTATCTCACAGAAGCTCTGTATATTTTCATAGGATCTACATGGGATTTGTCCTATCAGCATTTCACCACAGAAAGAGAAAGACTTCACAAGTCCTTAAAACTTCCTTTCCTGGGAAACTGATGAAGGATAATGCTGATGGAAGGTGGGAAAAAGAAAATGCTTTTCTCAGTCGCGTACACACTAATATATGCCTTATGTGCCAGCAAGTATTCACACATGCTATCGAAGGCAACCAAGATGAACCTGTGACCACATATGTGAAAAGGCATGAAAATAGGAAAGGGACTGACAAGGAAGAGGAAAAGTTGTAAATCGAAAAAGAAAGAGGGGTGGGATTGGGGATTCAAGTGTAAAATATGTCAAAAATTCACTATATTCATGTATGAAACACTAAAAATATGTTTAAAAAAGTACTGCTGTTGAGGTTGATTATAAACCTCTAGAGATGAACAATTTAATTGAAATTTGTGTACCCTTGAAGTTTATTAAACAAGATAGTTAAGAAGATTAAAGGATAATCTAATAATATGGTCTATATTTAACATTCATAAATGGGTAAAGTAATAGGCAAGTAAAAAGGGAGCCACATTATACATATGTCAAAGAGACAAAACTCCATTATTGATAATCATTCATTTCCTAAACATTGGCTCTTAAAAGTATTTTTAAATATTACTTGGGTTTAGCAAGAATGGGAAACACACTGCAGGACATCCTGTTTCTGTAAGTTTGCTGTTCTTGGTTGAGCAATGTGAACTTTGTTCCCGAGGCCAGGACTCATAATCCCTCTGGTTTTTATAAGTGGTCCATAATCCCTCTGGTTTTTATAAGTATACCCTGTAGAGCTCTGAAAAAAAAAAAACTACATGCAGTAATATGGTTTGACTTCATTAGCTAATATAGATATTCCAAAATGCAACAGCATCACACTACTGGCAAGAAGACAGAGCATCTTAATTCTGTAATTATCAGTGGTCAGAAGAAAAGTCAGTGTGATAAAAGCAACTTAGAGCATACATGTCTGCTTCATAACTGTCACCTTAGTCACTATCCTCAGACCTGTGTGACCTCCCCAGCACACACACACACACACACACACACACACACACACACACACACATACACATACACACACAGTATAATGGAGACTTCCCATCTGCCTAATGCCTCTTGTTGTCAATCATTCTGATCTCAGGGCTCTGACAGGTCAGCAACCAAAGCTGTTGACTGACTGCGGTGGCAGATAAGTTTTGAAGATGGGTGGCCACACAAAGAGAACTCCAGAGGGAGAAATGTGCTGGATGAAGTCTTTGAAAGTCTAGAAAAGACAGCTCATGCATTTCTAGAAGTCATAAATTGTCACACTAAGCTGATGACCTCATAGTAGTGATATTTGTTATTGAAAGAAATATGAATAACAACTTGTCCTGAAATAATTTCATGATGTCCTAGTAAACAGTGTCAAACAAGCAGAGTACTCTAGTATTTTACATTACTTTTAAATGTTAAAAAATACACACAGACCTCTTGATAGCTCACAAGCAAAATGAGATACAAATGAAAACTTTATATCTAGTTTAGAAAAGTATTCCCCCATTTTATCATGTAATACATTATAGTGTGTGCAAAGTTATTTTTATTTTGCATGTACACTACAGTGTTCAACATTTTAATTGCCACTTCCTCAATAAAATTATTGGAAACCTTCCATCTTGCCATTAGCACTTGCAAAATAACTGTTAACAATATGTTATCCAGACTCAGAAACTTTATAATTAATGTTGGAATAGTCTTCAAAGTCTAGTGACTAAAATATATCCTATAAAAATTACTGGACTTCATTCAATGCTTCTCTGCTGTTTTAAAGTTCAGTAAATGTGTTGAGGAGGAGATATTTGGCACACTAAGCTAGGCAGTCTGGCAGAGAGACCTGAGATACTGGAGAGCATAATGTCTACTGCATGGTAAATATGAGAAAGGCGTCCATAGTATCAGTGCAGCCCCTAAAAAACTGAAGGCTCTCTGACCAAATGTGACTCCCGATTGGGTTCTGAATAGTCATGTGGGGCTATATTCCCACCTTGTCAGTTGATGAGGTGCTGGGGCAGGTTCCATTTAGGCAATAAAACACAACAGGCCATGTATATATCTGGGTGATTATAGCATAACTCAGATTATGTTATAAGTCATGAGGCTGAAGGCCAAGTGTCTTAACTCCATGCATAGTACAATATTGGCCCTGAAACACACTGCCTGAAGTGTCTTATTGCTGTCAAGAAATGGAATTTCTACAGTACATTAAGAAAAGGAAAACACTTAGCACAGTGGATTTAAAATAACCATGGCTATGACATCACTGACAGCTAATCAAAACTCTAATTGCAACCAGAGTTCCAAGACTATTGTATAAAAGACACAGGCATGGATACAGGAGAGAACAATGCCTATGTCATGAAACCTTCAGTAGCACAGGACCTGAGGCAGGCGCAGGCGGACTTCAGACTGTCTCATTAGCAGTGAGTCAATGTCTTCCCAGTTAACTCACCTCGGGCAATTAAACCAAGGAAAAGTAGAGTAAACACTCCTTGAATGTATCTTTCCTGCTTCATTTACCATCCTTGTTTTAAATGTTTCTCTAAATTATTAAAACAAGAGATTGCATACATTAGGAAACAAACATCCAGTTCAAACGTTTTAGAAGACATGAAAGGTGATAATAAACTGAAAAGAATTTGGCAGGGAGGTCACATGTTCCTTGTGACCCATGCACAGAATTAAGTAGATATGGACCAAAATGATTGAAGTCAGCATGTGGTCATAAGAAGGCAGTAGAGACTACATTTGACTCTGCCTAACATCACCAAGCAGAACATGCATTCCAGTTAATCCAGTTAAGATCCAGTTAATCACCTCGGTAAATTCAGCTATGCCAAGCATACACGGAGGAAGTGTGCTGAGATGGCGGTACCGGGAGCACCACCGCGGCGTCCTGAATGAAAGAAAGCAAAGGAAGATTTGTCTCTGGAGTCCGAGGATTTGGATCTGATATCTTCTGGGTCACTGAATAGGAACAGTTTGATTTTTGAAGTCTTCAATTCCCTCAGGCAAGTTTCCCCAGAACAAATTCTGGTTTACAGGCACTAGTTCCTCAGATTCAAATGAAGCTCCTCTGCTTTGTTTCCTGAAAGTTCATTGAAAATGCTATGAGAAAGAAAAACGTAACTAGGAAATATTACATGTGTACTGGGCAAGGGAAACCACGACAATCTTGCAGATAAGGGATTGCCAATACAATTTGCTAAATGGCAGCAGAGCTATGGGTTCTTATTGGTAAAAGTGAATGGAACTTTGTCCCATCAAAGGGTGTACTCAGGTTCTAGAACACTCGTCCCACAAAATATGTGCTCTTTCTTCTCAGTTTAGGAAACATTTTTATGTATGTCGCATGCTCACAAAATAATATATGCATCCTATTGTGGCAGAATATTTATAATCCTTTATTTATATTTTTATTTATTTATTATATTATTTATGTGTGGTTAACTAGTAATCTATTTATATGTACTTCAATAATCTCTGTTAATATTGATTTATTATAATATTTGTATTAGTTGGCTTCTTTTGGAACAATGAAAATGCTAAATGGCAAATAAATGACTAAAATTAAATATAAATAAATTTGAAATCTCTAAAAAGATTATTCTCTTACTTTTATAAAACAAAGCAGTTTTCTTTATAATGTCTACATTGTATATATTGAGATTTTAAATTTTAGACTAGTTTAGTAGAAATATTAAAGATGACTAAGTATTTTGGTTTAAATGGCATCTAAAACTTAAAATATGTTTTGATAAACTTGAAATAAGCCACATTTCCAAATTCTGTATTAATGATCTTGTCTAGATCTTTATTAACTAAGATTCCTTATAGTTTTTATAGTTTGTTACATATATAAAGATAAGGTAAAAATAGAATCAAAATTTATAATTTGCAAAGTTAATGACAGGAAATTAAATTTTGTTATATTCTTTTAGTAACTGAAAAAATAAAAAATTATTCTACTAATGCTACTATTAAGACACTGTTATATCTCATAAAAATGAAGTATTATATAAAATTTTAAAAAAGAAAAGTTTAGAATATTGCTTGGGAGGTAGCTCAATGAGTGTGTCAGATCGCCAGAACCCACATGAAGCTGAGCACAGTAGCATGTGTCTGTAATCTCAGCAATCCTCTGGTAAGATGGGAGGTTGAGACAGGAAAATCCTCAGATGCTCATAAGCAAGCTAAGCTGGTGCATGCAATACAAAGCAAGAGACCCTGTCTCAAAAAAAGTGCATTGAAGATCAACACTGGATGTTGTCTTCTGACTTTCACATCTGTGGCATGCATAAATACACATGCATGTGAGTATGCATGAACAGAGAGAGAGAGGGAGTTTTTTATTTAAAAAACAGAGAGAGAAGGAGATTGGAACCTCAAAGAACCCACATGAAGATCTCATCGGACCTTGAGTAGCTAGGGAGATAGACTGCCAAAATCAGATACTCCTCTATTCCAACCCATTTCCACTAAAAAGACTGTTGCTTCAGAGTCTGTCAATCTGACCACATTTCAGAAGCAGAGTCTTTGCATTTGAAAAGTAAAGACAAGGTCACGAGGGGCTGAAGTAGAGCCCATATCCATACTGCTGTCACTGGACCCTCATTAGACCAAGGAAATGTTCTCAAAGAGGGAAGAAGGTAGAGTTTGAGGTGATGCCACCACAAGCCATGGAAAGTCCAAGGAATATGGCACCAGTAAGAGGCAAAGAAGGACTGTCCCACTAGGGAACTTCAAAGACAACATGACCCTGTTGACACTGTGTTTTGATGGCTAACCTTAAAAACATGCAATGAGTTTCTGTGATTTTAAGCTACCTGCTTTGAGGTCATTTTCTTCAGTCCCAAGGTTGTGACTTAGATACTATGTAAAGTACTGCTTCACAGGACAATTTCTTCCAACCACATGCACATCGGTTTCTCCATTTAGATAGTAAAATCATAGGCCTTATTCACTCCCTAGCCAAGCATGCGGGCTGATTGGTACCATCCTTTCACTTTGCTTTTCCTCATTGTTTCTTGTGAAATAATCATGCATGTGGAAATAGAATAGCAGGCTGCGAAGAGAGTTTTAAATAATGGAACTGAATATTTCTCTGTGCTATGAGGCTTACATGGAGATAAAATCTGCAACCCAGCCTCATTAGGACTATTATCTCCTGGTGGGTGACCACATAAGCTAAGGATCCAAGCCACATGAGTGTGATTACATAGATAATGTGATCCAATTGTTGCATTATTTATCTTGACATATTGCTTTCTGTTTACTGCACTACATTATGCATTCAAGAATTATAAAGTACTTAGGATGAAACAGCTATGCTTCTCCAAGTTATAATAATGCCTTTCTGAATGCTTAAAGAATTTTTCCTCTACCTCATGCTACTCATTAAAAATTCTTTTCTAAATTAGTTTAATTTGCATCAGGGGATGCATAAACAGGAAAAGTCCTAATCTTTGGCTTATAAACATGTTCAGTAATAATGACAATCAGGACTATACTTTGGTTTCATCAACCACAGGACTATTGGCAAGGTGGGTTTACAAAGTAAATGAGCCTGGTGGGACTCCTTGTTCTTAGATGTTGTCATAGATCCTGATACCAATGGGGCTTTGGGTCAAAAGTGCAGTTCTTGGCATTCTTGTCTCTATTCCAGTAGCTGTGTCATGAACAGAGAAAATAATCATAATGATAGCAGTATTAAGAATGATAGCTAACATTTATTAAGTACTTACTATGTCTTAGGCACCTGTGCTAAGAATTTTGCTAATTATCTTGTTTACTATCATAAAAAATTCTAGCACACAGGCACTATTATTACCCCTGTTTCAAAGGTGAGATATCAAGTTAAAGGTGAAAGATGATTGTATCAAATTAGATCCATCCTGTTATGGAAGGACCAGAACTTGAATGGAGGACTCAGAGGGAAGTTTGGGATTCACACAAAAGGATGTTCCAGGGAATGGGAGGGAGAAAGGGGGAGGCACTGGGAGAAGGGGAGGAAGGGGGTGAAAGGAAGAGGAAAATGGGGGGAGGGTGCAAGGAGGACTGGGGAGGGGTGGAGGGAGGGGAACAGGTGCCTATTAAGCTTGTATGATTGGGAAAAATAAATAAATAAATAAACTTAAAAAAATAAAAGAATAAAAGAAGAGAGACTGATAAAGAGAGTTTACAAATGTGAATAATGAATAAAGGTAAGAGAAACCAGCAAGCAATGGTGAAGTGTTTACATTTTCAACAGGTTCTTATGATTCCAGGTTGGATTGTCATAAGACTAGCCCACAACACTGAACCCCTTGATGCAAGAACATGGCCATTGCCAAATCAACCTGGCAGATAGGTGCCCAGGGAGATAAATCTCCTGACCTGTCTCCTCCACCTATTGAGTTTGCTGAAGCATTTCAAGTGGACCGAACCCTGAAAACTAGAGAGCTTGGAGCATGTTGTTTCAGTCTCTAGAGATCAGTTTCCATGCAAAGCAGAGGCAGGAGAAGAAGAATAGATTAGAAGGAATAAATGACAGTCTAAGTCACAAAGTAACTTACCAAGAACATGCATTAACTTTCAGGTGATATAACTAAAATGAACTTGAGTCAGGGCTAATCCACCCAACTATTCAGGTTTTTTTCCATATGTAAATAGGAGAGAGAAGGAGAGATAGAGAAATTGAGAGAGAGAGAAGGAAAGTACATGTATGCGTGCCTGATTGTACATAGATTGAGGTCAGAGGACAACTTTCAGAAGTTAGTTCTCTCCTTTCTACCATGTGAACTTCCATGAATGAACTCGGGTCACCAGGTTTGTGAGCACACACTTTACCCACAGAGCTTTCTCACTTGTCCTCAACTACTTTACTCTTCACTCTGAAGGAAGAAATTTCTTATTAAGAGCTAATAGTGAGTAGGGGGGTGAGTTTTCTCTCCCCTGCCCTTCTAGAAATACATCCACAGCTTCCCTGTTCCAGATTCTCAGATACACAATGAGAAGTTTTCTGCAGAAATGAGAGCACACGCAGCCTTACCTCCACTAGATTATAAATTTCATTAGCATGGGGATTTTAATCAGCTTTTGCACTGTGATGGAAACAGAGTTTCTGGAAAACAAGAATTGTCTGTTGGATCAAAAACATACACTTGTCTTCCAAAAGAAATTTACCAGCAAAGAAATGAGCAATGACGTGATCTGACCCTGTGTTTATCTTTCTTATTTTTTTTGATTTTTGTAGTTGTAAAACGGTTCTGGTTTTTAATTAATAGATTTTTTCAAGACAGGGTCTCATGTAATCCAGGCTGGCCTAAAACTCCCTAGGTAGTTTCGATGACCTTGAATTTCTGATCCTCCTGACTCTATGTCCTGAATGCTGAATGTATATAACCATGCCTGGTTTCATATGCCTGGCTGGAGATTGAACCCAGGGATTCCTAAATGCTAGGTAGACACTCTATCAGCTGTGCTATAACAGTTACATTGTAATGTGTGTATTTATATACTCTAAAGCTTTCATATACAAATACAATGGATCATTATGTCTCCATCCCCCATTATCTACCCCCACACTCCCTGCTATCCTCCTCCACACGTTTGCATTTCCACTCGGGTCCTACTCCCATGTCCCTCTACATGTGCGATCCATTTTGGCCTTATACAAGAGGACTTCATTGTCATGTGCCCAAGCACAGCTGAGGCATGGGCGGCCCACCAGAAGATGAACAACCAAGTAAATAAGCTCCCCCTACCCTGTCCAGCACCAGTCCCATCCAGTTTCTCAGGGTAGCACAATATCTCCTGAGATATTCTCTCATATCTGGTGAAATGCTGATAGATGAGATATTGTGGAGATCTAGTACGAGTAGATATCACTTCATTGAGCTCTTAGTTATGGCAGCCCTGAAATGAACAGAAGTTTTGCTGGTAGTATCTTGCCCCACCTTTAGGCTCTTACAATCGTACTGTCCCCTCTTCTGCATACTGAACCTTGGAATGGGCAGTGATTGAGATGTCATGTTTAGGGCTGAGTCATTCACAATCATTTTTGCTTTAAAGCACTTTGGCCAGTTGTGATTCTGTGCATTACACATCTTCAATTGCATAAGGGTATTCTTGGTTGGATTCTGAGTGCTTCTCTGACCTAAGGGTATAATTATAAGTGTTTATATGGCAGTTTATTTTCAAGTATTCATAGTTAACTTTAGGAATTTTGTTCTCACCTAGGGTTTATGGTCTCCTCTTCCATGGATATTTGGCTAGGTTTACACCATACCAGGCATGTGTTTCTTGCCATTAAATGGGCCTTAATGGCAATCGAAAGCAGTTGGTCACCCCCATACCTTCCATACTATTATTGCACCATTGAACTCCTCTGGACAGAGTATCGTTATTTACCTTGCAGCATTCACAGCTGGGTGAGATCACTGATCACTTTTCTTTCCCTAGCAGGCTACATCATACCTTCTGGCTTTGGCTTTATGGGGCTAGCCAGCAAGGGGGACATGTCCATATCCACTCCAGTTCATTTTTCCCATTTCCCATGATCATTATGTGTATCCAACAGTTATGTGTTTTAAACAGAGAAAAGCTACTGAACACACATGTCATGTTTCATGCTAAGAGTTCCACATATATATCTTAAGTGATCTTTATCATGGACTCCTCTGAGATCTGTAGCTTATTAAATAAATATTACTGACACATTTATGAGTAAGATTCAGACCCAAGTGTATCTGGCTATGCCAAAATTTACACCTCTTTCCCCATACTGCTCTCTTGATTTTGATTCTTACTATGTTGCTTGAGCATAATAATTCAGTCGGTGACATCCAGGCCCTGGTGTTGCTAGGCCCTCATGACTCCTTTGACACCCTTGACCAGCTCCACTTCTGCTGAGGCCAGTCAGGATGCTGTGCTTCCTGTGATGGCGCCAAGCTCTGGGTCTTCTCCATCTATCATGTTTCCCATTCTATCTGCTTTCCTCCGGATGGTAGTGCTTGTCTCATCAAGCTCTCAGTGCCTTGATGCACCTACCTTATGCTAGAGGGGATGATTACACAAGGCAAGACTTTAATGCCTTTAACTGGGAAAAGCTGAGACCCTGAAAGAGGGGATGAAGACAGCTGGACAAATGGCCCTAAAGATGTTGGTTCTGCAGAGTCCCCTGAGATTTTTGGAACTGTTTCTTTTCATTTGGAGAAAGGCGAGAAGGAACTTCCCCTGCAAGCACAGATCTATCCCCTTAGGAAGCAATATGGGTTGTTTTGTTGGTTCAAGGACATTCTCATGTAAAGGAGTACTTATGGAAGGTTCCTTTGATTAGTTTGCAGCCCTCTAGCTCACTGCAGCCTCTTCTGGTAAACACTGATGTACCTCAGGATTGTCCCTGGCTGCGCCTCTTCACTCCTTTCCCATGTCCATCAATCAATCTCAGCTTATCTATACCCTAAGGGTTATTTCCTCAATGTCTGACTGTGACCAAACAATGACTCAACCATCCAGCAGCAGCCATATGTTTTGCACTCTACTTTTGGGGAGAAAAACCTCTCTTTTAAGCTATTCCTTCTTTGTGTATTCTGTCTTAGCCCTAAAAATTCGCTTCATATTATATTTTTATAGTTACTCTCAATCACAGTTTAATAATTCTTTAGATTAGTACACACTTGTTTATATTACACTGTTAGTTTCTATTTCCTGAATCTATCAAAAACCCAAAATGTAAGATTAAATGAGCAAAGACCTTTTACCCTGAGGAATTTTCTCATCGTGTTATATTAAACACCCTGACCAGGATACCCAGGGATATAACAAATTCACCAATGAGCAGCTCTTGGACGGCTTCAGTAAGGCTTTGGAGCAACTTGAAGAAAAGCACAAATGCCTGGGTTGCCCTGGTTGAAGGTAGAGTGAAGTGGGAAAGTAGGTAGGTTGGGTGAACACATGCTGAGGCAAGAAGACTCTGTTCTATGGGAAGCCTGGAGGACAACAGCTTGAACTAAGGTCGATAAAAGCACATTCGTAGTGGAGGCATGAGCCTCACTAAGTTCACTGAGCTCCTCTCTGAAGAGCAGGACCTACTGTAATTAAACAATCACAAAGCCAGACTTGTTCATACTTACAGCTATCAGAAGGCAGAAGGTTTCAAGTATTTTAATAACTTGCAAAGTTAAAGAGCTACTGAAAGGCCTTGAGATCCTGGAAGTTGTAAATATGATTAATAGAACATGGTATCTCTAAGGAAAAAAATAGACCTTACAGTACCCAACACAGTGCTGCTTAACTTCTACAACCAGAGAAAAATCAATAATGCAAGAGAAAAAGGCTGAGGGTAAATTTATCAATTAAAACGTACAAGTTCTTTGTTCCTGGAGTTGAGCCAATTTTCATATCCAAACCATTGATTTGAAGGACTCCACTGAAAGAAGGATACTGCAACACTTTAATTAACACATGAAAAAATTGTTATCTCATTTTATTCCCTAAGTGGAACTTGTGCCCAAGGGTGACCAAAAAATATTCTGGGGAAGAAAATATTTAGACAACTGATGGATAACTTAACATGGGGCTAAGTTGACACTGATTGCCAGAGTATCAAAGCACACCTAGAATGGGGGCTGATGTGTGACAGGTAATAAATGGAGTTCTGATTAAGTTTTGGCTCATGAGATCCATAGAACCAGTGGTGGGGGTTACCCCACACAGTTGGATCTGAATATGTGGGTTAAGACTTACCACATAAACTCCAAATGGAAACCTAGAAACTGATCTTTTCTCACTGTCTAAAATAGGAAGCAGAATCCCTATCATTAAAAAAATGCTCCAATTATTCTTTAGTGTTCTCCTTGTAGAAACAAGGTATTTCCAAACCTTTAGCTCTGTTATCTAAAACCATAACAGTCGTTTTGTTGACATAAGTGTCACAATTTCAAATTCCATCTCTTATGCCATGATTTATTATTAAACTATGGATATTTGCAAATCTCACCTAATTAAAGCTATTTTTAAAGAGCTCTTGAGAAAGAACAATATGACTGTAAGTCAGACAAGGAAACTGTCTACCTTCTAGACACAATTATGGTTATCATAATTGTGATTTATCAACAATAAGCCTAATGATGACATTCTAAAGATATTGCATTGATTCCAAGTGCTTTACTTCCCCCAAGTTCTTCTACATGACTGCTGTTTCCTCTGAACATGTATTTAAAGATTCAGCACAGAAGTCACCTTTTCCAAGCTCCCCTGAAAGTCTATACATATGCCAGATTTGTTCAGTTATCCTATAGTCTTCATATAGCATCCTCTGTAGGTTAATGGTTTCCATAATATGCTATCTTTTTGTATGGTTACCTTTAACACGTGTCTTTGTATTAGACTATATCATGGTTCGAGCTGTCCGTACAGACTCGTGTTTGATTCCTTAGCTGCTGTTAGTGTTTGGAAAGGTCATGGCACCTTGGGGAGGTAGAGCCTTGATGGGGGAAGGCATGGTACAGAGGCCAACTTTGAGGTAAGTGGTCTGCCCTGCTTCCATAAGTAGTCAGCTCTAGCAGTCAGCTGCTCTCTCTCTCTCTCTCTCTCTCTCTCTCTCTCTCTCTCTCTCTCTCTCTCTCTCTCTGCCATCATGATGTCTGAAGTGACCTGAGCTGTCTCCAGTTTCTACTGCCTTCCATGCCTTTCCTGCCATAATGGACTATGTCTCCCCTCTGGAAGCATGAGCCAGATAAATCTCCATTTCTCCCTTAGATTGTGAGGGTTGTCTCACAGCAGCAGAGGAGGAAACTGCAACGGACTAAGAGTTCCTTGAGTCCAGAGTCTGTATGACATTTGTGTTGGGTCTCAGTAGGTTAAGACAATGACTGACATGACTGACAACATGATTGGCAGCCCATAAATAGTAAAATGGTAAATTTCACTCTTTTATTGTGGTATTTGGATTGTATACCTGCTCTGCATAATGCAGTTCTTTATGAGTGATTTCTTCCAGAACGTATTGTACTGTTTAAAGAATGTGTGGATCGGCAACTTTCCAGTTTATTTTTTTAACTAGAACATTACCTATTCCAGACCACCCAGCAAGGTTCAGTTCCCATAGTCACTGTCCTGCACCCAGACTGAAACACTGGACTTCAGTCCATTCCAGGTGGGGATCTTGGCATACACATTTCCACAGATGCATCCTCAGAAGAGCAATGGACTATGGTATGGACAGGAGATGTCTGACCTGCAGGACAGAGTGTGGCTTCAGAGGACTTGCTTTCGAGTCCCACAGCTTCCACACTCCTTGCAGGGGTGCTTAATATGCCACAAGTCTCTTGAGATAGCACAACTCTTCACTCCCTGCTTACAGCTTTACTCTGTTGGATGCTACAGGGCTGTCTATTGCAAAAGAAGGCTCTAACACAGTGGTGGGATCAGTATGAGCTTAATCTGACCAGAAACTGTCTTAATTCAACTTTCGTATCACTTTTTAAGCTATAAATGCCTTATTTCGCCATCTGCAAGAAAAAGCCGCTGCCATCAAAATTGTGATTCAACTGTGAGTTATAAGAAGCCAAGCACAGCAGCATAGTTAACAGGAAAGACTGAACCTTCAAACATCTGTGCACAGCAGCTGATATGACGCTGACTCTTTTATCTTATTTCCGCTGCCTGATATATTTTCCCCATGTTTGACATGTGAAACTATGAGACATCAATACATCCAGATGTATTCTTTACCAGAGTAGAAGACATCTAACCAAACATTAAGACCAAATAACTTCACTACCATTTTAGTCAGGCTTTTCCTGTCACTTTGCATGTGTGGAAAAAGGGAAAATAGGAATGTTACTAGCTTCTGAAGTATGTTAACCTAGATTCTCATTCCAGCCACTTGACAAAATTGCTTCCATGGGCAAGTTGTTTCTTGTTACTACTCTTATGTTTTATTGTAAATGAAACTGGATGGTTTGATTAACTGAAAAATTAAGTGTTTTCCATTATTTCATGTCCATCTTATGAGACATCCTATCTACCCTTAAACACCAAACCCCACAGAGAGAAAAGACAGGAAAATAAATAATTACATCCTAAAAATTTTCTATTTATTAAGGGAAGTCTTGGCTTAGATTTCCAGGAAACCATTACAGGTGTAAGAATTAGAAACATTTCAAGTCAATATCTATCCAGTGCCAGATGTGGAATAGACATTATGAACTAACTGAATTGCTAGCACTGAAGTTAAGTCATGCTAAATAAATCTATTTCATCTCCTTTCTTACTCCCATATAAGCAAATGTTTGTTTCAGACAACAGTCCACCATGTAATGTGAAGGTTTTTTAAAGTGCAATTAAAGCTCATCCAACCAACTCCCCTGCTTGGAGTGCAAATATTCTGTTCTGCTGCCCACTCTGTCCACTCAGATGGCAAATTGAATATTAATTGTTGCTATTTGTTAATTAGTGAATTCTTTTTTATATGTATCTCACAGTGTCAGTGTGAGGACAAGCACAAGCGCAAGGTCATTCACAAACATCCCACAAATAATTGGCAGATGGCCATTCATATCTTCAGCAGGATGGATTCAGTGGTGAATGAGACACAGTAACAGCTATAAACATGTTCACAGCAGGATGCCTCTGCCACTATATCTTTTTCTTCCTACAACAATTGGTGGAATTAGAGTTCTAGTAGCCAGAGGATGGCCTGTACTCCCAAGGGAGATAGATTCCCCTGGACTCCTGAACCTCTACAGCATTCTGCCCTAAAGCCTTCTATAGTGTTTATCAGTCAATTTTGTGAGCATGGCTACACTTAAAGATTATTGCAGTGTGTTTTAGTTCTAGAGGTCTCTAAGGAGAGGTTATAAACCACATTAAAAAGCTCACTCTGATATATGCTTTTGTTGTCTCCCATGTATATAACATTCTTTAAACTTAATAAAAGGACTAGTATTTATTTCCAAAAATATCCCCCATGCATGATGGTACTGCTTGTTACCTGTGTGTATTTTCATGTATATATCAACCCAAACTGCATTTTATGTGTTTCTCCTGGCTGAGCTTCTGTTTTTCTCATTCCTCCACAGAGTAAGTTATCGAGTCTAATTTTGAAATATGAAAGCTATTATCCAAAATGCACCAACATTTCCAGGTGCACTTTATGGAACTGTAGAACTATTTCTCAGAAGCATAAAACAGTTGTTGAAAAACGCTTTAAAGTGCCAACAAGTTAGAAACTTAGGGTCAAGAAGTGGGGGGGGAGACACTTAAGGTCCATTTACCTCTCTTTCCTCTCATCATGGGCATAATATTCAGACTTTGAAGAGTCTACAGTGAAGTGAGAATTATAACAAATTTTATTTTGTGGTTTAAAACTGTTTTCTTATTCCATGTAAATATTTTAAATGTGCCCAAACTACTTTAACCGCATCTGGCTTTCCTTTTTGTTTAATATATTACAAGCCTTAAAAATAGTCAGGATCCCCATACCAGCATGCCCCCATAGACCAGCAAGGATCTCAGGAGAAATAATTAAATGCAGTGGGAATCTTAGGGATTAGGGATAGACAGGTGAGTATACCTGAAGAGGGGTTACTTGGTCTGCCACAAAGGCCTGAAACTCCACTGGAGAAGATGATACAGAGAGAACCCTGGGACCTGTAGAAGCAGACAGACAGGAGAGTGGGAGGGAGTGGGATGGACTGATGAATGGGAAATGGATTGGGGAGAAGGAACAAGGGGGCAGGGCTAATTACACATTATGTTTGTAAAACTAGAATATATATATGTATATATATGTATATATATTAGTCATGATCTCTCAAATTTGAAGTACATCTGGAGAAAAACAAAGAATTTTAGAGAGTCTTTACAGGAAAGTGAGATCTTTACATTGGAACATGAGGGATCAAGCGAAGTGTTTCTAGTGGTCCCTTTCACGTGGCTGTAGATCATAAGATGGAGCTATAGTGAAAGAGCCAATGATTCACCGTTGAAACACAGTGACTAATGTCCACCCACCTGCTTAGCGTATATACCCTAAGGGTTGGAAAGATTGAAAGAAAGCCTGCTTAGGGACTCTCACCCCCAGGAGAAGCAATTTGCTGGTCTTCTATTTCTTCAGCATGCATTTATAGAATGCCTAACATGCCCTGGCTTATTGCATTCCAAATGCCATACATGAAAAAAAATTAGTCAAACAGCTTTTTAAATGGATGAAATTCTCATATTCAGTGAAACATTTTGCAAGTATTTTTTCATGTTATTTACTTCTTATGAAAACTTTAAAGGTTACAAGGCTCCTGTTAACAAATTGGAAAAAAAAAAAAAAGAGTGTGTTTGTCTTCATGCTGATCCTGTCCAGTTATACATCAGTAAGTAACAGAAGTAGGAACTTAATCTAAGTCTGTTTCTGAGACACGCTGATACTTTCTTTCTTGCCGTGTTCCTCATTGATGTATTTTAGGGATGTTGGTTTTCACATACTGGGAAGTATAGTTCAGGCTGACCTTGAACTCATGATCCTCCTGCTTTGGTCTCCAAATGCTGGGATTCTAAAGAATCTGCCACACTTCTGGACTATCTGCTTTTAGTTTAATACAGGAGTCAGCAAACTATCTGCTTTCAAAATCCAGCTTGTAGACTGTTTTATAAATGAAATTTTATTGAAGTTTAACTCTGCTTCTTTGCATATGCTATCTATGGAGGCTCTCCCACTATAATAGCATAGTTTGGGATCTACGAAATATCAAAAGTATTTACTATGTGACTCACTCACAGAATAAGTTTGCTAAGTTCTAACTTAAAGCAATGATTGTTGTGAAAACATGATCCTGAGATGTAAAAGCTGGGGATGGTGCAATGGCTCATCAGGTAAAGATGCCTGTGTGCAAACCTGGAAACATGAGTTTGGTCCCAGGAGCCATATGGCAGAAAGAAAGAACTGACTTCCAAAAGCTGTAGCTGTGAGAAATCTGTCTCTGTCTCTGTCTCTGTCTCTGTCTCTGTCTCTGTCTCTGTCTCTGTCTCTGTCTCTCTCTCTTTCTCTCTCTTTCTCGCTCTCTGTTGTCTCCTTTAAATAAATGAACAATTAATCAAAGCTCTGCCTTCACACATTTGAACAAAACTTGAAGCATCATTTATGTGCTAAAAATTTATTACCAAGTATAATCCAGAAAAAGTGATGGTGAGAATAAGACAGAAGAAGAATCAGACACTAAGTAGCCATTACAGAATCAGGCCATATTTCATAAAGAAAATACATCTGGTGGTCAGTTATGTAGGATTATCTCCAAAGGAACTGTTTGAAGCAACTAAAACTCAGAACAGTCTTACCGTCTAGGAGAAGCAGTGGCGTTCAGTGCTGGAAAGCACATCAAAAGCAGCAGCAGCAATTTTGCAACTGCAGAAATGATATGGGTCACCCCATGGCTGCTCATGCTACAAAGGAAAGCAACAGCTGAGGTCCAGGGGATATAAAATGCTAAGCAAGTCAGAAGCTGGGACAAAAAACAATCTACTTCTTGCACCTGTCAAATCTCCTTCTTTCACCCACCAATTTTATATGTGCATAACTGACAGGGCAAGTGCAAGTCTCATCTTTGAAAAGAGTAACCAGTTTCAATCTTTTAAAAAGATTTCAGTGTATCTCTTCGTGATAACCCTGAAGAGTTGGTTTTGGAACTATAGTTACTACCACTGTACTCTTCATTTTAAAATCCCCTCCCCTCCCCTATTGCCAGGACTGTGATGACATACTAAAAAGACTAAGACATAAATTCTGGATAGGTTTGTGTAATTTCTCACTCACACATATCACTTATCACTGAATTGATAACCAAGTGATGTTTTTGGCTATTGAGCACAGTTGACCCAAGCCTGTATCTTTGTAGTGTCACCCAGTAATCAAGAGTCCTCATTGTAATCAAGAAACAAAGAGATGAATGCATCCTAGTACTCAGCTTACCCTCTTTATTTATACAATCTGGGGTTCCCTGTCAGGATTGGACCTGTTCACAATCAGGAGGGGGGTCTTTCCATATCAATTAATGTAATAAAGATAATCCCTCACCAACAATCTCAGAGATTAAATTTAATCTAGATAATCTGCCACACATGTGTTTGGACGTATCAAATTGATAATTAACATTGACTATCATATGCCAGCTCCAAGACACAATTATTTGTACAATTATATGCAGAAAAATAAGAATTAACTGCAGAATAATAAAATAGCAATGAATAGGAATGTGTCAAGCCAGTGCAGTACAGCTCTGATACTGTGAAAGGAGATAGTCTAATAATATTCTTGCTAGGTAAATGAGATTGTTTGGATTCTTCCTGTTGTTGCTGATCAAAGGAAATCATTCACTAGGCTGATAGCAACAAAATGAGTATTATATCCTGTTAATGCTGTGGCACCTGAGAATGAAACCATCCTAGAACACATACTTTATAGATCAGCATCTGCAACTGAGGGCACTGGACATGTCATATACATAGGAATGGCTGAGGCAAACTTCCTCGCTTTCCTTGCATGCCAACATGACAAAGCGTTCCAAAGTACTGAGCCAGCCCTCTCCATCGTGTCCACACGCCCGGGGATGGTCTTAGCCAATATTGGCTAGGACTTCCCACGTCGATTAGCAATCTCCCACAGACTTACTCAGGAACTGATTTAATTTTAATAATTCCTCATGGGACTGGAGAGGTGGCTCAGGGGTTAAGCCTCTGCCTTGCAGGTGGAAGGTCCTGACTTCGGATCCTAGACCCCACTTACAGACTCCCGGGGAAAGGGGGAGGGGGAAAAGGGAGGGGGAGGGGCAAGGGGACCTGCATTTCTGGTCCTGGTAGGGCGGAGCCTGTGAATCCCAGGGCAGAGTAAACAAGGAAGAGGTGGAGGCGATCCATGGTGGTTCCCGAATTTGTCCGCGGGTCTACACACACACATACATACACACATGCACATACACGCATACACGCACAATTGAATAAATAATAAAAAATAATTCCTCACAAATGTGAGTAAAGGCTCAGTCCTTAATTGTCAGGTTGATAACCATACCTAACTGGTACACTCTTTCTAAAAATGTTCACAATCACTGCCTCATGGTCATTGCAATGTACATGTTTCAAGGATCATGCTCATAAAATTGTTAACATCTGCTGTAGAAGTACTTTCTGGAACACAAGACTAAGAGCGAAATCTCCATGCATTTTCTTATCCCACTCATATACTGAGCACCACTTCCTCAAAGTCTTGCCCTACATGCATTCACGTTTGTGCACATATATGTCATGGATCTTCAAACGTAATGTTTCTTCCTATGGCAGAATTGAACTTCCTTGCTCAGGTTAGACTGAAACCAGACCCAGCCTGTTTTCTGGAGATAATGAAATACAATGAAGGATAACCTTGAATAGAAGAGAGATCCTGGTCTTAGGCAAGGAGTAAGAATGTGTTTTGATGACTTATGGATTTTATTAATTAAGAATTTGTGGCTCTCAGATATATTTATCCAAGTTTCTTCCCAGTCTTTAAACTCTCAGTTGTTTTTACTATCATAACCCTTACAGACACAGAATTATTTGTCCTTTTTTTGCAAAATTGCCATAGTATATCAGAGTAAAGGTCTGAATTTCTGTTCAAGGAGACAGAAATTCAGGAGATGTAAATTTTCTTAAAGTTGCCTGGAGACAGTTTTGGCTCTTATAGCATGACAAAGGTTAGCAGCCTCTATAATATAATATAGCAGACTATATTTTTGATAATGCATTGATGATGTCTAAAATGGACCTTCATCCCTCCAATTCTTTTTTCCCTTAAAATTAAATTTTTTATTAATATTTTAAAATTTTCTAAAAATTTTATTAAAATAAAGATAAATTTTTATCCATGCCTCTTATCCTTCCCTCACCCTCTTCCTCTCCTATCCTTTTCTCCCCTCACACATCCATTTCTGTCCCTCTTTCCCTCATGTCTCTCTGCATGTACAGATCACACCCTTCCAGGCACCTGTATTACTAAGGAACCAGGCCTTTGTAGTAGTATAAGAGGCCCTTCAGTGGGTAATCCTTCAAGTGGGGAATTTCCTCTTTATTTATCCAGCACATACCCCTAAGATTCCCACTCAGAGTAGTTGCTTCTCTTGAGATATCCTTGCTGGAATCCCATTATCAACACTGTAATTCTTATAATAACCATGCTCCCATAATGCTCATGTATAGAAATCCAAGCTAAGTTCTAAGCTATGTCACCCACTTGTACATCAGGAAATTACTCATAGGTGAATCTTTAGTGATTGTGATGTTAAAGTACATGGGAATTTCTGCCAAAAGTTTGCCGATACCAGTTGCCTTGTTTGTGTTTTCTACGTATTTGTAACTCAAGATGTGAATGGTGAACTAACTGTAATGGCTTTACTGGGAAGCTTATTAGAAATACAGTCTTAAATCAGCTTTGCAAACTATGCTGTCTCCCAAAGCTACTTGCCATCAGCCATGGTCAACCCCATCCTGTTCTTTGACATTGCTTCAACATTGCTGCTGTGGCTAGCTCTTGGACCATGTCTTATTTAAGCAGTTAGCAGACCAAGTTCCAAAGATATCAGAAGACTTTCATCCTCTGGACAGAATTATTACTTTAACAGAATTATTCCAAGATTCATGGGTGGTTTTTGCATGCCATAAAGGCAACTGGAGTTGAGTCCATCTACAAAGAGGAAACTTGAAGATGAGAACTTCTTGCTTGCTGAAGCACACAGGTACTGATAGTTTGTCTATGGAAGACGTTGGACCAAACACTAATGGTTCCCACTTCCAAGAACTGATTGGTTGGATGACAAACATGTGGCATTCAGGAAGATGAAATTTGGCATGAAGATTGGGAAGTCATGGAGCACTTTGGGTCTAGGAATGGCAAGATGAGCAAGAAGACTACCATTACCAACTGTGGACATTCCAGGGCATTTGCCTTGTGCATCTGTGACCACCAAACCATTCCTCCTGTGGCTCCAGAGAAACCCCTTTCCATCCCAGCTGCTCACAAGAGCCCATAAGCTTTGTGTTCTCAATGCAATTCTTTGGGTTCCATATTTTCCTTATTCCCTTCCAAGTCTAGCTGAACTGAAAAGTTAATGATTATGAATAAAAATGAAATAAGAAAAAAATACAGTCTAAGACCCCAGCCCAAGAGAACTGAATCAGAATATGTGTGTCATGGAACTATTCCAGGCAATGCTTAACAACATGGGGCACTTCAAGTAATTCTCTTAAATATGTCTAAGAGCTTTGCTCTAGATAACACATACAAGGCTCAGCTAACATGCTGCCACTTTGGGAAGGAGTGTAGTCCAAAAGAAAGAGAGAAACAACTTTTATTACATCAACCCTTGAATGTGCTATTATAACAAGACTCCAATTTAACAGCTTTTTGTCTCTGGCCAAGGGGTGACATACAGTGCCCATCAGGATGGAGTGAAGGGCATTGCAGGAGCAGGAAAACTGCAAAAGAAAATCAACAAACCACAATCCAGAACTTCAGAGACTCTATATCAACCACCTAGAACTAGGCCAGCCTAATCTCTCCCCATCCTGAAGCTCAGGGACATTTGCGGAAGAGGGGGCAGTAAGATTGTAAGAGCAAAAGGATGGGAGGAGCAATGATTTGCAAGATTCTCCACACTAGTTAGGGCCGAAGCAATCATAATAGGACTTTGCATGCCCTGCGCAATGTCCAACAAACTATTGACCTCACAAAGTTTAGCATCTGCTAAAGGCACCAAGATCCTTGGAGGCAAGGGATTGACAGCCACAGTAGTGTTTCTATGCTTAAGGGGAACACGGGAAAGGGTTCACGGAAATGCCACTGGGTCCTTATACGTCATCAGAGAGGAGGACCCAGAGGAGAGTCAGGCATGCACAATAAAGGACTTTCTGGAATTGGGGGGGAGGTACTAGGGGATAGAGAGGGAGGGGTGAGGGGAGGGGGAGCAGGGGATTCGGGGGGAGGAGGAGGGAGGGAGGGAATTGGTGTACCGATTAGGTTTGTATGAGCGGAAATAATAAAGAATGTATATAATAAAAATAAATTAATAAATAAATAAAAGGGAGAAACAGGAAACCGAGTGTAGCAGTTACTCTGCATTGTTACTGATAAATTCACAACTGAATTGCTTATAGGGAAATAAAGAATTTTATTCTTGGTTGCAGTTACTTCTTCAGCTGGACAAGAGAGTCCAGGGCCTCACCAAATCCATGGACAGTTAACAGAGATAATCTTCACTTGCCAGACCAGCATGTCTAGCCAAGTATACAAAAGAATACCAACTTCTCTAACCAGTTTCCTCTGTCCTATTCACCTGCTCAGGAACTAGTCCCACCCACCATGGGCTGGGCCTTCCACATCAACTAGCTGGACAATCTCTTGTAGGCTTATTCAGGGCCTAATTCAGCTACTAATTCTTTATAAATGTGCCTGGGGTTCAAATCTTCAATCATCAAGTTGACATCTGTATCTAATTGTTACACTGAAGCAGAGATTTAAAAAAAAACATGTAATAAACTACAAAATCACAACTTCCTAAGAAAACAGCCTGAGAAATTGATCATTCAATACTTCACCTATAAGATTACAAAAAGAAAATATGGACTCATTGCATTTTGGGATAGGCTGATCTTGGAGTTATATGAGAAAACAAGTCACATATTTGTTAACTCATGTATTTCCTGTCTTGCATGTTCACAGGTGGCCTCAAGGAAGACTAACTTCCCAATATTTTTAGATGTCTTACCTGGTCCATTAACTTAGCCACCTGAGTGGGGGGGGTCTCCTCAGACCATATCAGAGGGCTGGAGCCATCAAGAAGATTCAGACAATCAAAAAGGCTGTCTTTTATGAAAGATGTAAAACAAAACAAGTCTATAAAAACATTAACCTAGAGGAAACAATATAGTGTAACAAAAACTTTTTAAAATCTACCAATAGTCGTAGAGAAGACAGGGTAAATGATAACAGATTGCATATTATTTACAGTGCCAAGTATTTCCCTTAAAGCCATTATTCATCCTATATTTTAGCTTTATCAGTATCTTCTACAATGTTATCAGATATAATTTTAACATATGAAATCTATTATTCCTTGATGACATATGGAGAGGGCACTTGCAAATCAAAAAAGTTTTTTTTGAAGGAATAGTCACAAAAGAAGGAAATATTAACAATGAAAATTTCTCAGTATCAATGAAAGCTAAATGGAAAGGATGGGGTATAAAATTGCAGGAATTTCCAAAAAAGTAAAATGACAAGATTTGTTGGAGTCTTATCAGTAAGATGGCTCAGCAAGTAAAAGTGACAATCATCAAACCTAGTGACCTGAATGCAGTTCCCAGGACCCATAAGGTGGAGGGAGAGAACTCCACGTGCTGTGATATGTGTGACTTCTATCTTCCCTCAAAGTAAATAAAAAAAAATTTGATTGCCAAAGAAGTTACATATAAGAAGAAAAAGGAAACATTAGAAGAAAAAGTCTAGCATTAGACAAAGCAAAAAGAAGTTTTTAAAGAAAGATACAAGATAGGGGGAAAACCTACAAAAACAGTTTAAAATTTTTCAGGCTGGAAAGAAGGCTCAATAGATAAAGTGCTTGCTGCAGGAGCAAGAGGGTTTGAATTCATAACAAGTCACATTTAAAGGTAAGCCTATCAAAATAATTGGTTTTTCAGTGGAAACAGTAAAAGCCCAGAAGAGCCTGGAAAAAATATACAAGTCATGAATGAGCACAAATGCCAACCCAGACTAATATACCCATTAAAACTATCAGTCATGATTGAGAGCAAAAGAAAAATCCATAAGGACATACTGAAGTCTTACATGAACATCAAACCAGGCCTAAAAAAGATGCTAGAAAAGATACTCAAGCTTAAAGAAAAGGATAAACGTATCCAAGAGGACAGAAAGGGAAAATAATGCCAACCCAACTTCCTAGAGAAGAAATACACACATAAAAACCACAAAACACAGAAAATGACAGGAGCTCACAAGTGTTTCTCAATTATAACCCTAAACATTAATGGATGAACTCTCCAATCAAAAGACGAAGACTGCAAGCATGGATCAAATATCACAACCCAGAAATCTGCTGCCTTTGGGAAACACATCTCACCATGAAGGATAGGCACATTCTCAGAGCAAAAGACTGGTCAAAAGTACTACAAGTTAATGGAAAAGGGAAACAAGCATGATATCTGACAAAATAGATTTCAAATGAAAAGAAATCCTAAGAGACACAGAAGTATACTACATATTAGTCAAAAGATCAGGAAGACTTTACAATACTGAACACATACACACCTCATACAATCTCAGCAACATTCATTAAATACATGTTACAATATTTAAAATGACAAATCAGGGCTGGAGAGGGGGTTAAGCCTCTGCCTTACTGGCAGAAGGTCCTGAGTTCGGATCCCAGATCCCATGTATAGATGCCAGGTGGAAGCAGGGGCGGCCTGCGCTTCTGGTCCTGGTAGGGCAGAGCCTGTGAATCCTGGGGCAGAAGGAGGTGGAGGCGTCCATGGTGGTTCCCGAATTCGCCCGTGGTTCTACACACACACAGATACACACGCACACACGCGCACATACATATGCACACATACACAATTGAATAGATTAAAAAAAATTAAAATAAAATAAAATGACAAATCAACCCTGACATGAAAATAGTAAGGGACTTTAACACCCCACTCTCACCATTGGTTAGGTCAACAACACAAAAACTGAACAGAGATACACTTGAGTCTAATCAAACCATAAACAAAATGGACCTGATCGATCTCTACTGAACCTTCCATCCTATGGAACCTTCTCCAAAATAGAACACATACTGGAGCACAAAGCAAACCTCCATATATATATATAGGAAAGTTGAAATAATATCCTGTACTTTATCTGACCACCATGGAATAAAACTAGACATCCACAACAAAGAAAATGTCAGAAAATACACAAATTCTTGGAAACTAAATAACATGACACTGAATGAGGAATGGGGTCAGACACAAGTCAAAAGAAAAATTCAAAATTCCTAGAAATAAATGATAATGGAAATACAACATGTCAAAACTTAGAATTTTTGACAGTCCTAACAGAAAGGTTATAGCACTCGATGCCTATATTTAAAAAAATGGAAACATCACAAGCAAACAATTTAACAGTGCAACTTAATTTCTGCATTTCTTAATTTCAGTAGATGAGCAGAAATTAGTAGAATCAGGGGGGAAATATCTGAAATTGAGATAAGGAAAATGATTCAAAGAATCAACTAAACAAAGACCTTGTTCTTCCAAAGAATCAACAAGATTGGCAAACCCTTAGCCAAATTAACCAAAACCAAAAGAGAGAAAATACAAATTAATAAAATTAGAGGTGAAAATGGTGTCATTACAACTAACATCAATGAAATTCAGGTAATCATAAGGTCATACTTCAAAAATTGATTTCTACCAAGTTCAACAAGCTGAAAGAAAAATCTGAATTACTTAATACATACGACTTACTAAAATTGAATCAGAATGAATTGAATTTTAAACAATTTTTTTATAATAAGTGATGATCCAGATGGATTCAGTGCAGAATTCTACCAAACATTTGAACAACAACTAACACCACTTCTTAAACTATCTATAAAATAACAAAGGAAGGAACACTCCCTAATTCTTTCTATTAAGCTAATATTACACTAATCCCAAAACCAAACAAAAATACAGTAAAAAAGAAAACTATAGATCAATCTTATTAATGAGCACAATGCAAAGATCCTCAACAAAAGTTTAGCAAATTGGATTCAAATCATATTAAAAAATCATTCAATATGATCAATTAGAATTTATTCCAGGTACACAAGGTTGGTTCAACATATGCAGATCAATAAATGTAATATATCATATAAACAAATCCAAAGAACAAAATCACATTATTTTCTCAATAGATACTGAAAAAACTTTTTACAAGATCCAACATCCCTTTATGATCAAAGTCTTGGAGACAATTGGAATGGAAGGAACATACATCAATATAATAAAGGGTATTTACAAGAAACCTATAGCAAGGATCATTCTAAATGGTGAAAAATTTGAAGCATTCCCTCTTTGATCAGGAAGGTTTTCCACTCTCACCACTTTTATTCAATATTGTACTGGAAGTCTTAGCTGGAGCTATTAGACAAGAGAAGAAAATAAAAAGGATACAAATGGGAAAATAATAAGTCAAGTTATTTCTATTTGCAGACAACATAATCTTTTATCTGAAAGACTTCAGAAACTCCACCAGAAAACTCCTGGAACTAATACATAAGTTCAACAGAACGGCAGGGTACAAAGTCAGTGTTCAAAAATCAGTGGCTTTCTTATACACCAAGGATGAAAAAAGTGAGAAAGTCCTAAGAGAAACAATTACATTTGCCATAGGCCTTAAAAGAATAAAATAACTTGGTATAAATCTAACCAAGGAAGTGAGAGACCTGTACAATGAAAACTTTAACACCTTTAAAGAAAGCAATTTCTAAAGACACCAGAAGGTGAAAGACTTCCCATCCTCTTGGATCAGTAGAATTAACATCATAAAAATTCTAGAACATTTCTTCGCAGAAATTGACAAAGTTAAAGTTATCCTTAGTAATAAAAGTTAAACTGGTGGAATCATGATGCCAGACCTTAATCTATACCACAAATCCATTGAATACAAACAGCATGGTACTGAGCTCAAAAACAGACACACAGATCAATATATAAGGTTTGAAGACCCAGAAATAAGCCTCTACACATACAGTCGTCTGATTTTCAAATAGGGTCTCAGAAAACCCGATGCCAAAAGAACAGTATCTTCAACAAATGGTGCTGGCAAAACTGGATATCCACATGCAGAAGATTGATACTGGACTTGTCATTGTGCATGAAAATCAACTCCAAATGGATCAAAAATTAGACACATTAGACCAGAGACTATAAAAATCCTGGAAGAAAGTGTAGGTAATTCCCTTGAACTGATTGTCTTAGGCCAACACTTTCTAAACATGATCCCAATAGCTCAGAAAATAGAACCAACAAATGGAAATCTCGTGAAATTAAAGAGCTTCTGTTCAGCTAAAGATATTGTGAACTGAGCAAAGACAATCCACAGAATAGGAGAAAATCTTCGCTAACCACACATCTGATAGAGGACTAATATCTAGAGTGTATAGAGAACCCAAGGAGATAAACAGCCCATTAGAAAGTTGACCATGGAACTTAAAGGAAATTTTCCCCAGGAAGAAACTGAAATGTCCAACAAATAACTCAAAAAATGTTTCACCTTCCTAGCCATGAGGAAAATGCAAATCAAAACTACCCTGACATATAATCTCACACTGGTCAAAATGGCAAAAATCCAAAAGACATAGAACAACACATGCTGGAGAAGATGTGGGGAGAAGGCAACCCTCATACTGCCAGGAATGTTCCCGAAAAATGCTCCATTGTACTTTAGAGGCACATGTATATACACGTTCATTGCAGCACTATTCACAATAGCAAAGTCATGGAATCAACATAGATAGTTGACGAATGGATAATGAAAATGTGGCCCATATACATGATGGTATATTACACAGTTATCAAAAAAACAATGAATTAATGAAATTTGCTGCTAAACTATGGAACTGGAAGAAATCATACTGAGTAAAGTATCCCAAGAACAAAAAGCAAGACATTACATGTTCTCCTTTGTAAGTGGAACCTAATTCCAAACCCTCATAATGACACACCCAATAGAAAATCGTTTTTCTACCCTTTACAACCATGAAGGATTCGAAATAAGAAGGTAGGGCAAAGAAGACCCAAAGAGAATGAAGACACAGGAACAAAGTTCAACTGAAATAAGGCTACCATTGAGAAAGTTCCATAATTAGTAAGATATCTGATCCAATCCACAGTCAGTCTCCTTCCTAATCTCTGTTACTTGGAATGGTTTGAAGCACTAGATGTGTGTTCCCTGCCATGGGAAACCAGGTTAGTGATTAGTAGACAGCTGCATGTTGTCCTAGAGGTTGACCCCACCCACTACTATGTCCTACTCCTGATCCTTCCTTTCCTTCAATCCTTTTCTTATATAAAGGCCTCTTTTTGGATGTGGAGAGAGGGGAACTCTCTTACATTGCTAGTGGGAGTGCAGGCTCATACAACGACTCTGGCGAGCAGTCTGGCAATTGTTAAAGAAGTTAAGGATTGAAATGTCATATGACCCTGCTATTCCACTTTTGGGAATAACCCCCCATGCAGCAGAGGTTCACCTCGATAGGACAAGTGTGACCATGTTCATAGCAGCACTGTTTACAATAGCAAAGTCATGGAATCAGCCCAAATGTCCAACAGTTGACGAGTGGATAAGGAAGCTGTGGTACATCTATACAATGGAGTACTACTCAGCCATCAAAAATGATGAATTACTGGAATTTGCCGGGAAATGGATGGAATTAGAAACAATTATATTGAGTGAAGTATTCCAGACAAGGAAAATTAAGCGCTGTATGTACTCCTTAATAGGTGGATCCTAGTACCAAACCCACTTAGAGACATTCAAAGACAAATCTCTGTAATACCTACAGTAATTGTAAAGATTATAAACAGGAGAGATGGGGAAGGAGGGCCCCAACAGAAACAGAGGGGACCATGTTACAGCAGAGAAAATAGGCCATCATCAAGGACCGTAAATAAGTAATGAGACATCTGATTAAGTTCACAGACTTTCCTTCCTGATCATTTCCAACTGATGGGGTACGATCTTACTAGAAGGGGAGGGCATATAGGCTGCCAGATAGAAGGTAACCATTTGCAAATGGGTGATTGAGCCCTCTCTCACCACGGTCTCCTACTTCTATTCCATCTACCTTTGAATAGACTCTTATAACAAGACTCTAATTTAACAGGTTTTTATCTCTGGCCAGGGGGTGACATCCAATACCCATCAGGATGGAACCAAGGGCATTGCAGGAACAGCAAAACTGAAAAAAAATCATCAACAAACCATAATTCAGAACATCAGAGACTCTATAACAACCACCTGGAATCAGACCTGCCTAATCTCTCCCCATCCTGAAGCTCAGGGAAATTTGCTGAAGAGGGGGCGGTAAGATTGTAAGAGCACAAGGATGGGAGGAGTCATGATATGCAAGATACTCCACACAAGTTATGGCCGAAGCAATTATAACAGGACTCTGCATGATCTGCGCAATGACCAACATATCGTTGACCCCTCAAATTCTAGCATGGACTAAAGGCACTAGGATCCTTAGAAGCAAGGGATTAACAGTCACAATAGTGTTCCTATACTTAAGGGGAACACAAGAAAGAGTTCTAGGAAATGCCTCTGAGTCCTTACACCTCATCAGAGAGGAAGACCTAGAGGAAAGTTTGATATACACATTAAAGGATGCTTCAGAGATGGGGGGAGGAGGCACTGGGGGAAAGGGAGAGAGGGGGGAAAAGGAAGGGACAAAGCGGGGAGGGAACAGGGATGTCTAGGGAGCGGTGGAGGGAGGGAGGGGACAGGGGTTCCTATTATGTTTGTATGAGCAGAAACAAATTTAAAAAATGTGTTTATCTGTAAAAAAATAATAAAATAAAGGCCTCTCTTTAACAGTTTCTATATTGTTGGATAGGAGAGGATCTCAACACCCAGATAGGATGCAACCTTGTGCAGTGCAAGAATAACAAAATAGACAACAGCAAACCTGAATACAGAACATTGGCTATCCTCAATGTTCACCTGGAACCAGGCCAGCCAAATCTCTCCCATCGGGAACTTTGCAGAAGAGGGGGAGGTAAGGCTATAAGATCCTAAAGATGGAGAGTTCCGTTGGTGGACCGGTTACTTCACTCAAGATAGGGCAGCCATAGCCTGGAACTCATGGCAGTGGAACTCGATTGAACTCATCACACCTTCACAGTGGTGAACATGTCAACATGCCCCCATGGACTGACATGGACCTCATTAGAAATAATTTCAAGCAGTAGGATCCTTAGTGGTAAGGGGTCAGACAGAGGTACGGGAGTACCCATATCGTGGGTTGCTGAAAGAGGGCCTCTCTCTTTGCCACAGAGGCCTGACCCCCATGAGAACAGATGATATAGAGGGAACTCCAGGATCCATAGAACCAAAGGTAGGAGAATAGGAGGGAGTAGACTGGGCCCACATAGGGATGGGAGGGAGTGGGAGTGACAGAAGGGATAAAGGGAAAGGGGAATGAGGGAAGCAAGAAGCAAGTATATAAAAATGTAAATTTAATAAATAATTTACTTAAAAATAAATTACATTTGTCATGTAGCTGCAAAAATATATTCAATATGGGGCTGGAGAGGTGGCTCAAGGGTTAAGCCTCTGCCTTGCAGGCGGAAGGTCCTGAGTTCGGATCCTAGACCCCACGTATAGATGCCGGGTGGAAGCGGGGGCAGCCTGCGTTTCCGGTCCTGGTAGGGCGGAGCCTGTGAATCCCGAGGCAGAGTAAACAAGGAGGAGGCGGTCCATGGTGGTTCCCAAATTCGTCCGTGATTCTACACACACATACACGCATACACGTACACACATACATACACGTGCACAATTGAATAAATAATAATAATAATAATATATATTCAATAACCATCAGAAGGCCAACTAAATCACTGAATTGAGATATTCCTATAAGAATTTAAATTTAATCACTCAAAATCCTGGTTTGCTTACCTATTTTATGGAGCTTATTTTTAAGCACAATATATCTTCAAAGTATGCTTCTTTTGTTTAATAGGGAATATTGACAGTGTTTATTTTGGCTTTCAACTAAGTTCTTTAGCAAACATTCACATTTTCTATTGAATAATCACAGTCTTTCCTCAAACATGTTGTAGTGATTTATATGCACTCATCATGTTAATGAAATAAATGTTCAATGATTAATTAAAATGTTTATTTTGAAAGTGACCAGAGGAAAATACTTCAGGAGTCAGAATTGTTTTAAACCATTCGTATTAAAACAGAAGGAACTAAGTTTCTGTGGTCTGTGGTATTAATCTCATTCTCTTTGAAAACAATCAGTAAGCCTTTCATATTGGTTCAGTTCATAATTAGTAGACAGCATTAAAGTGCCAATTGTATAAACATATTTTTGAAGGTCTGTAGAAAGTCAACACAGGCAGCTATTATTATGATGATTATTACCACTAAATAAATCAATTTGTCAAGATATTTTGCTTTAGGATAGAATTGTAGGCTCAGCTTCAACAGTTATTTATTCCAACACCGAACACTGAAGTAAATATCGTAACATCATTAATGTAGTTCATTTCCTCTTAAGAACTACATATAGGGGCTGGAGAGGTGGCTCAGGGGTTAAGCCTCTGCCTTGCAGGCGGAAGGTCCTGAGTTCGGATCCTAGACCCCATGTATAGACGCCAGGCAGAAGCGGGGGCGGCGCGCGTTCCTGGTCCTGGTAGGGCAGAGCCTGTGAATCCCGGGGCAAGGCGTCCATGGTGGTTCCCGAATTCGTCCGCGGTTCTACACACACACACACACATACATACATACGCGCATGCACACACACACACACACACACACACACACACACACACACACACTCACAATTGAATAAATAATAAATAAAAAAGAATTTAAAAAAAAGAACTACATATAGAGGTATATTTTATTATTATCATTACTTAGGCAGAACAGAAGCAGCAGTTCCAAGAGGTTATATGTCTTACGAAAGGTTCTCCAGCTTCGAAAATTTGAGAAACACTTACTCTGTGCAGTCGCTTCTGTTTCTTAAGTAAAAGTAAAGAAAAGAAGTCTCCAGAGGTCTCTGTACCATCCATTCTCCAAGTGTGGGCCTGAACAAATAATGGAAGAGTTACCTAGGAACTTGCTAAAGGTTGCAAATATTCCAGACCTTCTGATTCATGACAGGTGTGGGTGTGGCCCATTATTCTGTGTTTAACAAGTCCTGCAGAGGATTCTCAACTGTGAGAATCAGATGCTCTTATTCAAAATTGCTCTCTAAATTATCATTGTCAATCCCTTAATTCTAAAATCATTGACCTTCATTCTCATGAAATTTGCCTGCACAGTGACATTTTATAGATTTGCCAGTGCTTCATTCTAGAATCTCTTTTGTTGTTTTGTGAGACATTTTTTGAATTTTGTGTTCTTTTAGGGCTTTACATATGTATTTGTGTCTTTTCACTCCTTTTACCCAATCCTAATCCCCCAGTTTTTCCGACTTCAAACTTTCTTCTTTCCCAGCTATAGCCCTCCCACTCTCGTGTCAATATGCGCATTGTGTGGCTCACTAAGTCCCATCTATAATACTGTCAACGGCATGTATGGGCACTTGCTGAAGTAAGGACAACACACCAGTGGGCATGTCATGGGGAGAGCTACTTCCTTTCTCTATCATCATATCTTAACACTAGTTAATCTCTGACAGATGGATGGTAACCCTTGAGGTCCTCCCCTTTCTGGATATAATGCAGATAGGCCCGATCTTGTGGTCTCGAGGGAGTAGACCTAGCTGCAGTAAGTTCTTGCTTGCAGCAGCCCTGTAGTGTCCAGAAAATGCCCTCTGGGGGCTGGAGAGGTGGCTCAGGGGTTAAGCCTCCGCTTTGCAGGCGGAAGGTCCTGAGTTCAGATCCCAGATCCCACGTATAGACGCCAGGAGGAAGCGGGGGCGGCCTGCGCTTCTGGTCCTGGTAGGGCGGAGCCTGTGAATCCCGGGGCAGAAGGAGATGGAGGCGTCCATGGTGGTTCGCGAATTCGTCCGTGGTTCTACACATACACAGACACACACACAGACATACACACACGCGCACACATACACACGCACATGCGCACAGTTGAATAAATAATAATAATAATAATAATAATTACAAAAAAAAAGAAAATGCCCTCTGGCTGTGCCTCTTTACCACCTTCAGGCTCCTACATTCTCACCATGTAGGATATGCTTTTATTTATCTCCTCTTTGTTCCTACCTGAGGAGATTTCCAGATTTCTCAGCTAGTGAATTATTTTGTCATTAAATCAGTATGTACTTATTACAAATAAAGCGGGTAATCTAGCACCATCTGTTGAGGACATTTACAAACTTTTATGTATTAGAAAAATAAGCCTTGGTTTCTTAAATATTTGAATTATAATGTCAGGATTTTGAAATTGGTGCTTGTATCATTTGGGATCAAGTTTTGTAAATATAAACTAATACCCACACAAATTGTTTTTTGAAGTGAGAGAGGCAGAAGAGGGTGACAAGGAATAAATATGATCAAAGTAGATGATATACGGGGACAAAAGTGACATGAAAACAGTCACTTTGTATGATGATAATCTCATAAAAATAAATGAAAACATGCTGATCTGAAAAGCATAATGGAATCTTACTTAATTTTTTCTCATAGGCTCTAGATCCAAAATGAAAGACATGAAGTGCCATCAGCCCTACATATCAAATGACTTCTGCTCCCAATAATGTAGATTCCCAGCAGCTATATATATCCACGTGCCTGTTCTGTCCCTCCCAGGAGGGCATCTGTGAGAGACTGTAGGCTTCATACTAAGAAGGAAGGAATGGAGGCTGCACCAGAATCAGCCTCCTCTTTAACATCATTTTGAGTCTCTATTTTTGAGAGGTTGCCTGTAAATAGATGATAGCCTTCTTCTCCTGCAGCCAGGATCAATAAAGAAAACTTCTGCATACCATTCAGGATCTCCCTCAAAATGGTGCTCACGGTAGAATCCTACAACTGTACAGCTTTCATCCAGCCTTGGCTTCAGTGCTACCACAGCAGTAGTCCTTCTTCCTTTAAACACAGGTAGAGAGAGAGAGAGAGAGAGAGAGAGAGAGAGAGAGAGAGAGAGAGAGAGATCACCTTGGCATTAAGAATAACCAATATGCTGAAGAAAGTTTTTACAATTTTACTTCTTTCTCTCTCTCTCCCTCTCTCTCCCTTCTCCCCCCCCCCAAATGATGTGATGGGAAGCTCAGGTGCATATCACTTCAAAACGTGATTCAGGCTGGAGGTACTAAAGCATTTCACAGGACTCCACATTCAAGTGCTGCGGGGGCAAAGCTTTCCATTCCTATTTTACACATTTCTCCACTCCTGCAGGCCTACCCCTGTTCTGCCCTACATCTGCAGGTGGGAAGACCTTGTGAAAGATACAGTCTTCTTGAAACCCATGATTCCACAAAATTGCTTTTCTGAGATTGCTCTAGAGCATCACCAAGTGCCGCCTCTTCCTATGGTTAAATTAGGTTTCCAGTCACACAAAAAAAAGTCTTTTAGCAGTTGGGAACATAGTTTGAAGGGCAAAAACTGGTCTTACCAAAATTGTTGCTTTTACATATACTTATGGCACCAAGTAGCATATCATCCAGACCTCACTTCTATAGGGACCTTCCAGTATTTCAGTGACGTGTCCATGCTTAGGTGTGAGGGTGGGGAGGAGAGAGGAGGAAGAGAGAAGTATGTAAGAATAACACCTTCCTGACCTCAATTTTATCTTCCATTTCACCAGGACAATGGCCGGGTGCTTGCAAAGAACTAGGGAAGTCACCAGTTCAATCCCTGAAGCTGCCAGGAAACAAAATTAATGATTTCCATTTCAAACCACTTTCAAACATAGAGTTTCATCCACCTCTCACAATCATTTAATTAATTTACACAGCTCTCTCTCTCTCTTTCTCTCTGTCTCTCTCTGTCTCTCTCTCTCTGTCTCTCTCTCTCTCCCTTCCTCTCTTTTACTTCTTGAAGAGATGGAGGCTCATAAAAGTTAAAGAACTTCTTCGAAGTCATAGAGGCAGCAAATGAAAGACGCAGCACCGAAAACATTCTTTCAACTTGAACTACTTTTCTTGGCTTGACTCATGCTCAGATGCTTTTTGACATTTTTGCTTAAAAGAATATTGGCTGGATAGTTTTCCCAAAATTTCTTTTGAATAATGAGTTTGCTTCTAAACCCTGCCCTCATAATACAGTTCAATGATTTTTAAAATGTTCCACATAGCTCATTCAACTATAAACTCTTGGAGTTAAAGGCCAGGTCTTCTCCACAATCCATGGTCCAAATAGCATCAGTCTCCTGGCATTCACAGGACTCCCAGTGAATTCTTCCCATTGGCCAGGGGCTTTCATGGGTACTTTGACTGGTGAACATCAATGTCACATTCTGATGTTCTGAACAAACTTCCAAGACTCAATATACGAGTTCAGAAATGAGAATGATGCTTGAGCAGTTAAATGAAAAATGCAATGTTCCACCAACTGAGGGCTGTCTAGTCTGTTTGACCCAATATAATGCTTGCTGTCTCACTTAGAAGTGAAGGGTGCTCCCTTTTGCTTTCTGTTATACTTATCATCTGAAAAGTTTGCATACACTGGTGTTGAAACAACTGTCCCAACAGATATTACAAATGTACCTCTCAATTAGAAGGTAAAATACAAGACTGTGTTGGGAAAAGAACTCAACAAGATGGCTGCAGCCACTTTATAAGTATAAAACCCTTCCACAAGGGAGTTGGGACACTAAAACTTCCATCAAAGCACATGCAAATGACATCAGTGGTCTGTTCTCCCCTCATAAATGCTACAGACCTAGCCAGAGACGTTCAAACAACCTGAGCTCTTGTCAAACTAATAACAAGGTTTGACATCTGTTATATCATTAAAGATACAAATAAAATGTTAACGAAGGTGGGGGGGAGTGCTGATAGCATATATGAGAGTGAAAGGCTAGAGAAGAGATGATTAACTCCTGGCCTTTGGAATATCACTATAGCATGCTGGCTAAACCTTCCCAAGTTCTAAGTCACTGACAAGTACTCTGGTAATAAAAAGTAAAGTAAAAGGTAAAAGGTAGGATCAGTAATAGATGGCTTCAGGGTTTTTAACATTAGCTGTTTCCATAAGTGGCTATCCATTGGTTCCTCACATCCTCATCCTCTTCCAAGCACCTTGTTTCAATTCTGTAGAATATAATTCGGCCTGACCTCAAAAAGAACTTCGTCCTCCGAACAGCTCCACAACAGCAAAACCTGATACTGGCCTGTAGCAATCTGGCTTCCTGATAAAACTGTCGATTATGCTTCCTCTGTCTTGGACATCCAGGGAATGCAGGATTTGAGTTTCTCTTCTAAACTTAAACAACTAGGTATTCATTGAATTATTTGATTTTGATTTTTCTGGGTACAAAGAAATACTATTTTTTCCTGATTGCCCTACATCTACATGAGACATCTGGGTTCATTCCTTGTCATCTAAAAGCCCACACCAGCCACAATATTCCCTTCTAGGTTAAAGTAATTAAGGGTCATGTGGTTTCCTCATGTACTTTTTCACAAAGAACTAGAAGGTCATTTCCGAATGGCATGCGGACAAGAAAGAGTTAACCTCTAAGTCCTCAAGTCGAGATTAGAAGAAAGATGCCCAAAGGAGCCACCTGACCCACTGGCATTCAGCAACTGTGGGATTCCACTGTTAGCATTTATTTCCATGAGTGAGAATCTCTTTTTGGAATGTTGACATTTCCCAAATGAGCAAGTCTACAATGTATGTGGTTAAGTGTAAACAGGGATGAATAAGCATCCAATTGAGCTCAAAGAAACCTGAAGGAAAACAGAGACCAGCCTGCACATGTAAGTACATCAAGACTTTCTATAACCTTAAAAAGTGCCCAGGAAGCACATCTGCAGACTCCTGGACCTGCCAGTCAGGAGGCAACTTCCGTAAGAATGACCAGGGTGCCCTAACTCAGGAACAGAGACTTTTCACTTTTATATGGGAAAGCAGGGGATCCCAGCAGGAAGAAAAAAAAATAAGAAAAAACAAACTAGACCATGTCAGTAGGGTCTTTGCTATGCAAGATTCAAGCTTGTGCCCAGGCCCTGTAATGGATAATCATGTAAACACAGTATCAGCAGCAGAAGCTATTTGGCAGCATTGAGCAGTAGCAGCTGAAACCCTGGAAGTACCAATCTTCTGTGGAAACAGTGCATGAATGCAGAGCCAGCTGGCCTAGGCTGGGGATGTGGGTTGGCCGCAGCATGCAGGCCTGCTTGGAGAAGCTGTGTTAAGTGAGTGCAAGGCACCATGGGAGAGGTGTAGCTACTGTGTTAGAGGACACTAGAAAATGACTTTTTTATGTGTATATTTGGGGGGTTCATATGTGCATGCATATTCACATGTCCATATGTGAGTGGGTGTGTATTCATGCATTTGCACATCATGTGGGGGCTCAGAGTTGATATCAGGAATCATCCTTCATCTCTCTACCACCATATTTTTTGAGATATTGTGTCTAATCAAACCAAGAGTTCACCAATAGTGAATCCTCATTCTAGGGATTCTCAATCTGTCTTCTGAGGCTGGAAATATAGATGGGCTATCCAACCTACATGGCATTTTAAATGGAATCTTGGGATCCCAACTCTGGTCATCTTGCTTGCCCAGCAAGCACTGTAACTGCTAAGCCATCACTTTCTCCAGCCTAGAAATGACTTTTGTGAGAATTCACTGTGCCTCTCTCCCTGTGGGAATTTGTCTAGAGATAGCTCTTGGTTCTATGTGCAGTTCTTTTCTAGAATTTGTTCAGAGAGGAATTCAGAGATATACAGTGTAACAAAGAAATTTGCCTTTCCACTTACCTCTTTTCCTATGAGAGAGTGGAGGCCGAGTCACACACAAAATTTTTACTTATCAAGTTAAAAACATGCCATGAAAGCTAGTTCAGAGAAAGTCATGACTGTTGTCATCTGGGAACTGAAGGTCATAAAATGTTGCTGCTATATGATGCCCTGGGATCACTTCATCTAAATAGAGATAGAAAGGAAAGATGTTCAGTATTGCTCATCACCATAGAGCCAATGAGACAGTCTGACTACTTTTTGAGCTTCTCAGTTGCTGATTGCAAGTCCTTGGCCGCTTGCCCATCATATCAGGCCATGCTTCCTGAGGCTCCTCAAGTGAATAGAATTATCTGCTCTCTATTTGGTCAATTAGTGCATTATACACATCACAAGGCTCCTGGCCTCAGGAAGCTTAGAATCTAACTGAAAAACAAGTGTATATATATGTACACACACACACACACACATATACATACACACATACACTCATATACACATGTACTTCATGCTCATAACACAACTAATTTCAAGAAATACAATATACCAACTTAAGAGATATTGGATAAATAACTAAGCCATTCGCAACCTGAAAGTTTCAGCCAGAGAAAGAAGGGACTCCATTATGTGCTGAGCAAGTGTAAAAACGGAAGGTGTCCAAAAGAGGCCTCCCTAGGGAGTCCACTACATGAGTTGTCTTGGGGTGAATCCAGGACAGAGAACTAGAATCCATGGAACCCAATCTATTTCTTGACCTTAACAGGCACCATTTAAAAGTTCTCAGGAGAAGTGAGTGGGAGGGAATATGAAGAGAAGGTAAATAGTCCCTTTGATTTGGTTACTTGTTTTTCTCTTTTCATGAGCTTTCAATACCTAGGAGAATGCTGACTTTTTTTTTTAGTGACCTGAAAAGTCACAATGATACATTCTCTTAATAAAAATGCTCAAATACACCTACCCTCTTTTGAGAACTCATCCATAGCACAATCCATGCCACATGAAGATTCTGCAGGTCATCCCATAGGCTTCCACATAGAAGCCCAACTAGGCCTGGACTCCCTGGACTAACACACCTGCCGTTCTTATTTGCCCCGAGGCACAAAAGTAGAACAGCCTGCAAAGGCTGTGCAACTGTGGAAAAGAAGGACAGAGATGAACGTTTGAGAGACTCCAGTGAAAACAAGAAGCAGTGGCTCCTCACGTGCCCTCAGGCTCACGCCTACAAGGCCAGCACAAGGAGGTCAGGAGGGGAGGGTCCTGAATTCAAGAACAGCCTGGGTGCCATGGAGAAACCCTGCTGAAGAAAGAAAAGTATCTTAGGTATTAATTTCTGGAATGTCCTTTCAGTAAATCAAATGTCCCATTTTACAGTGTTGGGTCTGTTAGCAAGATAGTTCAGCTGGTAAAATGCCTATTCACTTGCTCTCTTTCTCCCCTTCCTCCTTTTCCTCCCCCTCTTCTTCCTCCTTCTCTTCCTTCTCTTCCTTTTTCCCAAATAAATAAAAATAAATGATATAGTATTGGAAGGAATGGAAAGAGACAGCGGCCAGGGGAGAGTATGTACTCTGCCAAGGGTTGTAATCATAACCTTGTGTTTGAATCCTGTGAGCAGACAGTAGTACTTGAACCCTAAATGCAGAAGGTAACACTGAATTCAAGACTGAGTCCAAAGTTTCTTCTAGATAGTAAACTGCCTGAATGTAGAGTGACAGCTTCAAGCTATACGCAAGGAAGTGAAACCACAGCCAGGAAGACTATCTATGTGTGCCGAAATGTGGTAAGGCCTGGAAAATACCTTTGCCAACGCTGGTGACCTCAGGAACACCACTGACTTAGAGAACACATCGCTCACTTCAAGGAAAAGGTTCAGTGTTTCCTGATCCTGCTTTATTTCTTTCCCTTGCTACTAGGAGGTTCAGAGGCAAATTTAAAGTTCCTCTTTAGTAGCTATGTATGGTCCCACTTGCGTTTCAGAGTTGTTTTCTTCCCATCTTAACCTAGGTTTGCAATTTCAGTTTTTCCTAGTCCCAAATTGTTGCACAGCATATACAAGCTTATTATAAGAATTCTCACAAGGCTTCTTAAAACCTTAGTGGAATAAAGTAAGGTATGCATGACATTAAAAAATAATAATTTACCTGGGACAGGCTTTCATCTGTTGAATCATGCAGATTCCTTAGTACTTTGAATTCTATTGCTTAAAAAAAATCTGAGTTAAAAATCAAGACACCATCTGGCTGCCTCGGAAAGACAGAGGTAATTCAGGTCTTTGATCTGCTCTGCACATGGACTGGGAGAGAGAGAGGGGACCAATCTCCCTGACACAGACAATCGTTTGCTTTATTAAACAAGTGTCTTGTATTACACACAGAGAGTATGCATTATGTGGACGCACACGGCAAAGTTATGATGAAGAGTAGATACTGGGCCTGCAGAGGACTCTGGGTTTGAACATTAACCTCACAGCTGTTTCTAATAACTTTTCTCTAACTGCGAGCTGATTTCCACAACATGCACTAATGTAACTGTAACTGCCCCAAAATGTTCTATCCTTTAAAAAATACCTCAAACATAAACTGCAACTCAGGTTCCATAACCACCATAGGTCACCACCCCCTCATATTGCTTTGCATTTGAAGTGTTTGGTGGTGTTTGTTTGTTTTCACGTATGATCCGTCAAGATTAGGCAGTAGGTCACGGTTGACCTAGTTATAAACCTGTGAAATATGACTTCTTGAAAAAAGGGTGGGGTTAGGACAGAAAGCTTCATTCATGAGAGAAGTCAAGGAGGTTATTAGATGGCTCATCCTGGGCTTGCCAAGGGAAATGACAGAAGGAAATGGCAAAAGAGACCTGAACTGGTGACAGGTCCCAGGAACTTTACACTGAAGTCAAAGTGAACATTCCATTCAGGCTCTGCCTTCTGCCCACCATTGTTTCCCACCACCTTGCTACATCCATGCAATGTGACTTATATTTTCATTAAAAAAGAAAACTGGGCGATTTCAAGTTTCTCTTCGTGTAGCTCTGGAAACCCAGAGGCCAGAGCCACTTTGGAATGGCTGTCCCTAGTGCTTGGGGACCTTTCCAGAGGGCTGCAGAAGGCTACCCGCGGAGCTGCGCTCGCCGCGGGGCTCGGGCTTCCGGGCTACCCACTTCATCCGCGGGCAGCTGGGCGAAGGGATCCGCCTGCCAGCCAGCAATGAAAGGGGCACAAGGGTCCGCGTCTGTCCGCAGGGTGTGCCTGGCTGGCGACGCTGCCGCCACGACCAGACTCAGGACAGCGCTGCCCACGGTCCCCAGAGGGCGCCACCTGCCCAGGCCCGGGACCCCGGCCCGACCCAAGGCGGGTAGCCCGCTCCGCAGAACCAGAGGTCGGAACCTCACGCAGGGTGAGGCCTCCTCCACTCCGCACCGCAGCTCCAGCCCAGGGGCGGGGGGCGGGTTAAGGGGAGGGGAGAGACGGGAAGAACAAACCAGCCGGGGAGCGGACCGGCTTTCGGCCGTGATCCCCTTTCTTGCACCGGAGTGCACGGTCGCACGACCTCCCCGCGGCCAGCCGGCCGGCGTCTTACTCAGATCGTCACGCTGCGGAGGTTAAGACCGCCACGCGGTCAGGATCGCGGAACGAACACTGGCCCACTCGTGTCCCCAGCAGATCCCCGCCCCCGCCCCTCTGAAACTCTAGGGTGGCCCGCGCGCCCCAGCCCCCGAGCGGGGAGCGCGCCCGCCCCGGCGAAGGCCTGAGCGCGAGGCCCGAGCCCCACCCCGCCGCGCCGGGAGCCGGGGAGGCCTGGGCTTTTCGGGGCACAGCCACCGAGCTCCGCCCAGCTCCCCGAGAGCTGCCCGCGGGCTGGCGGCGAGAATGTTCGCTGGAGAACTTGAGTTCCTCGAGTAGAAGTGGAGGTCTCACGCAATGCCCCCCACCTATCTTTTAAAGGAAATTTTATTCCAACGTGTAGAAACACAGCCGCGCGCCCCTCGCTCCGCTTCCCCGCCGTCCCGCATCGCGGCGATGACCTAAGGCGGATCCGCACGCTCCCGCGCCTCGCGCGCCCGGTCGCCCGCTGGCCGGGTCGCCCGCTGGCCGGGCGGGGCAGAGACAGCGCCACGCGGCCACTCCCGCGCCTCCGTGCACTGCCGTCGTCTCCAGGCCGGGGCTCCCGCTAGTCGGGCAGAGGCGCCGTGACGCGGCCTTCCAGGATCTGGAAGTTTCAAAGGGTTTAGTGGGTTCTGATTTAGCTGAGCGCTGGGCAAGCGGCAGCCGGAGCCCCTAGCCGCCGGCCGGAGACGCCCGCACTCATCTCTCCCCCTGGGCGGCCCTTCATCGCCGCGATCCGGGGCCCCTCTGGCGAGAGGCGCCCGGAGAGATGATGTATTTGTTCTTCTCGCTTACTGTGCACTTCGCACCGACAGGCTGTGCTCGCGCGAAGCAAGGAAACCCGCGGCTCCACGATTCCCGCGCCCAGAGGACACCTCGCCTGCCGCCGCCTGCCGGGGGGTCTTCAGCTGCACCCTCCGACAGGTGCGCGGCCAGTGGACACCTCGGAGGGCGCGTGTCCCCAGGGGACCAGCCAGGTCGCTTGCTCCGGGGAGGGTGCACGGACTGGGTGGGAACCCGGGTAGGGATGGGGCGTGTGCGCTGGAAAGGAAACACCGGGGTCCCTGTCCCGCGGCTGCACCAGCGTCGGCGACAGTGACCAGTTCCCTTCTGGGTTTCCCAACGTAGGGTTTCATTGCCAAAGGCAGAAATAAGTCTCTTTTTGGGGTGACCAGGGCAATCGAAGGATCAGGGGGGCGCCGGAGTTCGCATTCTTCAACTCCCTCATCCAAACCTCCGTCCAGAGCCTGTTTGATTTTACACACACCATCACAAGGACCCTTGATGGTGACTTAACTAGGGGGTCGCTAGGTGAAGGCCCGGCCTGTCCGCCCCAGCACATCCTCTCCCCCTCTGGCTCAGAGTTCAGTCCGGCCGCATCCCGGCCGCTGGGCCCGATTCCGCGGTGCTCACGGCGCTGCGGGCCCGCAAGGGAGGCGGCTGGGACTTCGCGCGACCCTGATTTATGTTCCCGCCGCTCGCGAGAACCCCCAACGCTTTGGCCGGGTTAATTTTTTGTCATTGTTCCTCATCACACTGAGATAGTTTGAAGTTTGAGGCGGGTTTTATTTATCACCCTGCACATTTGAAATACAGTCAGACATAAAAATAACTGACTCCGGGACGCTGGCGCAATATTGCAGCCGTCGGGGAATAATTTGGCTAACCGACTTGGACGTTTCACCTTCTAAACAGAAATGCAACTCTCAGTCAAACTGTAAATCAGATTGTCTTCAGCAATGGGGGGAGGGGGGAAGGCACCCAAACCAGAGAGAACGGAAACGAAACGAAGAAAAATGCAGATACTGACCCAACGATGCGAGTTTCACAAATCCAAACTGGGTTCCAGTTTTAGGTGCAGAACCTCATGGGGAATATGAATTCCTGAGTCTTTGACAGGCAGGATCCGTCCCTTGGGCTTAGGCTACCACCGGAAGCTGTATTTTGTGTGTGTTTTTCTACTGTTTGTATCGAATAATATCAAGCAATAAAAACTAGTCGAAAATACTGAAAAAGCCAACCTAATCTTACACTCTAATGAACTCAGGTCTGAATACCTTTCTAGAGTTGTAATTTTAAATAGGAACAAAGTCAAGGAAGAAGTTGGTTCAGACAGACTGCCAACTTAGGCAAGTGACATTAAATTTGGTAAAGAAAGGAACTAAAAGAAACTAGAAATTTCCTTAGCACATTCCTTGTCTCCAATTTGCCCTGCATGAATGAATAGGAATCTGACAGTCTTTTTCTGCGCCTCGTGGATTCTTCTCTCCTCTATCTAGAATCCCATGACGTTAAACGCTCGATTTCTTACTGCCTCGCATAGACCAAATGATCACAGAGCCTGGCCAATGAAAGCCCTCAGCAAAGGCAGGAACTGGGAAAAGAACAGAAAACCATTTCAAGCAACCGCTCAAGAGGGGACTCAAAATACAACTAAATAAAACCTCTGCCCAGAGAGGAAGCATCTTCTATTATTTTGTATTATTTCTCTCCTTCCCCAAAGAAATTTCACTGCAATACAACAAAGTGGAGTCCAGCAAGAATATGTCGCTTCCCACTATGGAGAGCGAAGAATAAATTTTCTTGAAGTTAATGCGTAGCGATCTTAGCTGTAAGCACCTGACCCTATTTTAAGGCATTTAAACCATTGTCTGTTTATTCTGCCTCATTTTTTTTAACCAAAGTAACTCACATAACTGGCTTCTAACATTTCTCCAAGTACACTGGAGCAAGGCAGTCATGCCTATTAAAGTCCACAAAGTTAAATGTGAATTTTAAGATGATATAGTGTGCTCTGGCAGAAAACGAGAAGAATCATTTTCAAACAGTTTGGAGTGAGTAATACTTTGTGTCCACTCATAACACTGAATGTGCAACTTAAATTATTGTTGTAAACCATTATGCAATTTCAAAGGCATTAGATGAATTAAGATTAAAATTAATATTTTGATCGGCAAAAATCTTTTATTTATTTATTTTTTTGCTTAGTGGGGAGGGGTTGGTTTGGTGTGGTTCTGCAGACTGGAAGTAAGGTTCCTTAATATGATGGTTTTATATCATCCTGAGCTGGATTGTTCACTGTTTCTTCAGATTGGGAACTCAGTAAACGCAGCTCAATCTTTGCAAAGCCCCCTCCTGTGTTGAGAGCAATCATCTGCAGGTAGATGGCCCTGGGTCCTTCACAGGACTACCACTGGAAAAGAAAAAAAGAATGTTTGTCTTTCCATATGTTTATTTCTATTTGCTAGACTTTTTTCTTTATTTGTAATGCACCAAAAGGAGTTCTTTCCTTTTGAATTTAAGCCACAAATATCTCAAAAAACATATATTTCAAAAATTAAATCTACAGATGTCATACATACTGCGAACCCTATAAAATGCGTTTACAATGCTGACTTAAAGAAAGAAATTTATAACTTTCATATGTACCTTTCTTGTGCAATAGGCAACTGCCATATGTTTCCGACTTCTATAATTCAGTTTTCCTGGACATCTGTAGCAGGTAGTGAGCGCTTCTTAAAGTACATTTTATGTAATTTGAGAAGGAACCAGCACCAAAGACTAAAGGTGAACATAAAAAAAGCTCAAGTCTTTTTAGAAATACTAGTTATTCTAAATTTACATCACCTATTAATCAGGGCTTGATTTTTTTTTCTCCTCTGTTCATGTGACTGAATTTTCAAATGCAAAGTTTAGAAGAACACTTTGGATTAGGTTGGGGATTCCTTATAAACATCACTTCCAGAACTTACACGTATTTTGAGGAGTTCCTTTTGTTGCTGCCATTCTTAAACTTTTGCATGAAGATTCTCCTTGATCTCTTCATAATACAATTTGAAAATATATTTTAGCATGAGGATTTGAGACAGTTTTCAACTTTTATGTGGAAAAGAGAACGAGTACAACTCTTTCATCTACCGACTTGTTCACATACTAGATATGTGAAAACTTTGTACAAATCAAAGCGGAAGCAAACAAAAGATTATATAGGAAAATCATTGTTTTTTCGTCAAAGTTTCACATGTTCTTAAAAACATGGACTATTCCCCCATGTCAATGAAACTTTCCAGTATTCCACTTCTATTTTTATATGTTTGTAGTGCTTGCTTGAAATTAATCTTTTTTAAAGTTCTGACATTCATTTGAAGTTGAAGTGCCTCATATGGAAAGAAGAAAATATGAATAAATTTCTGACACATTCTTTATTATGTATACTTCCAGCAAATTTTAAGAATGTGCACAAATTTCACTGTTTATAAATAGTGTGTGTGTATACATATAAAAATATAAAAAGGCTCAATTTGTAACAAACTGGAGGACAGAATAATTCTTTTTAGAAAGCTAAACACTGAAATATTGGCATGGTGACAGTAACTTGTGTCCATGCAATTATTGATGGGCTATAAGAGGAGGATCGCTTGAAACCAAGACTCCAGGCCAGTCAAGGTGATGTGACATTTCTCTCATTTTAGGAGACAGAGCTTCAGTTGCAAACAGTGGTTTCTAAAATGGGCTTATGATTGATCTACTTTCAATTTATTTTGTTAAACTGACAATTGCAAAGGGTTTTTTTTTTTTGCAAGAAAATAAGATTAGGATTTCATCAAAAAGTATGAAGCGTATTTTAGACATCAATTTAAACGTGACTTTTCATAACATGGGCTATTAAATGTTCCTTCACTTAAGAATGTTATTTTCTCCCATTCATGGACTCTTTTTTGTACAAATTATTTGTATTAGTGTTAGCGATACCCATCTAGTCATTTCCAGATATTTGCTTACTTACCAGTACTGATTTCATAATCCCTTTCAGGTTTCTTATTTTGGATCAGGTATTAGAGATACAGACAGGTGTGGTTGTCTGGATGATTGTTGTTATTGATTCCACTTTGGCAGTTTTGTTAGAGGACTGCGGAACAATAGGTGTGAAAAGTATCATAGCTATATTCCAAATACAACTGGAGACAGAACAGACATTTCTGGAAATAGATGCAACTATAATGGGAAGTCTTCCCACTCAGGGCTTGAGTTTTCTTCTGGCTGTTGCCCTCATCCCTTCACCAACCATCCAGATGGGACCCCTACCTCTGTTCTTTTTCCTCTTCTACACTGAAGAGCTTGAAGGTTGGGTTGAGGAATGAATACATGCTAGTTCTCAGACCACTCTGTCTGTTGGCATTCCTCAAATGAGGAGTGCCAGGGAGAAATGTCATCCTCCAATTTGGACCAGAAACTAATCCAGTCTGAGCCTTGTGGGTTTTCTAAGCAAACTGTTGGCTTCTTTAATTGTGAATCTCATTCTCAGTTAATTGGAATTGAGATAAGACCAGAGATGAGAAAGAAACAAACAGCTGGCAACATGTGGGGGAGATGATGCCTCCCTATAGTCAGCCACAGGACAGGAGTTAAAAGAACTGAACACTTCTATTGCAGTCTGGGTTAGCAGCTGCAGGCAGAGGGGGGATCCCCTAGAGCCATGGCTGTGCAGCGCTGGGTGCCTAAATTTAGAAGCACTGATAAACTTGCACAAATTACAGTTTATTTGCATTGATACAAATTACTGGGAAAGGAAAGGAGAAAAGGGCCAGCATGTGGAACGACCGACCGAGGCGCCAACAGTAGAGAATTGCTCTGTGACTTAGAATTGCTGATTTCCACTGTCCTGAATTAAGATGTTTCCTTTTCTGATGCTACTATAGAGTAACCCAGCCACATTAAGTGCTCCTCCTGGAGTTTGTATCCTACTGTCTTTCATTCCTGTTCCCCACCTGTTTCTACCTACTTCTCATTCAGTTAATCTTTTAGCTAATGAGCATTGTTTTTTTCTGCATGGAAAGGAAGTTTGTCTGGATCCGTTTGGGAATTTGAGTTGTTGGATGGGATCAAGAAAAGACCGGTGAATGCTGAGAGCTCATTCCCTCTGTCGGGTTTCCAGTAAAATTTAGAATGAAAATCATTGGATAATCAAGTATAAAAGAAAAAAAATATCTGTCTAGAGAATGAAGTCCGGCTGAGTAGGCCTAGTATATTTAGAACTTAAAAACCAGCATCCAAGTACGATGAAAACAGCCAATTATCCACACACATATACTGATGCTATGCAAATAGTGTGAGGCAAAAGAAATGCATAGTGGTAGCAGATAGAGAGAGTGAAAGCTGTCTTAAACTATACTAAGAAAAACACGGAAGAGACAAGATGAACTTTTTAAAAGTCTGCTCTTTCCTTCAGGCTCCCCTGGTTAATAGATTCTATAGATAGATTCTACTGCGCACCATTGCTCTTCCCCTGAAATCTGGACTGTCCAGAATTTTCTGCCTACTTCTTTCCCTTCTAACTCACTCCTTGGGGTGACATATTTAAAATGAAGTCAGGCTGGTCTTGAGAGAGACCTAACTGCGTATTTCAGTTTTAATAATTTCAACTCAGACCCTATTGGGAAAATACATTTTCTCTCCTCAGGGGGCCAGAGCCACACATTCCCTGGCGCGTACACCTTCCTGTGTGCAGGTGCACATGTATACGGGAGCACGTGTGCATAGGCTCTCTCTCCAGAACGCAGACATGTACAGAGAGACTCAGAAGGTCGCAAGCGTTGAGGTCCCTTAGCGCATAGCTTGGCCCCACTTTCTCCACTCTCTTGATTGGAAAAGCGCAGGCATTTGGCCCTGTCCTAAACCCGTGAGCCATCCTCACTGCGAAGTGAACACTTGACGCTCGCTTTCCTTCGGTGCCCAGGAAGATGCTCTGTGCCAGCTCCCCGGGAACCAGTGTTCAGGATTTGAGACCAAACACTTGGTGGGGTGAGGAACAGCCTGTTCTCTTAGGTCCCGGAGCCTGAGCCAGATTTCAATCCAGTCGCAGGAAGCAGCAGGCAGCGGTTCTCAGAGCAGCCTTGTCGCTGAGGTCCTGGACTCGGACTAAGGGAGCTAGCGCCATCGTCCTGCCTCGAGCGCTCCCGGCACACTTGGATTATTTCAAAGGGATCCAGTTTCTGGGTCTTGTAGATGTTGTGGATATACCGTGGGCCTGTTTTGCTAGATGTTTGTTAAGCGAACACAAGTCCGAGTCCTAAATTGTTGGAAACGTCTATGGTAGGTAACTGCAGCTGTGGCTCCAGGAGGGTTCTGAGCGTTACGACACAGCAAATGGAAAGCGCTTCACTGGGTCGTTTCTTGGAACCAGCCGCTAGGCTTTTGCTGAGTGATCAGAGTAGGCCAGAACCGCTCGGGACTCCAACTCTGGTATACAGTCTCTTTACACCCAAATCCAAATCTCCAAGACTGTCTAAGTCCCTGGTTGCTCCTCCTCTCGGGACACACCAAGAACCAGAACCTAGGGTACGGCGCTATGCACCTCACAGGTGGCTGAAGCGGGTCCTTAGAGTCCTCACCGCAGACACCTGAGGGCCGTAAACTCTGGACATCTTTGAACCCCACTTCATCCCAAACCCACCATCAATCCAAACTCCAAGTTTTCCAGATGACCGCGCAGCTCTTGCTTAAAGCCAAGCATCAGAGAAAGGGTTTGCATTTCCCCTCCAACCCCGACAAAAATATGGCGCTGGCATAAAGCTCCTTCCAACCGAGTATGTTCGTCAAGCATTTAAAAGTTTTGTCCTCCCCAAGAATAGTGCCGAAGCGTTTATGATCCCAAGGCCGCTGGGCAGGCTGCGCTGCCCGCACACACCTCGGGGCACCGCTGGGTTCTTGCTCTTGCGGTGCAGTCCAGCCTTGAAGAAGCTGCGTGTTCCTCGGGTTCTCGAGTAAAGATAGTGAAGCTGCTTCCAGGAGCCTCTCTTGGAAGACTGCGAAGAAGTGAGAAGAACATAGGGCCTTCAAAAGCTGTGGTGACTGGAGAAGGCAGGAAAACCAAGATGAAGCAGACGCTACCATTCATCGTGTATTTGATATTAAAGATCAGTATACGTCGTGAATTGTATTCATGAAAAAATTTGACGTACTGACACCAAACCCACATATTGATAATCGCAGGGGAAAAGTTGTGTTTAAAGAACAAAACTGCATACACGTTTGTTACCGTTCAATGCAAAAGAACTCTTTCTTTAAATCGATCTTAAAGAAACAAGCATCTGTAAACACTCGATATGAAAGAAATAAATTATTAGGTCGGCAAACAGGAAGTGACTTGAAGTTACAGATTTTTTTTAAACCTACAATCGCATGTAAAAGATGTTTTACTTTGCCAAGTTGTAAGAGATTTTGAAGTCTGCGTCACTAAAGATAAAAGAAAATAAAATTCCACGATCCACGTTTTAAGTCAATCTAACTCGACGGAAAAGTCTTCAGAAAATGCGTACTTTTCCTGGTTAGTTTCCATGAAGGACTGAACGGTAATGTAGTAGTTTTGTTCTTACGTGTAAACAATTAATATAGTTGAGCCCATCTCTAGTAACTGCGGAGTAAGACTGAAGTCCCTCAGGGTCATGTGCTGCGCTGAGTAGTCACTACTAAATGTAGGAATGTGTAATGAGAAACCACGAACGTGCAGGCTGTGGATTTTCTCCACCTCCTAAAATCGTTGTATAGTGTAGCCAAATTAAGTGATAGAGGAGTGGGACGGGGAATTTAAGGACTCCTGGAAGATTGCTGTTGTACTAATTTGGTGCTCTTCTGTGTTTACAACCGGAAACCTCGGCTTTTCCAAGTCCTGAAGGGAAAAGTTTGGAGGATCCGTGTTCGGCCTGGTCCGGTGGGCACCAGCAGGAAAGGGTCCGCGGCCAGGCTGGCACTTCCAAGCCAGACGGCGGCGCTTTTTCAGTACCAGATTTTTCGCCCTTGTAAGGAAGTGGGCGCGGGTTGCGCGGAGTCAGCGCCTCCCGATTGGTCAGTCGTCTCGGTGACTGACAGGACTCGGGTCTCCGCCCCCACCGCTTTATTGACACTAATGAGCAAGTTCTTCCCACCGCTCTCCTGCCTGGAAGTGCTGACAGATCAAGGCAACAAATTTCAATTACAATCCCTAATTTGTGTCCGCGGAGTGGTTTTTTCCCCATACTAGTCCTTTCGGGTGCATCAGTCGAGGCAGATCTCGGAGCGGCAGGAGGAGCCGAGGGGGTGGGAGCTCAGGAGCGCGTCCGTGGGGGAGCCTGCGCCAGGCCGAGGGAAGGCAACTTGGCGGTGGCGCCCCGGTTCCTGGGATCCCAGCTGCCAGCCAGAAGGAGGACACGCCAAATTGGTTTTTGCCGGCGGCGAGGACGGGGGCGATCTCGGAAGCCCCCGCAAGAGTCGTCCAGTGATTGCCGAGGGCCAGCAGGGCGAGCCCGTCCGTGCGCCCGAGCGAGAGTATATGAGAGAGGGGCGGGCGGGCGCGGGCCGCGGGGATGGCGGAGAAGCGGAGGGGCTCGCCGTGCAGCATGCTCAGCCTCAGGGCACACGCCTTCTCCGTGGAGGCGCTGATCGGCGCCGAGAAGCAGCAGCAGCTCCAGAAGAAACGGCGGAAGCTGGGCGCGGACGAGGCGGCGGGGCCGGCGGACGACGCAGTCGGCAGCCGCGGCGGGCAGGGCGGCTCCGAGGGGGACGAGGACGCGACGGCCCCGCTGCCGGCCGGCCCGGCCCGGGGCTGCGCGGACCCGGAGCGGAGCGGCTCCCGCGGAACGGCGGGTGAGTTGGCCCCTTTCCGCTCCGACCTCTGCCCCGCGCGTCCCCTCCCGAGTCCCGCGCGCGGCGGCGATCGCGAAGGCTGGCGAGGCCGGGGAGCCCCGGGGGTCGGGCACCAGGCTCGCGGCGCGACCCGCTCGCCCTCGGGCCAGACAGACCCCGGGTCCGGCCGCGCCTGGCCCGCCGCCGCCCACTGGGCGAGCTGCCCCGGCCGCGGCTGCTGGCGGCGTGGGTCTGATTTTCGTCGGGACTTCCCTTGGGGTTCTAGCCAATGGGTGCTGCTTTTGCTTGGTGAAGTTCTCGAAGCTTGGGGCGGGGGCGGGTAGAGAGCCACAGAACCCCCCCCCCGAAACTGCAAGAACCAGGAAGAAGGCGACGCGCTTGCAAACGTGGTGTCCCCGGGCGCTAGACACGCACTACTCTTCCCTCCCTTCCCTTCCCTTCCTTTCCCCGACTTCTAGGCCCAGGCCGACGGCCGCCGCGGGCTCGCTTCAGAAAGCCGCCTTGTCGGGGGCTGCGGGACGCCGCGATCTGGAGGGGGGCTTGGCGGGAGCCGAGAGGAAAGGGGTTTCCAGAAGCTGCCTCGGACCGAGCCCAGAGCCAGGCTCGGCGGCCGCGGGGGCGAAGGAAAGCCCCGGGCTGGCCATCGCGGACACGGGGCGAGCGGGCCGTGCGCTCTCGGGGCTCCGGGGCCACGGGGTTTGCGCCCCGGCCTCGGCGCTCCAGAGTTGGACGCGTCTCAGCCCGCCCGCCGCGCTGTCCTCTGGCCTCGGCCGCACAGAGGCCGGGCGTGGGGTGGACACGATCCACGCGCCTCTCGGCGGCTTGAGTCTCGGGGCCCCGCCAGGACGCCGAGCATCTGTGGGTGGGCCTGCTCCTTGGGAGGCCCAGAAGGCACCGGTGTCCCCCTTCTCTCTCTACCACGTGCGGAGAGGCTTGGGCTTTCCGGGCCACGTCCCTGCGGAGCCCTCACCGGTTTCCCCCTCTCTGCCCTTTGCTGTCTAGGCGGCGGTGAGGACGGCTTCCTGCAGGGCGCCTCTCCAGTGGCGTCTCCAGGAGAGTCCTCGAAGGGGTCCCCGGCTCCTGGCCTTGGCCGGCCCGGGACCCCTCTGCCCTCGCCTCAGGTCCCGAGGGTGGATCTCCAAGGAGCCGAGCTCTGGAAGCGTTTTCATGAGATCGGCACCGAAATGATCATCACCAAGGCGGGCAGGTAGGTGGGGTGGGAGCTCTGGCTTCAGCGGGTCCTTCGTCCCAGCTGCCAAGCCGCAGTGTCTAACAGAACACAGAGCCAGGGCTGGAGTTCTCTTTATGGGTCGGCTTCGCCTACGTACTCCAAAGCTACATGCTCCACGAAGGGCACAGTCTGATCGCTTTCTTAGTGCTAACAAGAAAGATCCTTGTCGCTTAAGATGCTACAGTCTTAGCGACTGAGAAGTGCGGGTGGTTATCCACGTGAGGTTGTTTACTTCGTATATGCATTTATGTGGGCTCTAGCTAGCAGCTCTGGAAGTAGGTGACATTCATTGCTTACTCTCCAGTTCTCTTTTCTTCAGCCAGCCATGATTTCCTTTTCATAAATTTGAAACTTCCAGATTGGTTCTGTATCAGAACATTTCCGGATACTTTGAGCCAATGATAGATACATTGTGTTATTCTGATACTAGACTATTATGAAAAGTTACTATGACTGTATGTAATACCTGTTTAATTGTACGTAGCTCTAATAATAATTGCTCTGATTTTTAAAACTTTTGTTTGTACAACCACAGTTGCATACTTTTCTGAATTAAATCCAGCACATTAATTAACAAATTTGCTGAAGAATATAAAATATTTTTGAAAAAAGGTTACTTATATTTAAAACGTCATTTATAAATTATTGGTCAGTGACATAAATGGATTTGTAAGCCACCTCATATTAATTTGAGGTCGAGGAGAGAAATTGTGCTTTGAAGTTTTCAGTTTATTTAGTGTATTGAGATCGAATGTTTCTTGGAAAAGAACTTTTAAAAGCACACACAACTGTTTTCAGGGAGTACACATGGTAAAAACCTGGGTAGCAGAAAAGTATCCAAACTTATTAGAATTTACAAAAACATATTTTATTGACTCCATATGCCACTTTCTACATTCTCGCAGAGCTTTTATTAATGATCCAAATTCCGTGCTCAACTACACAAAGCAACAGTTGTCTTGTAAAGAATGTAAAGACCTTAACTTTAGGTCTTACAGGTGCACTGAAATAACACTAAAACAGCCAGCACCTTAACTGCTCTTGTGCTTACTTAATAATCTTGGACTTTCTTTTCTGGAAGTGGCCTTCGATGGCATTGTTGTATATAGAAAGATTGGCAACCACATTGGCACTGTAAGATTAAACTAATTAAAAAATCAGATTAGTTAGGTCAGTCATAAATCATTAGAAGAAACATTTTAAAGAGGAACAAATGTCTGTATTTTAAAAAATCATACAACAGTTTGTGGTTGTGCTCCTTGCAGTTGTACTTTTTAAGGGATTAAGCACATTTACTTTTTGCATCTCCTTTGATATGCATTTCTGGGAAGGCAGGGGAAAGGGGAATTTTCATTCGATTTAATTAGCAATAGTTGTGGTCAAAAAAGAAAGCATTTTAGAGGGATGGGGGAGGAGTGATTTGTAAATATATGTATGTTTAGTTTCTGCTTTCAATAAAGAAGTTTTACTATACCTTTCAAATTTAGAGCAATTTTGCATTTCACCTTTACCAAGCTGCAGACAGGAAGTCCTGTCTCAATAAAGAACATATTGTTTAGTTACAGCTCAGCACATTGGCTCCTTGTGGCTTTTTTATAACCCTTTTAAAATTTCACGTTAAGATATATTTTATCGCTTTCAGAAATTTGAAATTTCTACCAATTGATGCATTTTATTATTTGTATCGTTAGTATAAATATGCTTATTGGTTTTGCTTAAAAAGTAAAGTGGCTTCTTAGTGTCTTTATATTCTTCAGTGTAAAATTCTTTCACACTTGGTCACAACTGATATTTCAGTAAAAGCGGAATGCCTGTATGTGGATATGTAGCAAATTACATTTTTAAAATCCCATATTGATATATTCTGACACCTTGAGTTCTGGTATTGAAATTAATATGTCCACATTAGAAATTAGAGAGATTGGTTTATTCCTTCTCTATTCTTAATCCGGAAACAAAACAAAGCCCAATCCCTTTTTATCCCTGTTCCTTTCAAATAGGCGCATGTTTCCAGCAATGAGAGTGAAGATCTCAGGCTTAGATCCTCACCAACAATATTACATTGCCATGGATATTGTGCCAGTGGACAACAAAAGATACAGGTATGGTTACTAGAACCAGGGTCACAGGAAAGCACTGGAATTTGTAGGCTAGTGCTTGCTTGTACTGTGTCGACTGTGATTGTGTTTCCCAAAACTTGTAGAATTTCCAGATTCATAATTCTAATACCCAAGTGTTCCGATGATACCAACTCTGTCAGCAAATGTGGAAACTGAATTTTTGTTTTGCTTCCAATAGATAAAGAAATGGTTTCAATCACTGAAACTTTGAACAGGGGCCAGTTCTTGCTAAATTAAATATATCTTTTCTATGGATTTATGTTGCAACTAGAATTTCAGTAGAAATGTGGATACATATTGCATGAAATGAAATGTTCTTTTTTTCCTGCATTTTAGTTTACATTAATTTCCTTTGTCTCATATTCAAAATCTTGAATACTTTAGGCTTTCATTTGAGAAACTCGTTTAAAAATAAGAAAAATAGAATTTCATAATTCGTTGTGATGTCAAAACATCCCTTGTCCTGTATTTTTTTCATCCTGTGCTTCTTTTTTTGCTTGGTAGTTAACATTTGTTATTTTAAAACCCTTATAATGTTTAGAAAGGATATATATTTCTGTGATATCAAGTAAATTCAAGAAAGATGTGTGTTCTTCAGTTTCAAATCTAACTTTTGCTCCTTTTCTTCAGTACAGCAAATCAGCAATTTTCAGTGACAATGTCTTTCATTTTACAAAGAGTTAAAAACGTTAACAATTTTTAAAAGGAATCTTTGAGTGTTTGATCATATGAATCTTCTGTTGTAAACTCTCATTTAGTAAGTTTGGAAATGAAATAATTTAGTTTTTATCATTAAAAAATTAGCACTGATAAAACGAGTCTATGGTATCCATAGGACACAGACTTTCATGTTACAGGGCGAATGAAAAAAACTGCAACATGAGTAAAGTAATATAAGTTGTATTTACTTTTTAAATAAGATATGTCATTAGGAAGCTTTATTAACATTATCGACTACATAACAGAAACTAAAAGGTATTAAAGTTCACTTGTTAAATATATGCAGAAAGGCATATTCTAATTAGGTTTTGTGCCTAGGAAGATAATACAATTCTTAGAGGGCTTGCTTGCAAATTACCCCCTTTCTTTTCTCAATTTACATTCTGCTTCTTCCTTTAAATGTGTTGGGTTTTTTATTTTACTTGATTCACATTTGCTTTCACTGAAAGCAATTAAACTTTACATTTTAGTATTATTGCACTAGATTCCAAGGGTCATATTATAAACTTTGCTATCTTCTATTGCTTCTTAAGAAGTTTGCTGTTAGCATTGGTATGTAGAATACTTTACAAAGAATGTTTACAGGTGTATTTATTCTCTTAGAAGGCGTAGAGTTTTGAACTATTTAATGTATATAATTTTGCAATTTATTTTCAGAGAGCATATATACAGTTGTTTATTTTAGTAGCATTCCAAGTCTTATCTGCAACTTAAGGATTTTTTTTGTTTTTTTGTTTTGTTGTGCTTGGTTTTGTTTTTGCCTTTCTGAGGTTTCTATTTTTATTTTCCAACTTTTTCATCAGAGTTAAAAAAAAAATTTCCAGGACTTATTCACTGTCAAAGAGTGTATTCAGTCAAGTTAAAAAAAAAAAAAAAACAACGGCCATTTAGGAACTTACTAAAATGATACTAATTAAAGGAAGGTTTTAAAAATTATTTTAAATGTTACACTTATGTATTTTACCCCCAAGGAAAAGAATTAAAACCTACAAGTTTCATCAAGATCAAAATTGAGTTATGTTGACACAAAGAGCTTCGCTAGAAAGAGAGGTTATGAAAATTCACAAATTATGATCACTAATTCTATGCAATATTTTAACAAATAGGAAAACTTCCTCAGCACGTATTTCATTCTGTATGAGCATTTCGCTGACACATTATCCAATTTTTAAATTAAAACTAACACTAATTCAAAGGTACAGTAAATTTTAAGGTCTTATTTATTATTTGAAAATTGTTATTTAAATTTATTTAAATGTTAAATTTATTTGGTATATTTAAATAAAGAAAATATAAATTTAATCTCTTAATTATAAAATAATTCTAATTGCGTACACACCATTTTCAAAGTGTGTTTTATGTTGTTAATGATATTTGGAAATTGGTACTTTAAAACTGAAATAATTTTTTTACAAAGGTCAAGACAGAAACATGGGAGATTAATAACAGCCTATATTTTATAATTGTTCAAAATTTTAAATTAAACTGAATTACTTTACCTCACCTTTAGGGTTAAAAGCAATTCTAAATGTTAGAAGGTAAAACTTTGGTCAACATGACAATTTTCTCTCATTTTGCAATTGTTTATTCTATCAGGCCTAAGATAGGAGGTGATTACACAGGAAATGTAACTCTCAAATGTTTTGCGATTTACTTAAAGATAAACATGATAGCCTCATAATTTCTTCCTGTAAGTTAAAAATTCATTTGAAAAAGAAGGAACTATTAGGATAATCAAAGAAATCTTTAATCTAAGTATACTGCATTAGAATTAAATAATGTGTGTGGCGGGTATAGCTCACAATTTTCTCTAAGCCCCTAATAAACTGTTCACCCTGAGCTGTGAGTCGGCCCTCACTGCTTCAGAAACTCTATGAAAAAGTATTTAAAGGCATCTTTTGGGTATAAAGAGAAAATGTTTACTTAGGCTTTTGAGAAAGTGGTGCAACATATGTTCTGCTTCTACCATGCTGGATAGTCTGAGAGACGGACAGTCTATTCTGAGGCTTGCCTTCCCTTCCAGATACGTTTACCACAGTTCCAAGTGGATGGTGGCGGGTAACGCTGACTCCCCTGTGCCACCCAGAGTGTACATCCATCCAGACTCACCTGCCTCTGGGGAAACTTGGATGCGCCAAGTGATCAGCTTCGACAAGCTGAAGCTGACCAACAACGAGCTGGACGACCAAGGCCATGTGAGTAGACTGTCTAGAGCCCCAACGTTGGGTGGTACTGGCAGGGATCTCCTGAACCCCACAGAACACCGCTAAGATTTTAATTTTCTTTTCCTGATTGACCTGTCTGTGGTTAGTCGGGATCACATCAAGATTATCCTTGTATCATAGTTCAAGTGTCTTATAAAACATTTAATAGGTTAAAAGGAGATACTGCATTGGTACTGAAATGAAAGGACCCAGAACAGAGACTTTTTTTTTTCCCAAGCAAAACATTTGTGTGAAATCCCATGAGGTGCTAATCATTTTGCTTTAAATATGCTTGAGCGCTGGCTAACAGGGGAAATGATTTATTGTCTTCCTTGCATTCAGCTCTTTTCCCAGCTGAGGCTCATTGCCTTCAGTAATGACCCAGACTTATGCTGTGTGTTCCATCTACAAATTCCCAATTGTTTTGTAATCACATCCAATGTGTTAAAGTATGCTACAATAATAATTCCTTTTTTTCTTAAAGCTGCTGAAACATGATATGTAAGTCAAAGTTCAGCCATTCCAACAGCACAGTCATTTTAAACACCTTATTAATATTTTGCTGTATTGTTCTTAGGCAAAATTCCACATTATTATTTTAATAAATAGGTAAGTTTGGATCCATGCTGATTTCTGTTTAAAGCTAGCACTTCTGTTGCATTCTTCTTATTTGAGTGTGTTTTGATTGAAACAGAATTGAAATATCTCTTGATGAATACATCTTAAATAAAAGTAATACTTGCTAATTTCTCAAAGGGAGGGATAAACAAAATACATACAAGGAAATCATTTAAAATGAAAATGCAGGGGCTGGAGAGCTAGCTCAGGGGTTAAGACTCAGCCTTAGAAACAGAAGGACCTGAGTTCTGATCCCCGATTCACATAAAAATGCCAGGCAGAAATGGTGGTAGTTGCCTGCAAATTCTGGCCCTGGAAGGTGGAGTTTGGGGAACCCCAATGAGAAGCAATAGGTGGGAGAACAATCCAGATAATTCTAGATGTCATCCTTGGGTCTTCACAGGCACATATAGTGACCTCTGATACACACAGAAACAACACACACATGCAAAAACATTTAAAAATTAAAATGCAATGAACTAGTAATATAGCATATGGTTTGGGAGCTGCTAGAGAGTATCTCAGGCACATCCTTTAAAATTTCACGTTTGTTTAGTCTTTTATGATTTAAAAGAAAATCAATTTAATTTGCTTTTTTCATTTAGCTTACTACTTCATTTCTCTTAACGTTTATTTTTACAGTTTTGCATTGTCAAGTGATAACAGTGACTGTTCTCTTGGTAAAGAACATTACTTTCTTCTGTTTTATTGAAGGTGCTGACTGAGATGTGGGTACTGCATTCACATAGGATTCTATTTTACTACTTTCTAGTAGGAAATTTTAGACTGAATGTCATTTACTATTACTTGCTTTTGGGACCTAAAGTGTGTCGCATTTTTCTGAAGTCTACAGTTTAAGAATATATTTTTTAAAGAATCTTTGAGTTCTCAAACCATTTACTACTATATACATATAAAATACACATATATACTATTTAAGCATTCAAATCAATACCATCATTTTACAGCATTAGTGCAGTTCAGCATACTGGCTTTATAATAGAGCATATAGATTTAGCAATGGAACTATGTGATTTTGAACTTTGTAGTTTTATTAGACTTTATCTGAAAAAATACTTGTCAGAAAAATATAATGTGTTTATGTATATAAGTATATGAATGTACACACACACACACACACACACACACACACACACACACACAGACTATTTATATGTAAGAAAGGGAGGGGGATATGAATTGATTCAGGGGCTCTTGAGGCAAGCCCCGATCTTTGGGGTTGAATGGAGACATAAAAGTTCATGATGCGACTTGAAACTGAGCATAGTCTGCTATCAGATTTTTTTCCCTCCAGGTACCTCAGTCTTCAATGGATTGGATGAGGCCCATTCAGCATTATGGAGGGTCATCAGTTTTACTCAGAGTTTTCTGATTTAAACATTAATCTCCCCAAAACATATTTTCCCACAAAGCTGCAGTGTTGTTTGGCCAGATATATGGGTACTGTGACCTTCCCAAGTTGACAGAAAAAAAATGAGCTATTGCACAGAATTTCTTTAAAGCATGAAAAGTTACAAATGCTTAAATAATCAAAATATTTCCCAATTAGAAAAGTCAAAGGCACGGAACACAGTCAAAGGAATAGAATGGTGCTTCATGAATTCTAGAAACAAGGAAATGGCTTTGTGAGCATTAAAGTGCATGTGCCATCCATCGATGCCCCATGACGCTATGGGGGAAAGCGGTTCTTCTTGGGATTCATTTAAAAATGTATTCTTGAGGATTAGTTCGATGCAGTAAAGGACAGTGAAGGCAGAGAGGAGATTTGTGAGTTTCTTGCTAGGATGGAGCAAGAAGGAAACAAGCATTCGGGTTGCCGTCCTGTGAGCTCTGGGAGGTAATGACCTCAACTCTGAGACACTGACAAGGTTTTTTAAAGTATATATTGTGTTGATTCTTGTGGGCCCAAATGAAACTACAGCAGAAGTCAGGGATGTGTTTGCAATTCTACTGCTGCCTGTGATTCTGGCCATAGGCAGGCAGCAGTGCCCTCGAGGTGAGACTTTCTAATCCAGTCGTCTCCCTCCTAATGCAGCGGCCTTCATGGACCAGCCTTCTCCCTCAGTCCCTCACCAGTTCCCAAGGAGGTCACGGTAACACCTGACTGATAAAATTGTAGATTCCAGAATGGATTTCCTAAATGGTTTTCCTACATTTTTTTACCCTTTCAGTTCTGCATTATACTCTGCCAAAATGTGCAAGTATGAATCTGTGATTTGAGAACTCTGGGAGAATCTGGGAATGTTGCTGAGATAATGTCTTATTGTGGATTCCCCGAAGTCACTTTTCAGCTTCTGAAATTCCAGGGATCCTCCAGAGAGGAATATTGGTGAAAATTCAGTGTGGCAATGTCACTTTATGTCATAGCCAAACCTTTGACTGCGCCTGCCTGGTTCATGGGCTCCCCATGTACAGACAGCCTATATGCCTGGGAGGTAGTTTACTCAAACTGTGCATGTTTACTTGTGTGTCTGGAACTTGTTCTTGGGATGAAGGCACTTCCATAAGCGTCATCCTGGAAAAGTAGAAGACATGTGGCAGGTAACAGTGCACCTTAAACCACAACAGCATTCGCATCCATAGCACTGTGATGCTTGGGAAGTGGGCACCTTCCAGTAGCCATGGTCAGGGCCTGTGGGCCGGCCTTCATCTCTACTGTTGAGGATTCCAAGGCACATACAGAATCATTCGCTTTCCATTCCTCTGAGATGGTGCAGGAGAGGCTGACCAGATACCCTCTGAGGAAGGACATTGCCAAGACTTAGAAGTACAAGGCAGCTGTGATTGCGGGCAAATCAGTTCCATTCACTAAGGACTCAATTCCATAGGTTGTATTCAAGGGAGGTAGTGAACTTTAAAGTACACATTTAAAGAGAACTTGAAATACAGTGTCATATAATAAAACAACAAAAAAGACCTTTCACATCAAAGTTTGTGATTTGTTCAGATAGTTTTAGCACCATTTAAAGCAAGACAGTAAAAGATATTATAAAGCACATAGGAAGCCAGGGAGAGTCCTTTTAGGTCCTGTGCTTGACTTATCACAAACATGAGAATTTAAGTCATCTGGAAAATTTTTAGTCATCAGAGACCCTTACTATTGAGCTGTACGATTAGAACTATCTGCCTGTGTCATGTTCAGATCATCAGATGCGAAACAAATATGTTTATTTTGACTTCTATACTTCATTAATTACAGGATGTGTTATCTACCACTGAGCTGTATCCCAAGTCTCTCAAATTTAATTTTTAAACTTTAATTATTTATTTTGTGTGTATGTGAGTGTGTGTGTGTGTGTGTGTGTGTGTGTGTGTGTGTGCGTGTGCATGTATGTATGTGTATTAGAGGGCACTGTGGAGGACCAATGGTGACTTCAGGAATCATCTTTAATTGCTTCTATCTCCTTTTTTGCTTCACTTTGGGATTTCTCAGGCTCTGCCTACCAGGGCTAGGACCTAGCATTCAAATCAGGACCACCTTCTTTCAAGGCAGAGTCTTAACCCCTGAGCTCTCTCTCCAGTCTTCAAATCTAATCTTTAAAGTAGAAAGACACATGAGAACTTTAAATGGGAAAGTCCTATGTGTTTATGTGTTTATGTGCGACTTCCTGGATAGGCTTTGCTCCCCACCACTGCCTGAATCCCGTCTGAATACAGTAGACAGTATAGACTATGCGCATCAGATATAAGGGCGTGAGTTATCACTATGGGCTTCTTTCTTAAGATCAGTGGATCTGCATGTTCTACTAAGCAAAATATTGTTGACTGCTCATTATAAGTGTGGTGTTCATTAATAAGAATAATGACATTTTATGAAGAAGGACTTCATAGCATCCTCTCAAAATTTCCAGGGATGTGTTACATTCCTATAGATGTTATTGAATATACATTATTCTCCCCCAAACGAGCTTGAGATTACTGTTGTATGCTGCTCTGCAGTGTGCCAACACAGGCATCTGTTAGCCGTTTTTGTACCCTGTCTATCCCAGTATGCAACACCTGACATTAATTTTTCCATATAGTAGGGATGTAAACAAATAACTTTTATGTGTCTGTATAGAGAATGCTCCTTGGAAAAGCATGGACTTCCTGGAACAAGAGCTAGTTTTCATTAACTGGAAAACAAAAACTCGGACTTTTGTTTCTTCCGTTCTAAGTTCCTTCATTTTAGTGATCCAAAATGATTGTGGATTTATTCTGTTTTCTTGTTTTATGTGAATAACTTGTCTTCAAGTTTTCTTCTGCTCTAGAAGGTGTTTCTAAGAGGCATGGAAAGCCATCTCTTAGAGTTTGTAGGTGTTGTTATTTGCATGTCACTGACTTGCTGCTTCTTAGCTTGGGGAAGAGGTAGAACATTCCTCCTCCCAGCTCTGCTACTTTTCTTAGGTAAGAAAGAGCGAAGTAAAAAGTTGAGTTGAACCCCCTGCTTTATTGTGTATGCCTAACTCTCCTCTGGGTCCTCCTCTCCTATGACATACAAGGACCCAGTGGCATTTCCCTGAACCCTTTCTCGTGTTCCCCTTAAGTATAGGAACACTACTGTGGCTGTCAATCCCTTGCCTCCGAGGATCTTGGTGCCTTTAGCTGATGGGAACTGGTCTATCTATTAAGTTTGTATGAGCGGAAATAATAAAAAATGTATTAAAAAAAAAGTTGAGTTGACATTAACACTCACCACAAAATTGGGCATTCACTGCCTTATGTTAACATTTAAAGGAGTGTGTTAAAAGTTCATTATAATGACAATGCAGTTAAAAGACCAAGACAGTTCATTATGCTGTAGTCTTTCAGGTGGTGATTAAGATGCAAAGTCTCAGAAAGATTCCTGTGTTTTCTTCCCTGGGCCTGGCTCAGGGGTGATGCCTATCTGCATATGTAAATCCGTAAGGAAAGTGTGTAGAAGTGGAAAAAAATCCAACTGGGCTGAGGAAGCCCGAGGATATAGCAGTCTCTTGCTTCTATAGACCGTATCTTTTTTTTCTAACCAATATGTAAATTGTGATACTGTTAGTGTTTTAAGGCTTAGAAATGTCAAATGTAAAAGTCATATAGAACCCTGCACATCAAACCAGACTGTCTCTGCTGGGAGTCAGGGAGCAGACTTCAGCTTTCCCTTTACCTGCTCTCCTCTCTCTTCCACGTATATAAAATTAGATTGTGATGACTTTTCATCAATCAGAATGAATGGACATAATTTACTAGCAATGGGGAAATGGAAAAAAAGACATTTCATATTTATTGAAAATCTGTGTAATAGAAAACCTCTTATATTTAATTTTTTCCATTTTTAGTTATTGTTGAATCTTGCTCTTCGATGATTTTAAGCATAAATGCAAAACCTTTTATTTTCTTTTCCCGTCACTTCTAATCGTTCTTCTGTATTAAAGTCCTTTTGTTTCAACCAGGATGCACTATGTTCTCTGAGGTTACTATCGTCTTTTAGAGTTTCACAGGCTCCTTATTTGAAAAACTTTTAAAATGTTTTTCATACGATGACAGACTGCACACATATTTATACTTAGCAGAAACTATTTTGAAAGACAACCTTGCATGCAAATACTGTTAGAGAATAGATTTAATTCAATTGAAATGATCTGTTCAATCTGATTTTAGTTTCATTGGTTTGGACTTTGGTTCCATTCATTTTATTATAGATGAAATATTTATTAATATATAACTGTTTTAAGCAATAGAAAATTTGGTTTTTAATGCGCATGTTTGTAACCTGGATTTCACCTACAGTGATTTTCATATTTTATAGTAATATTATAAATAACTTCCTATCCGTCCCTCTGCAGCTTTGATATATCATATTAAATGAATATCTCTGCATCTTCAGAAATGTTCAGTTCCTTCAGAAACATATTATCCATAGTATATATGTCAAGAGGAGAAAAGTTTCCTGATTAATTTTGGTTTCTTTTCCTCCATATAGATCATTCTTCATTCTATGCACAAATACCAGCCACGAGTACATGTCATTCGTAAAGACTGTGGAGACGACCTTTCTCCCATCAAGCCTGTTCCATCCGGAGAGGGAGTGAAGGCCTTCTCCTTCCCAGAAACTGTCTTTACAACTGTCACTGCCTATCAGAACCAACAGGTATTTTTCTCAGCTGCTGTGTTTCTAGATTTCCCAAGAATATATTGGAAGCTAGCTTTCTTTATTCTTGTATCTGTCATGTTATCATAAAACGTTTGGCATGTATGACAACTGAAATATTGTATGTGTGAGCCAATAACATTTTTTTATTCATGATTCCCCCAAGTATGACATTCAAAGTACATGGTGTGTGTGTGTGTGTGTGTGTGTGTGTGTGTGTGTGTGTGTGTGTACAATAGCAATTCTTTGTACATGATTCCACAAGTGTATTCAGCTAAGAATGTTACTTGTGATTGGTAGTGTAGTTTCACTTTCTAGCTTGAGATGTCATGGTCTCAAAATTTGGAAACATAGTTATCACCTAGGAAATAGACATATAAAATATGAAAGGCTAATTTTATGACAGAGTATGATATTTGGCTTTAAAACTACAGCTCAAGAATTATAATAAATATTTCAGGTGAATTCATCTAGTGTACTTATTGTACATATTTACAAAAGGAAAGCCTACAATTCTGGCCTGGAAGACAAAGCCTGGGAAACCTCAGGGCAAAACCCCCAAGTCACCTGTGGTTCTCCACAGGCTCACATGCTCAAATGCCCTCTTATGCACACTACTGCTTATACATGTACCCACCCACATACAAAACACGCGCAAACAAACACACACACATACACTCACACACACACACTCACACACACACACACACACACAGCCTAAAAAAAGAAGAACAATTTCAAGTCATGTCTCTGTTCTGTATAGATAGTCACTATGGTTCTATGACATATAGATGAAAGGCAACAAAGAACCAATGGGAAAGACAGGAAGTTAAGGGAGTGTGGGTCTTTCCTTACTCTGTAGAAAGAAGAAAAGTGCATAAATGATCCCAAATGGAAGTTGCTGGCATTACTTTTTTTTAAAAAAAAAAATCTCTATTGCAGGAATTACAGTGTTAAACCAAATTGGAGAGCTAAAGGGCATTTGATCTGAGAGACTGGTCGAACATAGGGCAAAACAATCAGCACGTGACCCTGGCTGTCCTCCAGTATATCTACTTAAGGAAGCATCTTTTTCATAGCAGTGACCTAGAGACTTGTGAGATTTTCTTCTACCTTTACTGCAAGGATTGGCAATAGGAACACAATAGAATCCTATGTGTCTTTTTTGGGGATTGTTTGTAGCTCTATAATTACCTTGAGTTTTTATAGTCTTGTGTGATGTTTATATAAGATTTGGTGCAATTCTTTTTTTCAACTCTGCAGATCACTCGCCTTAAGATAGACAGGAATCCATTTGCCAAAGGCTTCCGAGACTCTGGAAGGAACAGGTAATTTCTAATGAAAGGCATTCTAGTCATGATAAGGATTTTTGATATTTTATTGTGAATTTTCCATTAGAAACTGAGAGGTTAAATTAGCTGACATGTTCTTGAATTAACTTCTGATGAAAATTTGAATTGGTTAGCACCATCGTATCTCGGGGGTAACTTCATTTGGTGTGTAGCAGTGTGGACTGAGTAAAGATGTAAGCTCTTGGTGTGCACATTCATGCTGTTTCTGAATGGGGCCTCAGAGAAGCCTGCCCTTACTGCCCATCAGCCTAAATGTCCACTTCTGCTTTTGGTTTAGAATTTTCTTAGTGATGACACATTGTCTTTTGATTCTGTCTGGGAAGGATGACAGAGTCTCTTGTCAACTCAGATTTCCAACTGGAATATGAAATTACTTCCCATTGCCAAGAAAACTGATGTTCTTCAGTTTCCAAATTTGTCTTGGCTCTGTTGACAGCAGAGTTGTCTTATTGTATTTGCAGTAAATGGGATTGCTGCAACAATGAATTCAACTTTTATCAGAAATTGATCATATAGTCTGGGTGTCATGAGTTTTTACATTTATTGATATGATTTTATTCTTATAGAATTCAGTGAAACATTATCTAAAATAACTGTTAGTATAGAGAATAACATAGGTGAACATTTTCCAAATGCCTTGCTTTGATGTAAGTGCTTTCCAAAAACTCTTATTTTGAAAAAGAGGCATTGAACTCTTCTTTTTATTACTTAACTCTGAAAATTACTCTGCCACTTCTTGAAAATTTGGTTTTAACTGAGCCTGTCTATATGAAATGGAAATCTTCAATTATTCTAGAAACAATTTCCCTTGAAATTAAAAACAGTGAGGTGATAGTCTAGGGTTTTTTTTTTCCAGCTGATTAATTGGGCAAAGTAAGCAACAGAGAAGTCTCAGAATATTCAGTTACTTACAGAGACTTCATATGCAGTGATATCACCTAAACAATATGCATTCAAAGAGCTAAAATACTGTGAGAATAGAGTGACCTCCAGATTAGTATAGGGAGGTCAGCAAGACTGACCACCAGGAGAGTTTTCTCTGAAGTGCTTCACTCTGCAGGAAGGTACAGTTATTCCAAACACAAGTCATCGCCTAAGTTGAAATTATTTTGTGTTCTTAGATGTTTGTTTCAATGTGAAGGAAAAACAAAACAAAACAGACAAAACAAACAAAACAAAACCTGTGCTTGGAATTTTTTTCTTGCACTAGCTTCTGGTGAGCTTGTTTTTCAGCGTGTTTATGAAAACCAAGAGTGCAAATTAAACCACAATTTAGTGACCTAAAGTTATGAGTAGCCTACATTGATGGGTGAGGTGGTTGAAATAACCTTTGGAGTAACTCCTTTTCTGCCTTGACAAAAGCTTTGTTGGAATCTCATGGTGACTTCGATTACATCAGAACAGTATTTATCTATGGGACAGTCTTGCATTGAGAAGGAATTTACTAAAGCTCTCTGGAACTGCAGAAAAGCCACACTGAGGATTTAAGAATGCATGTAGAACTGTGTCCAAGCTGCAGACTGCTGCAGCAGGGATCTTTCTGCTACTGACATAGAGATCAGTTCATTTATGAAGCAATGAATTAAAAAAATGTTCTTAACCCAAAGTGTAGACGAATAAGAGTGAATGAATTTTCTACCATAAGTGAGATGTAGAGCTGGAGAGATGGCTCAGGAGTTAAAACTCAGCCTTGAAAGCAGAAAGACAAGAGTTCAAATTCCAGATCTCACATAAAACCACCAAATGGAAAGGGTAGTGGGCTGTATCTCCGGCTCTGGTGGGCGGAGCCTAGGAAATTACAGAGGGAAGCAAAAAGGAGGTAGAAGCAATCCAGAATGATTTTCGAAGTCACTCTTGGGCTTTCACAGGCATACACACACACACACACACACACACACACACACACACACACACGAAGAAAAAAAAGAAACAAGATGCAAATGCTTAGAAGTTTTGAGAAAGAATTATAGCTGTGCCAACATAATAAAGAGATTTATTCATAAAAAGAAATTAACATTGGCCCAAATAATTACTAAGCTTATTGTTCAATATGGTTGCCAAATGCTAAGTTTAGTAATGTACTTTTCCTTTCTTTTGGTCTATTTTGTAAATGTGTAGGCATATTATCAAATGTTGCTTTATATTATTTTCCTGGCTCTGATAAAACTTGTAATGTTTCAGATCAACATATAGAAGATAATGATCAACCTGTCTCTATTTTTCCTTTTTCTATTTTCATGTGTGATATGCATATATATATGTATTTTCACACGGAGATAGGCAAGTGTGTATGTGTATGTGTGCGTGGGTGTGCACTGGAGCCCTGAACTTGATGTAGGATCATCCTTGATAACTCTTCCATCTTACTGTTTCAAGGCTGGGTCTCCAGTCAAACACAGAGCTTGATGAGAAGGCTAGTTTGTCGAGCCAGCTTGCTCTGGGGAGTCCCAGTCTCTGCTTTCCAAGGACTTAGTTTAGAGGAGGGTTGTCACATCCATTGGGCATTTACTTGAGCTCTGTTCCCATGTAAATGGAATCTGATTCTCTTGCTTATGTAGCATGTCCGTTAATCACTGATATAGCTTCCCAGCCCTGAATTTTGTTAAAATAAAAAGTTATTTTTCTCCAAGTGTTCAATGAAGAATGTCTTACTTCAGGTGCTGTTCTTACTTCCTTCCTTCCTTCCTTTCTTCCTTCCTTCCTTCAGTTTTTGAGTTGGTGAAATAAAGTTTTTTTTTTTTTCTCATGAAAATTTTCTCTTAGCTGAGGTTAGCTGTTCACTAATCATTTTGGAATTTGAAGTATCTATACATCTACAGTCCATGTTTTAAAATAATAATAATAATCTTACTACTTTTGGCTAATATATATGGTTCCATTGGCTTTGAATATCTCTAACTTACATGTTTTTTTTTCTTTAAAAAACATGAGTTATTTGTAAAACTTGATTTAGGGTACAATAGTTTTGAAACTGCAAAGGGGTACAGTTTTTTTTTACATAAAAATAGAGAAGAAAGTTTCTGAACAAAAGTTCACACTATTCATTTATTAGCCCTGGTTCTGTTAGGCAAGTTTACTGCTTTTTAAAAAGAATTTTATTTTTTATTTTCCTCATGCATGAAATAAACTTATCAAGACACAAAATAAACATGGACTTGGTCATGTTTGCATTTTATATAAAACAATTTTCTTTAATTAAAAAGTGTCCTTTCCTGGCTATTTATGGCTCCACAGCCATTTTTATAGGAATCAGTAGCTTCAGCCTGTTAAAGCTCTCCTGCCAGGCATTTGCTACGTGAGAGCGAATTTACGTGCTGAGAATAGCTCCATTCTTCAGGAGGCCTTAGGTTTGACCCTATAAAAGTTTTTACTCAGGAAGGTACAAAAATTTCTTCCCTTAAATACTTCAGGAAAAACATAACCATTTTACTAAATAAACTCAGCCATTTGATAGCATAAATGAGGGTGGTGGTAAAATGTGGAAGTTGTTCAAAGGCACCTTGTATAAATTATCGCCTTGGCTACTCTCCTGCGGGAGGTGCCTTTCATCTTTTCTTTAACTAGACGGGAAAGTCTCCATTACTGGAGAAAATGAAGGCTTTTTAACAAAAGTCCAGATTCAGCTAATAAATATTTTATAACAGTTTCCTGCAAAATATCTGAAATCCTTTCTGGAATTGGCAGTGTGAAGGAGCAACCCTGGGGGGAAAAATCAATAGCTTCAAATCAGAACACCCGTAGACATGTCACCTTCCAGCCATTGCTTTAAAGCTAAGGTTATAGATTTGTTATGCTCAGTCACCTCTCCCCAAGAATTTGATTTATGGAACTGAAAAATAGTGAAGTTTGCACTTCCGCAACATATAATGCAGCCATGCCCATCTCCACAGTTAACAAACTGAGTCTAGTGGGCGCTTAGAAACTGTCTTAGTAAGACTATCTTCCTGATTACTTTGGTATCTTTGGTGTTTAGAACTACCATATTCAAAGTTCATCTATGTGGAAATAAAACTTGGGCTTTTTTAGAAGGGTGTGCCCTGATATTCAATTGCATTAAAAATCTTATTTCTGAACATCATAAAAATTGAATGTTGGGATAAACTAAATACAGAGTGAATGGCTAAACGTACCCAGCGCCCTTTATAGTATTAAATACAGTCCATAGTCAGTACAGGTATTGTAACCTACTGAGCACCCAAACTTCCCAGAAATCAATACTTTAGAAACTATTACTGAGTGGTGTGATCTTGGATTTGACTTGCAGATTGGGTACAGATAGAAGGTCTGATTTGTAGAAAAGAAATCACTTAGCCTGAGCTAGAAGGGACTTCAGAGCCTCACAATCTAATTCTACTCTGTAGGGAATTGAGATCTAGGGAGGCTGAGAAACCGACTTAAGTTCACACAGGTAGTTTGAGTGACTTGCAGTCATGGTCTAGTTCTTCAGATTCCAGTCTAGGACCCCCAGTACTCTGTGGTGCACTGATCATGTCAGCAACCAGACTCTTTCTTCTGTCAGGTAGCTGAGGTGAAACAGACACAGGTCTCCTCTGTCATGCTGTCACTTTGGCAGCCCTGCAGGAGTGTCTGTGTGGGCTGGCAATGCCGCTCAGAAATGCTCCCAGTGCAGTGCTCCCCTGAGCCTGATATTTGGAGAAAGGGATCAGATCCCTGTACACATGCCACCTGTTCACACAAATGCAGCTATAGGCTTGATTCTCATTGAGTGAGTGTGCAGTCAACAAATTCATGGAGATTATGGCTTGCATTAGCTAACAAAACAAATTTGCCATGTAAAACCATGGCATAGGACGAACAGTAGAAGACATTTTCTCCGCATAACTTGCTCACTTCCTGCATTTTCAATAGTTTGTGTGTTAGAGAGGGGATATTGCTTACCAGTGGTCTTCTCTAATCTTAGTTCTTAGCTCATGATTTGGCAGTAGAGGGAAGCCGCAGGAGGTAGCGGCTGAGTTGAAATGTAACAGTCTCAAGAGATGTGTGAGTAGTATTTGACATCCCAGAAATTTGGGGATGCTGATGATGAACCCAGAGCTCCAGCTACCCCTTTGTTAGGCATTTTCTTGATTGACAAATTGGTTAGCGTTGAGGTGGTCCAAGAAGAGAGGCGAGTGAGTACTCAGGCTGTTTTGAGAATAATTATTGGAGTAAAGAGTGCAAACCTAGAACACTAATGTGTCCCTTAGTTACCTGATATCAAGGGAAGACTGAATCACTTAGGGGAAGAAGTAATTTATACATGTATTTAGCATCGTTGCTTTTGTTTTGAAATATCTATATATGTTAAGCATAGTCTATAATCAACTATTGCTGTTTCCTTTCATGTTCATTCATGAAGTGTGCATGTGGAACTGTCTAGTAGTTTATGACGTTACTACTAACGGTCCTACTAACTGACATTACTACAGATCCATAGCCCTGTAAGATCACCTTTTTGCACACTGTGGAGAGCTGAGTGGGAGGTCGGTGCTGCCCCCTCCTGGCTCTGCCTCACTGGTGATGGAGATTGTGTCCCTGGCCAGCACTTGGTGTGGTTCAGCCTCAAGAGCTGACTACTAGAGCCAGTTGAAAACCATGAGCTGAAATGTCGCTGAGGAAAGAGAGTTTGACAGGATGAGAATTTCCTGGCAGCCTCCTTCCTCTCAGAGGGACAGTTACTATGGCAGTGAGAAAGGACATGCTCCGAGCACAGCAGAACCTTGGATCACACAGCCAGGACGGACGATTCCCCGAGCTTCACAACACTTTAGCTTCCTGTGAAAGTTAGCAGGTATCTTGAGTAATTTCTAGTCTCTTCCTGCATTCCTTTTTAAAGCAAGTCTTTCTGACTGTGGCAAGCCCCTGCCATCGTATACATGTGGGACAGCGTGCTGCCAATACCAGTGCTGTTTCTGAGTGTTTTTGAGATGATTATTATTAGTGAATCTCCAACTGCTTCTAACCAGACTTCCTTTGTCCTCCCCCTTCCTGACCCTTCTCCTTAGGATGGGTTTGGAAGCCCTGGTGGAATCATATGCATTCTGGAGGCCATCTTTACGAACTCTCACCTTTGAAGACATCCCTGGAATTCCCAAGCAAGGTAACCCACCATCTCCTGGGTCATGCACGCAGCTGGCTTCTGACAGAAGCTGACGTACTAACAAAAGCACACATTGCTGTTTACATCTGCAGTGGCAACTTCAATACCATCCTCATGTCTTACAATCCTTTTTTTTGGGATGTTGGGTCAAGAAGATGGGTCAGGAAATATGGCCATCCTGTGGGAGTACTAGGTTAAATCTTGAATGCTTTAGTTGTTTTACATATTTCATGATATTTACTGCATCCAAATGCATCATGTTAAAACCAGAGGTGAACAGGTGGGCTCTGAGGTCAGGTTCCTCTCACAGGAAAATGTCAATGCTTGTTCTGGAGACTCTTGTCTTGCCAACTGCTTTCTTTTATTCAGTAAAATCGCCTCTAGGTAGGGCTTTCATTTTGGGTCTGAGAGGCTATTCTGAGCTCATCATCTCTGATTATTTTTCACAAGCCCAGAGCTCATATTTCCTTACAGAAGGATTCCATCTTCTTTCCACTCTGTTCAGTAGTGAGGTCTCCTAACTCATTCTTGAGGACAGGTTTCTTTCTTTCTTAATTTCTTTCTTTCTTTCATTTCTTTCTTTCTTTCATTTCTTTCTTTCTTTCATTTCTTTCTTTCTTTCATTTCTTTCTTTCTTTCTTTCTTTCTTTCTTTCTTTCTTTCTTTCTTTCTTTCTTTCTTTCTTTCTTTCTTTCTTTCTTTCTTTCTTTCTTTCTTTCTTTCTTTCTTTCTTTCTTTCTTTCTTTTCTCTCTCTCTCTCCCCCCCACCCCAGGATCCTGCCAACTTCTAGTGAAAATTTCACAAGCTTGCGTATAGATTATTATCATTGGCTATATTGGAGTTTTTAGATTATTTTGAAAAGCTGTGTAAAATACTGTTGTTAGAATAATGAAGGTTTTACAACCTATCTACTCCTTTGGAATTCTCCGTTTCTCCAAACTGACTTCAAGTTTGCAAACATCAATCTGCCAGCAAACCCAGAGAAGGGAGTGTCAGTGACCATCACTGCTGTTGATTGGTCGCAGGATTTGCCATCCTTTTAAAGTTTCCCAGGACTGTTTATTTGCTGGACCTTTGCTCTTGTGTTAACATGTAATTCACCAGCCTGTTTTCTGATTGGAAATGAGATTTCTGGGAGATGAGACTATCGGTCTTCCACACAACAGAGACCTGACTGGTATAGTCAATGATGCACGCAAGTCTCACTGAGAAACCACACTGTGCTTGAGACAGGCTGACCCTGAACCAGTTCTGTTCCTGCCTTGAGTCACTTCTTTCCCTATAAGGAAATGCATTAGTCCAGAGAAGACTTTGCTAACAGAAAGGATGAAGTATGGATAGAAAAGATGTGTTTGTTATACATTTGAAACAAGAGGCAAAATAAGATAAATAAATTCATATTTTATTTTACAGCATTTCTGGTAAGTTCAGTATTTGTATTGTTTGTTGATGCGAATAAGAAAATTTTTATTATTCTGTTTTGTACAATATGAGATTTCACTTCCCTGCAGAGACAATTTGACTTAACAGTATTGAGAGGATGTATAAGTTACTCAGTCAGAAATCAGTGAAATTAATAATTAGCTGAAAGCCAAGACTCCTTTCACCTTTGTGCCCTCCCCAACACACGGCTTGCAGCAGGTCATATGCTCCACGCACTTGCCGCATGCAAAGGAAACGGTGGCTGCTGAGGCACTCTTTACATTTTAACTTCTTTTATAGGCGGTGCAAGTTCTTCCACTTTACTCCAAGGTACCGGGAATGGTGTTCCTGCCGCACACCCTCACCTTTTGTCTGGCTCCTCTTGCTCCTCTCCTGCCTTCCATCTGGGGCCCAACTCCAGCCAGCTGTGCAGTTTGACCCCAGCGGACTATTCTTGCGCCCGCTCGGGCCTCACCCTCAACCGGTACAGCACGTCCTTGGCTGAGACCTACAACAGGCTCACCAGCCAGACCGGCGAGACCTTCGCTCCCCCCAGGACTCCCTCCTACGTGGGGGTGAGCAGCAGCACCTCCGTGAACATGTCCATGGGCAGCTCGGACGGGGACACTTTCAGCTGCCCTCAGACCAGCCTGTCTATGCAGATCTCGGGAATGTCCCCTCAGCTTCAATACATCATGCCGTCGCCGGCCAGCAATGCCTTCGCCGCTAACCAGACCCACCAGGGCTCCTATAACACTTTCCGGCTCCACAGCCCCTGTGCCTTGTATGGATATAACTTCTCCACATCCCCCAAACTGGCTGCCAGTCCTGAGAAAATTGTTTCTTCCCAAGGAAGTTTCTTGGGGTCCTCACCGAGCGGGACCATGACCGATCGGCAGATGTTGCCCCCTGTGGAAGGCGTGCACCTGCTTAGCAGTGGGGGCCAGCAGAGTTTCTTTGACTCCAGGACCCTAGGAAGCTTAACTCTGTCATCTTCTCAAGTATCTGCACATATGGTCTGACAAAGCCTTTAAGTTAGACCACACTTGAATCTAATGAATTTTCCTTATTTTTTTTCTAAAAAGAACAAAATGCAAAGAAGCTATTTTTAGCTTATAAAATACACATCTAATGAGAAATGAAGGCTCACTTGGGTTTTTGACTTTCTTGTAATTATCTATGGTGTATGTGTATACTGCACACACACAGAGTGTAAAGCCTTTTCTCTCTATCCAGTTGCACAGAGTATTGGCATCCAGGAACTATGTTTAACCAAAGTTTCCAGATTCTATGTAAAATGAAATGGTAAACTGTATTTTGTCAATGATACCACCATACACTCTTCTTAAAGTTCATATGCAAAGAAATAGGTTTCATTATTTCATGCCTGCCTCACCAGAGGCACATAATTTCATTTATCAGAGAAGTGTTCCGCATAGTCTCCTAGGTGAGTCTTGGAACTCAGCAATGCGATGATTTCTGTTATTCTTGGACACAGTGTGAGAATCTGAAGGGTAAAAGCCTAAAAGTCTTAGTATTAGTTTTGAGGTCCTTCCTGGTCATAATGAAGGGTTGGCTTTTGCATTTTTACTTATTTTGATTTATCACAGCCTTTGGGTCTACAAAATCTCATGATTCATAATAAGTTTCATCTTTTGAAGGGAAGTGGAGTGGACAATTGTGACCTTTTCTTCTTTCTATTGGACTTTCTATTTATTTACAGAGAATAAATTTCTACTGTTTTGATTTTTTTTAGCTCATTTTATTTAGTCAACCAAGTAGGCCATTAAAAATGTCCTCTGTACATTTCTAAATTCCAGTTTTTGTCAGGGGAGGAATACGTGATATGAGCTACGGCAAAAAAGAAAATGAATTTAGTGAGAAATGTTTGTCTTTATATGAGAGGGATGATGTCACTTACCCTTTTATGCTTTTGTGCAGCTTTTTATTTCTTTGGGATCCTTTTTTACCATTTTTCTTTGAGCCGCCTGACCCCTGGTACATAAGTAAGGAAAAGTCATCAGTCCTACTTATTTATGACTCATAACTCCTACAAATTGAAACTCCGCCTCCCCTTAACCTTATCTTTCTGTCTGACTCTTTTCCAAAACAGACAGGTCTCGCCTTTATGGCTCTAATGCTTCAAGGAATTCAGAGGGTTATCTCTAGCAATCTGTCTTGTGGATGTAGTCAAAGGCCAAAGTCCATTACTAAAAAGGCCCCCTAGGAGAACCAGAGAGGAAGATACTCATTATGATAAGTGAGCTATAAAACTTTTGACCTCAACAGCATGTTAACCTCGGAAGTGAAGAAATAAAAACAACATTAATTTTTTAAAGTCCCTAAAATGAATATGTGGATTAAGAGTTCAAAATAAGTAACTGTTGATAGCCCATTATGAGATAAATTCAAAAGGCTAAACATGCATGATGGTGTATCACCCTCCCATTGAGAAACTAAAATGCTTGTTACAAGCTGTCTGCTTGCTACATTTCATGTTTGACAAGTGAAAGGAGCACTATTTCCTTTCACTGAGTAATAGAATTGTTTTAATGGACCCTGATTTAGATGTGGGAAAAGTATCACTCCTGGTTCACTTCTTTATTTAACATTGTTGGATATTTTAGGGGACTATTCTGGTTGAAAAGAATTTCTGCTGGGTTTGACTCTGTTTATATATACTGACAAATTTCCTCACAAGATTTTGTAAACAGTTCATAAATTACAGTGGAATTTAAATATAAGATTATCATGAAATATTTTCAAGAGATAGATCTACATAACATTTGTATATGGTATTAATGACTGACAGATATTTGGAAAAAAGGCTTTGAGAATGAATCCAGCCTTTGAGCTTTATAGACTTCAAGGAGAATAGTTTTCCATCTTGAGAAAACATGAAAGGTAATGCTCAAGAACCATGTATGATAAGTAGAGCATTTCTTGTTGCATTGTAATTTGAAATGTCATAATGTGAGAAGGAAATTTTTATTAATCTTTTCTTGATAAAATTTAGCAATACTGTATAAATGCTATTTCCCTTAGGTCTTACTGTAAATATTAATCACCATGTCACTCTAAAGACTAACCTTTTATTGTTATATTAAATGTCATAATGCATTGATAATTATAACTATATATCACTATTTTATTAAAAAGTACTTAAGAAATTATATTAAAGTGTGTAATTAAACTTTTTTATGATTTAGAAGATAATCATTTTAATTGCTTGTAAATATTATTCCAAGAATAAGTACATATGCATATCACAAAGCTCAAATTCTGTAACTCAATTACAAAGCAGGGAAAAATGGGTCTGTTGTTCATTTTTCATGTGTTAAGTATAATTTCTTGGTGTGTTGACCGTGCCATCCAAGGTGAAGACCCTGACAAATGCTGAACACATGACAGTTTGTATGTGAGGGAAGGAGGTGGAGTGGTGTGTTTGGCTTCAGGTCAGGGAGAGAAAGGAAAGGATGTGAGAATAAACTGCTTGCATTGTTGACCAGTGATGACAGATTGCTTCTAAGCCCCTTGGCTGGAAAGCATTCCAAGGGCAGTGGAGATGGGATGAGGTTGCTGCTATCCAGAGCAGTCACTTTCTGAAAATTAACACTTGCTTCCACACAAACTCCCCCCAGGGGTCAAGAGCTTTTCACAAGTGGGGCACCCTGTTGCTGACCCCTGATTTCTGGAATGTAGGGGGTAAGGAGACCTCAGTGGCTCCCAGAGAAGGCATAGTATGGGTTACATAGGGAAAGCTCACACTTACTCTTTACATTAGTTAAGGAAAAGAAGCAACTTAAAATGTAAGTAGCTTTTCAATACCTCCCCAGGAATAGACTTACTAGTAATTCACACCTTAGTGTGAAATAAATCAGCTTTAGAGACAGCTGGAGGTTTGATTAGGAGGAAAGAACATTTTTTTGTAGTAAGTCCATTCTGGGATGATTTGGAGGGAAGGAGAAAATACAAGAAGAGATCTTTAAAAAACTACAGATTCCTATGATGTCTTGATGTAGGAACATTAGCAAGAATCATCTTGTGAGCCTTTGGAATCTCATTATGGTTGATCAATGGCATATCAATACTCTAGGTAGGAATTTGTAAAAGAATTCTTTATTCTCAGTTGAACACTACTGGTTTTAATAATGAGAAATTTAATAGCTCATCTATATTTTATGTTAGATATTAGATATTCCATTAAATTAGTATCATGTACTCCTACTTCATTTACCATTATTTGTGAAAATAAGTGCTCAGATAAATTGAGAGTGAGCTTAGACATATGAGCAGTTAAGTATGTGACTTTATTATGGAATAGCCACAGAGTCAATAAATGGATAATATTTAAAACATAAGAATATCCAACAGATTTTAAACTGGGCATTCTATATGCTTACAGATTTTCAGGTAAGTTTTCTTTTTGGAGGTTTCCATAGGGCAAAAACTTCCATCCTTGACTTAGGAAGTAGGGAAGGTAGTTTAATTTGTGGAGTACAGAAAACTTAAAACTTTAGGTGTCAGATTTCTTATGTATAAAAGGTGTGGTTAAAGATGACAATCTATATCGTTCCTTTCATATTGTAACTGTAATATATACCTTTTATATTATGTATAACTCATTATATGTGTTCATAACTATTTTGATTAATACTATAAAACTACTATTATGTGACCTATTATACATATTAGAATTAGAATATGTTATATAGTTATATGTATATCTTATATATAATCTTCCTTCTCATGATGCTTTAAATTGCATGGTATAAATTTCATTATAGAATAAGTATGGGAGTCTCATAAAAATATCTAAACATCTTTCAAAGCCCATTCAGAATATATTCAGATCCTTGAGAAAACACTTGAACTTGTCTTGTTGAAGATTCTTATTCATGCTGAGACTCAGACACAATAATATCAAGTAGCTTATTAACTGTGCAGTTCTCTGAATTTATATAAGACTAGATCAACACAGACATTCTATGTCCTGTTTGAAGCCCATTGTCATGGTCACTAAAATGCCTTACAATTAAGGTCAACTCATTTTTCTATTTATTATGATATAATTCCCACACTATTCAGTTCATCTATTTAAAGTGAATAACTCAGGATTTTTAATATATTCGCAAAATTGTTTAACCATTGACACCATCAGTTTTAGATCATTTCATCACCCTGGGGGGGGTTGGGACATCGTGCTGTTAACAGTCATTGTCCTTTCCCTTCATTCCTTTCTTTGTCAACCATTCGCTGATCTGCTTGTTCTGGGAATGTCACGTGAATGGACTCAGGTACTTCGTTGTCATTTGTGACTGGCTTCTCTTACTTAGCATTTTATTTTTCAAGATTCAACTAGCTGAAGATATATATGTATAGCATGGAGTTATGTACGTATCTTCATCACTTGATGGCCTTTTGTGTTATTTTCACCTTTTTTGTTGTTCGTGAAGAAGGATCTTATCATGTGGCCCCTGGCCTGAAGCTCATTACCTAGAATAGGCTGCCCACAAACTTGCAGTGATCTTCCAACCCACATCTACCTAGTACAGGTATGAGTCAGTATGTCCAGCCCATTTTCACTTTCTAATAGTCATGAATAAGTGATTGTAGACATTGGTGCAAGTGCTACAGTGAGGACATATGCTTTTATTTCTCTTGAGTGCGTACCTAGCAGTGGAATTGCAGTGTTCAGGTCATCAATCTCTCCCTGTCTTCTAAAGCACCTTTGCACATACTTAGCAGCAATACAAATTTATTTCTCCATACCCTCACTTAGAGTTCCTAACCTCAGTCTTTTTCATAACTTAGTAAGCATGGAGTACCATCTTCTTGTGGCTTTGTCCTGCTTTTCCCTAATGAGTAATTGTATGGAATGTCTTTTCTAATATTTCATTAGTTATTTATGTATATTCTTTGGAGAAATGTCCAGAGAGATTCCTTGTCCACATTTTAATTAGGTTGCCTTTTTCTAATTGGAGTATAAGGTTTGTTATATATAATCTAGATTCGTGTTTCTTATCGGATATATGATCTGCAAATATTTTCTTTCATTTTATGGGCCATCTTTCGACTTTATTCATAATGTCCCTTGTAGCACAAAAGGCTTTAATGTTTTTAGAGTGTCTAGTTTGTTTTTCTTCTCTTGATAGTGCTTTTGATGTGAAGGCCAAGGTATTTCAATGAACTCAGTTAATCTGATATTTCATATCATTATCATTATTATCATTGGTAGTAGCAGCAGTAGTAACAGAATTACAGCTTTAAAGTGCTTTTAGGATATGTAAATTTAATAGTACTTAATAAATTACCTCTCCTCCCCACACATCTGAAATGTTCTTGGGGAAAGAAATTGTTTCTTCACTGTCTTAAATGGAAGATAAAAGGATACTAAACCATCGTGAACTTTTTATTACCCTAGAAAACATTCAGCACTTTCAATATTTATTCAGTTATTTGGACTTCACTATGTGCTTAGTATTATTCTAGGTATTTGGGTACAACAGTAAGGGATGCTGTTGGTATCTTTGTGCTTTTTGAAAACAGTTTCCTGAAAAGGAAAAAGAGATCTTCCGGACTGGCAGGAGAAAAGCATTACCTCTTTTTTTCCTGTGAGTTGTTGCCCTTGTCCTTATCATAGTTCATATCCTAGATGTTCCCTGCAAACTGCTTGCTTATTTGCTGTGGTGCAAAAGGGAGGGGTTAACGCCTTCACTCTAAGTTTGTTTTGTGGTTTTCTTTGAAAATCATTCAGAATTCATTTTTTTTCCATTGGCTCTCTTTACAGAACTGTAATGAGATACTTTTCATTCTTAGCACAAGAAACAAACCTTACTTGTTTAGGGTTTCAGAAAACTCCTGCACATTTTTCTTAAAGGTGTCTGGTGAAATGGATGCAAAGATTTGCAGACTCCTTTTTTTTCCTAGTCAAATTGCAAAGAAAAATTAGTTGAAACATATGTTTTTCAAACAAAATAGAAGCTCTCGCTGTGCAACCATAAAGAGGCTATAAAGGCACTTGTGTCAAGGAATGTTTCAAAGCTTCGGTAGTCCTTGCCTTAGGGAAAGTTGGCTTACATTGAATGAACATAATGGCAGACCCCTTGTAAGCTTTTGCTCATTTGTTTTTATAAGTTTGATAACCTTGGTGTATGGAACTAGAAGTTGTTTATGTTTAAGGTTTGCTGCCTTCTCAGTTTTATGTTGAGGTTACTGAGAGGACAGCAAGGGGGGAAAAAAAAGCCCAAAACTGGGAGGTCTAGAAGGTTCTCAGGTCTTCAAGAAGGTGTGCAGATACACTGAAGGATGCCGTTCTGACACTGCTGGAAGCCTTGAAGAAGACAGCCAGCAAATTCAGCATTAGTTGCCTTGAGAAGCTCATCCATCTCCGCACTTCCTTGTTTCTGCATTATTCCTTCTGCCCTGAATGGCCTTCACGTCCTCACTTTTCATTTTCAAGGACCAACTCAAAGACTTCTTTCCCAATTTCCTTTCCTCCCAATTCTTCCTACTAGACACAAACTCATCTGCAGCTCTCTGTACCCTTCTCTTAAAGAGTATGCTGTACTAGATGGTTTTCATGGGAGCTGAACCTCATGGATTTTTATTTTAGCAGCTCACAATCACTGAATAGTAAAGGAGAAAATGCATAAATAAACATGTGAATAGAATTTCAAAAGCGAAGTGTGTTGACCCAGAAAAAAGTTATAGCTTTGAAAGAAGTGCTGGAGGTTTTGCTTTGTGAGTCGCTCATTTGTCGTATCAGAAGACCAAGGGCTGAAAGATAGGAAAGAAAGGCCGTTTCTGGATGTATGGCGGGCCGTGATTGAGTTCGGGCTTCCTTTCTTTATTTATTCTTTATTGCTTTTTATTTATTTATTTCTCCTCTCTATATCTCTTTCTTTTTACTTAATTCCTTCCTTCCTTCCTTCTTCCTTCCCTTCGTCCTTCTTCCTTCCTTCATTCCTTCCTTCCTTCCTTCCTTCCTTCCTTCTCTCTTCCTTCCTTCCTTCCTCTCTCTCTCTTTCTTTCTTTCTTTTCTGTTTGAGTAGTCTTATACAGAGGTGAATTCTTCTTAAGAAGGCAGTGTGTGTAATTTGGAGATCTTTTGTTCTGCATAGGTTCAATGCACTAAGCTATAGTGTCTGGAATTGAAACCTTCTGCTGTAGATATCTCTTAGAATTCTAGACATAAGAATAATGAGACTGTTTATTTATGTATTTATATTGTGAATATGGCATGTATGCATGTATATGTGCGCACATACATGCCACAGCAAGTAAGTGGGGGTCAGAAGATAACTCCTAGGAGTCAATTCTCTCCTTCTACCATGTGGGTTCTTCGGATCAAGTTCAGGTCACAGGTTTGGTGGCCAGTATCTTTTCTTTACTCACTGACCATCTCACCCTTCCGAATTTTTCTTTTTTTCCCCTTATTGTTATTGCTGTTTATCTGTTTCTTAAATCCTACCCACAGATGTGTTGTCAATTGCAAACAGAGGTTTCAGAAGTGGTTGTGTTGTCTCCTGGTAGCTGAAGGCCAGGGTCTCAGAGAGGGATTGCTGAGCTCAGTTACTAATGCGTTTACTTCTAGCGTTCGTTCATGTGTACCGATTCTGAAAGATGTGCATACTCCCCAGCACAGAATAACAATATTAGCGAGGACACCAAGCGATCTCCCTAATTCCCCAAGGATCAGAAGTGCTCTGTCAGGCAGATTTTATTTCTGTCTTGGAAGGTGTCCAAGACACTTAAGAGAAAAAGTTTTTACAAAGAAAAAACGTGAATAGTTATTGACCCCACAACTGGCATTGTGTTGGGATGAACAGCTCAGAAAGGTGAGGTGCTGTCTGTGGGGTTTGCCTGTGTTGGGATGAACAGCTCAGATAAGTGAGGTGCTGCCTGTGGTTTGCCTGCTTCTTGTGCTCTAGAGCACACTGCAGTACTTTGATTTGGTTTTTCTTCAGATTCTCTTGGCGAATGTTCAGATGGAGACACATACCAGGGGCCATCTGAATGTCAGAGCACTGACTAGAGTTACATGAATGATAGACGGGACCAGGAAGATCTGTGAAGATAAGAGACCATTTGTTAAAGGCCACTGATTGTGGTAGGAATAGAGTGTGAGAATTCTAAAAGATCACTGCTCAGTGGACATAAATTCTTTCTGCAATGGCGAGTAGCCAATAGCCCACATATGGTTACTAGGCCCTTCATACAGGACTCATGAGGGGATGGGTATTTTACATTTTAATGTTAATTAATTTAAATTTAGCTCTAGGTCATGATAATCATGTGTGTGAAATTAGTTTTTTTCTGTCAAATCACAGTGCTTCCATTTTGGCTCCAGTCTCCATTTCTTTTCGTTTTTTTTTTTTTTTTTTTAATGTGTGTACCTGTGTGTGTGTGTGTCTGTGTATGTGTGTGTGTGTGTGTGTGTGTGCGCGCGCGCGCGCGCACGCGTCTTAGAGGGCACAGTGTGTGCCTGTGAAAGCTCAACGGTGACTTGAGAAATCATCCTCTTTTTCGCTTTGCTCTGAGTTTCCCTGGTTCTGCCTTCTAAGGCCTAAAGTTCAGGAAGCTTCCATTTCTGCCTGGCATCTTTAAAATATTTTTATTTTAATTTAATTTTTTTTAATGTGGGATCTGGGATCTGAACTCAGGTCCGTATACTTATGAGGAGAAGCTTAACCCCTGAACCATCTCTCCAGCTCCGGTCTCCATTTCTTTTTTTAAAATTTTTAAAATTTTTTTTATTTCTTCCACTCATACAAAGTTGATAAGTACCCCATTCCCCTCCCTCCCTCCATGCCTCCCTGGATCCCCTGGCTCCCTTCCCCCTTTTCCCTTTCCTTTCCCTCCTCCCTCCCTTTCTCCCAGTGCCCTCTCCCTCCTCGCCCCCTCCCCCATTCTTGGAGCATCCTTTAGTGTGCATGTCAAACTTCCCTCTGGGTCCTCCTCTCTGATGAGCTGTAAGACTCAGTAGCATTGTCCAGAGCCCTTTTTTGTGTTCCCCTTTAGTATAGGAACACTATTATGGCTGTTAATCCCTTGCTTCTAAGGATCCTAGTGCCTGTGATCCATGCTAGAATTTGGGGGTTCAATGATTTGTTGTTCATTGTGCAGGTCATGCAAAGTCCTATTATGATTACTTTCTGCCCTAACTTGTGTGGAGTATCTTGCATATCATTTATCTTCCCCATCTTTAGGCTCTTACAATCTCACTGCCCCCTCTTCTGCAAATTTCCCTGAGCTTAGGATGGGGAGAGATTAGGCTGGCCTGGTTCCAGGTATTTGATATAGAGTCTCTGATTTTCTGAATTATGGTTTGTTGAATTTTTTTTCAGTTTTGCTGCTCTTGCACCAGCCTTGGCTCCATCCTGATGGGTATTGGATCTCACCCCCTGGCAAGAGATAAAAGGCTGTTAAAATACTCTTATTATAAGAGTAGATTCAAAGGTTCATGGAATAAGAGTAGGAGACCGTGGTGAGGGAGGATCAGTCTCCCATTTGCAGGATGGTTACCTTCTGTCTACCAGATTCTATGCCCTCCCTTTCTGGTGAGATCATACCCCATCAGATGCAAGTGACCAGGAAGGAAAGTCTGTGAGTTTAACCAGATGCTTCATTACTTACTTGCAGTCCTTAATGGTGGCCTATTTTCTCTGCTGTAGCATGACCCCTTCTCTCCTTGTTTCTGGCGAGGCCCTCCTTCTTCTTCCCTCCCTGCTTATAATCTTTGCAATTACTGTAGGTATTACAGAGATTTATTTTTGAGTATGTCACTAAGTGGGTTTGGTACTAGGATCCACCTATTAGGGAGTACATATGGTGCTTAATTGTGTTTGGGATACTTCACTCAATGTAAATTTTTCTAATTCCATCCATTTCCCAGCAAATTTCATTAATTCATCAATTTTGATGGCTGAGTAGTATTCCATTGTATAAATGTACCACATTTTCCTTATCCACTCATCAACTGTTGGGCATTTGGGTTGATTCCATGACTTTGCTATTGTAAACAGTGCTGCTATGAACATGGCCGTGCTTGTGTTATTGAGGTGAATTTTTGCTGTATGGGGAATTGTTCCCAAAAGTGCAATAGCAGGGTCATATGGTATTTCAATCTTTAACTTTTTTAGGAATCACCAGACGGCTTGCCAGAGTGGTTGTATAAACGTGCATTCCCACCAGTAATGTAAGAGAGTTCCCTTCTCACCACATCCTCTCCAGCATTTGGTGTTGTTTGTATTGTGCTTGGTCTCCATTTCTTAAGGAAATTTCTGAGACTTGTTTACATCTTCCTTTTATCAACAGACAGAAAGGGACCTTTTAGCTTTCTTAACTCCTACTAGGCCATGTGTGGTTTCTTAGTTTCTTTGACTAGGTGTCTGTTTTATAGCCAAAAAAGTGCAGTGTAACTCTCAAACCAATGAAGTTAAAGGACAGAAGGCTTTTGTCCTCCTGCGTTAGGGATAAAAGAGTGAATGAACTGTTCAGTCAAAGTACTTGCTGACTCCACTTAGAAAGGCTATAGTCCTTTCTGCAAAAGGAAAATTTTGCTTCATTGAGGTATCCTGGTTGGTTTTTGAAATTGGGGTTTTTACTTCCAACAGAAAGGAAAAAAAAATCTCTGAAACTGTGAGCCAAAACAAAACATTTCCTCCTTCAAGTTGATTTGCTCAGGCCTTTTTTGTTATAGTAGAGAATAAAGTGATGCATACATTCTCCATTGATAGTGTTTGTTTGGGAAGACCAGCTATCTCTTCTGTGCATTAAGGGGCAGGTGGGGGGAGGGAGACTGTCCAGGTGTCAGAGGCTCCTTTCCTGGATAAAGACACCTCACCCTGTTTTCCTGCTCCTTTCCCCTCATTCTATCTTCATTTTCTCCAATAGCCCCTATTGAATTCCTGGAAAGACACTTACCTGCTGCCTTAGGAGTGTCTTTCAATGTCAAACCAGACCTGTCAGTTACCTGTGAATGTGATCGTTTTCCTCCTTGATTTGCTCCATGAAATGCTTTATGCAGATAATTCCTCACAGGGCAAGATTCTGAGTTCCCCTTACAGAAGGTCTAAAAGGAAACTAGTATCCACAAGGAATTTTATATTCCACAGTGCATACTAACATTCATTTCTTCATTTAGTGTTTCTAACACACGAGAGAGATTTTTGTCCACACTTCACAAAGGGGGAAAAGGAAGATCACAAAAATTAAAGACTTGCCTACCACTAATTGGATATCAAAGACAAGCTGAGGTGCAGCCTGTCTTGTGAAGCCTAAATGGTGCGTACAACAAAAAATGGAGAAGAGGGTGATGACTGCGATTTGGGAAATAATCTGATTGAGTGAGAAAGGAGAATGAAAAAGAAAGAAAGACAAAGAGAAGATTTCCTTTTCTCTTACTGAGATCCAAGACATAGTAAGAAAATCTGTATCAGAGAACAGCCATGTGGATAGCCATGACTGGCAGCTCGTATGCTTTTAGGGGAGGGTTTTGTCAAGGACAGCGATTGGTTGGCAGTCATCAAAATACATCCCTCATCAAAGTTTCTTTTCTGCTCACCACCTGCCTCCCATGAGATTCCTCCCCTGAACAGACAACTGAGGAATTCAGAGCTGGGGCAGAGCCAGGAAGTCTTCGCAGTGCTCAGAGCTGAGTGTTGGAGGTTGGAAGGGTGGTCACGAAACCATCAGACTCCCTTTGGGTGACACTGGCTACTTGGAGAAGTTGTGTAGAACTACCAGATGCCATGGCAAATGGATTCTAATCGGTCTCTGGAGTAAATTATCTTCTCATAGTTTCTTTCAAGGAGGGAACAAGTATGTCATGGCAACAAAGACCAAAAAAAAAAAAAATAAGGAAAACTATTTCTTAAAGGTGAAATTTACTCTGTGCCAAAATTTGATGTTCTTGTAGCTGATTTAACTCAAAGAAAATTTTCTTCTCCAAGTCTGAAATTTAAATATTATGCTTGTTAATATCATGAATGAATAACTTAGGGCATGAATTATGATCTCAAGCTATTTTGTATTTTAATTTCTCGACAAGATATAATTTAGTGCAATCTTATAAGAACATAAATGAAGCAAAATAAGGAGTTAAACCATCCCTTCCACTCAGCTATACAGTAGCACAGCCAGGCCGTGAACTCACATATGATGTCTGATGAAAGAACACAACAATCTCATTGTCATCAGATGTCACTCTAGACCACAAAGATAGGTAAGTTGGGTTTAACCAAGCTTCATATCTTTTGGCACAAGTAGGTGCCTCAGCAGAGTAAAGAAAACAACTGACAATTGGAGAAACTATTTGAAGACTGCATGTGAGTATCTAGAGAACTACAGCTCATGAGCAACAACATGCAAAGGACTCGAGTAACTATTTCTTTGGAGAAGATAGAGAAATGATCAGTGTTGAAGTTACTCTTCTGTTGCTTGAAAAAAGTACTTTGTCTCATGCAAAGGAAGAGGGAGCTATTAATATTTGCTTAAGGTTCCAGAGCGTATAATTGGTCCATTATGAAGCACATGGTGGTAGGTGTGACAACCAAAGGATGGGGTGAGTTCTCATTACAACAGCCATCAGGAGAGAGGGGGGTGATGAGAAAGAGAGGGAGAGAGAGAGAGCAAGAGAGAGAGAGAGAGAGCCTCAAAGCCCATCCCTTTGGGGGACAATCCACATTCAGACTATCACAACCAGCAAGCACCTGGATAATGCTCCACACTGCAAAGCACTAGCGATTGCAGAACAAAGTCATGATAAGTAAGTACTTTATTGCTTGAGTGTGCACATGTGTGCATGCATACGTGCATATGAATGTACATGTGAATGCGGAGCGAAAGTTGAAGTTGGTTGTCGTCCTCAGTCACTCTCCATTCTTAGTTCCATATTTCATGGCTGGAATGGACACATGACCCACACAATTTAGGGAAAAAGTGTTTATTTAGGCTTATGATTCTAGGGTAGAGTTGATAATCATATCAGGATAGTTACCAGCAGAAACCGAGGGAACTGGCCACACTATTTCCACAGGAAGAGCTGAGAGAGGGGTGAGGACAAATTCTGTGTACTAGTTTGTCAGTCCACCACTTTGCCACTGGTTCTTTCTCTATATTATGCACCTGCTCCCAGAAATGGATCAACCCATTATAGGTTGTATCTTTCCACATCAATTTAATTTTTAAAATTTGAAATGGTGTAGGAAGAGGATGGGGGAGGGGAGAGAGAGAGAGAGAGAGAGAGAGAGAGAGAGAGAGAGAGAGCAGGTATACATGTGCTACAGTGCAAATGTGGGCAGAGGACAGCTTTTAGAAGTATGCTCTACAGGGATCAAACTCAGATTATGAGCTTGGTGTGCAGGCACCTTTGCCTATGGACATTCTCACTGACCCCATGTTTTTCTTTTGATGCCTTTTAAAGCATGGCACAATAAGTTTTGTTTTAAGATGGGATCCTGTGTATAACCCTTTTCATTAGCCGTTAAACTGAATTCTTGCAATAAGAGTATAATGAGTGAATTAGAATTGTACTCACATGCAGTCCATCCTGCAGAGGCTGAGAGACACTATCCATCCAAGACACATTTATGTTTGGAAGATTTTTTTCTATTTGTATGTATGTATGTGTGTATGTGTGTGTGTACGCAAATGTGTATATGTGTATAGGTGGATGTTCATGAATGCACTTGGGTATGTGCCTGTGGAGGCTCAAGGGTGACATTGGGAATGATCCTCGATGGCTTTTTCACCTTAATGTTGTGAGCTTAGGTCTCTAATTAGACTCATAGCATTCCACAAGGTCTAATCCAGCTAGCCAGCTTGCTATGGGGGTCCCAGGCTCTGTCTTCTAAAGCTACAATTATAGACAGGTAGCATATTCAACCAAAATTTTTACATGGGGATCTGGGGAACTGAACTCAGTTCCTTTGGTTACAGGGCAAAGGCTTTAACCCCAAAGCTATCTCCTCAACTTGAAGACTTTTTTAAAATGTGAAAAAAAGCATATGACCTCAGACCTTTGAATATGGCCCATTATAAATGACGTAAATTACCTTGTAAGAAGCTCAGGGAAAATCATGTCTAGTGGAAAGTGGAGATGTAATTAGTGCAGTGTCTGACCTAAGTTCATTTTTCCCCAGATTCTCCTCCATATAACCTCTTAGTTTCTCAGGCTTCACTTTGCTAAGGGAGCAGAGGCCTTGAACATACCTTCGAGGTGTTGTCATGAACTTAAACCTGCTCCCCAGTTTCTTGGCTAAGCTTGGTGAGAGACACCACGACAAATGCTGGACAGCCTCTACTCCCTCCCCCGCCCAGATCTGTGGACACTTGGCAGAAGTGTTGATGACAGTTGCAAGAACATGGTCACAGCAGTATTCTTTACAGCCATTTAATCTGTGTCATCAGATCCCTGGAAACCATGATTAATGGGAGCACTTGAGTGTGTTCTCAAGTTGTATATTTGGCAGTGCTGAGCTGTGATCTATGGTCTCACTTTAAAGCATCATTTTGACACAGATTTTTCCTGTAACCCTTCCATCTCATTAAGCTCCACACAAACACCACGGAGGAGGACTTTTAGTACTATTTCTGTTGTTTCTTACACCGTGTGTTTCTTACACCATTTTGGGCTCTGTGATAAGGGGCGGGAACATGTCTTGTCTGTGTAGTGAGCAGAGAGCATTACTGGAAGCTGCCAGTGCAGGGCTTCTCAAGGTCAGTTTTCGTTAGGGACATGAAATCAAAGGTTAGACCCATGGAGAATTAAGGGTCCATAGTTTAGTCCCAAGAAAGGTGATTTATTTTTCTTTCATATAGTTAGCTAGGCTAAATAAGGTTTATTTTCATTTTTTTCTAATCTCCCTCCTGCATTTCAATGTAGAAAAATGTTTTATTTTCATAAATTCTTTTTTTCTAGACCACTATTGCTTAGTACGAATAGAAAATGAGTCACATGGGTAATTTTAAACTATTCAGTGGGCACATTAAAAAAGACAGGTGAAATTGAACTTAATAATATCATCAACCCAGTGCATCTTAATTTAATCAATCTAAATGTATTAATGACAGTTTTCACAAACTTACTTTTTTATAAAACATTTTGTTCATATTTATTTGAGCAAGGAAGACACACACACACACACACACACACACACACACACACACACAGAGAGAGAGAGAGAGAGAGGTTCATACACACATCAAGGAAGGTTGTACTTAGCTCGCCAGGTTTGCAAGCAGGCTCCTTACCCACTGAGCTATCGTGCCAGCCCTAAACTTTTACTTTTTGAACTAAAAAACCTTGTACTTTGAATTCCTCTGTCACTTCTGCACATTTCAGTTTGGACACTAAATTTTCAATATGCTCTTTTTGAAGCAGCAAGCTTATATTTAACAGAAATTAATTTTCATGGCTTTCAGTTTTTAAAATTTAAACTTAATTAAGTTCAAGTGAAATTAACAGTCTAGTTCTGTAGTTACATAGCCATATTTCATGTTCTAGTTCTCACAGGACCACCCCATTGGACAGGCACAGTTCTAAAGCGTCAGTGGGGAAAAGTGTTATAAGTTGGCACTTCATCTCATTTCATAAGCATTTTTACACACTCAATCTTGTTCCTGAGCTACTGAAAAAAGCAAGGAATCCCAGCATTGAGATTACTAGGGCCTACTTGGGAACTTGGCTTAAATCTAAAAGGGAAATCTCTCCTTTAGAAAGCAAGGGCTGAGAAAAAAAGGTCATAAATATAAAGCACGGTATTACTGATGATCAGCAAAAGTGACAGCAATTACGGTGAGCCTCTCAGCACATGTTAGCCATAGGTATCCTTGAAGTCATTGAATTGTTGTACATATCATAGGTCTTGTGTAAGTGTTTGTATGTTTTCCTTTTTTCTTTGCATCTATTGTAGCAGCTAAATAGTATATAATCTTAAAGGAAAATAAGTCTATTGCTCTTTAAAGGTGGCTGATGGTTGTGACTTGGGACTTGTTTACTTATAGAGCTAGCACTTAAATGACTGTCGAGGAAAAGAGATTTCTTTCATATTCCATAGAAATAATTTTTAGTTTATGATAAACATTAGTTGTACTTAGTATGCTAGAGTTACGTGTATTTTCTAAAGGAGTAGTTGCAATCAAGGTTTGGAGTTTGCATGCAATAGAAGTAAGTGTTAAGGGACAGAGTGGGACAGGTGGTTAGAAACATGGGGACTTGTGGTCCAGCCAGCAGAGCAGTTACAGCGTGGCTGGTTCCTATTGTGTGGTCCCCGGAGAGCAGAGCTTCATCCTCAGCCCGAGTCTTCTCTTGACGGCCTCTCTGTTTTCTCCCCTGCCACATGGTTTTAGATGCAATCCAGGCTCTGGGAGAGAACCCCATGCCAAGACTTCCAGGCTGGAGGACAAGATAGCAACTTTTGATGGAAGTCCGCCTGGCTCGCATGATGCAATGATTTAATTAGTGATGTTCAAAGTACTAAAAGACCATAAGCCGTAACCATTACAGGAACTGAGACTCCACGAAGAACACTGAAGTAATGGAAATCCAATAAATAGTAGAGTTGGCTGAGATAAGGGGAAAAATAGAGATATCAAAGAAGGCTGGGTTTGTCTGTTTAGCTGACTCACTATAAACTTCAGGAAAAAATCTGCTGGGACTCAACACCATCTTTCATCCTGAAGTGAAAATAGGTCTGATAAGAAAGATTATCACTGTATCTTCTAGAAACCAGGATTTGTTTCTGCCGTTACTGGGTTTATAAAAAGCAAGCTGTGTTCTTCCCACTGGCTCATTTATGTGCTTCTATGTTGGAACAATTCTCTTACGTTCTTACAGCATGTGAACATAAAGAACAGAATGACTGTCACCCAATAGACTGAATAAGACGTAATACCATGAGCATTATGGTCATACTAAAGTTATTTTTAAATTCTATTTGCTCTTTTGACATATTTACCCTTCTTTATTTTAGTTACTATAGGTCACTGACATTATGAAAAACTAAGATGTTCTCTCTAAATTATTTGGAACTTAGCCTTCATGCTATCTTTGTTTGAAAAGTAGATTTTCCTGAATGAACGGCCTGGACCAGGAATGAGGTGCAGGCTCTTGCAGACAGAAAAAAAAAAAGGAAACTTTTTGGAAGATTTCCCTCACCTCCTCCTTTGTGCTTTAGACCATTTTGAACAACACTCCTCCCTGAATGTGAGCAGAGGCTTGAAAGCTGGCAAAGCACTAGTGGGCAGGTACCACTATAGACTTACTGTGTGGCAAAGAAGAGGAAGAGGAAGGGAGTTAAAGGAAGCGAAGCCACGGGCCTGGTTGCTTTGGCAACAGGTGCAAGTCGTGATTTGGAGCTCTAGCTGAGAGCGCACAGTGAGAACCCAAAGCCCCTTTCTTTTCCTCTTCCTCATCTTTCTCTTCCCCCTACTTCTTTTCACAATGTTGGGGATTGAACCCAGAGCTTTATGTTTATAAGGTGACCATTCCCCCCATCCTACCACCAAGCTACATCATCCCTACAGCAGCCAATCTCTATTTTCTTAATTTGTATATTCCATGTGTTGGGTTCTGTTTCCCAGTGGGCTTTGGAAATGTCTAAACTTTATAATATGTAAAGCAAACTATAAAGGAAGAATAAATTAGATGATCAAAACACAACAAAGTGTTAGAGAACTAGAAGAAATGAAGGATAGAGTGGCCAAGGGAGGGTAGAAAAGAGAAAGTTACAGGAATGAGGGAGGAAATTTTTATATTTCACGTTATGATGGCTGCCGTTCTGAAATAGCCACCTTTCATTTGTAGGAGAGGATAGTTTTACAAGAACATTTATATGAATCTGTGTGTCAAGTAAAATTCTAAATGCATTTATGCACCAAGTCGCTAGAATAGGTTCTATTCTGATTCCTGTCTTATAAATGAAATGACTAAGTAGCAAAGAGAGTTACATACTGTGCCCAGGGTGGCGCAGTGAGTCAGAGGAGATTTGTACTCGAGGATGTGCCCTCAGAGTCTAGGCTGCTTGCCATCTGCCCGCTGCCCTATGACCTGACCACTCACACGCTGTGGAGTTCCGAAGCAGCTTCTGGAGCCGGTGGGCCATCGGCCCAAATCCCTCCTCTATCCAGGACTTGTAAACGTAGTTTCCCGATGATAAGGGACCAATAAAAAAATATTTTAGACGGCAGACAGGAACGAATGTTTTGAAGGCCGTGGTGCTAGAGACGGACGCTGGAATACTAGCGATATTAGCCATGGGTTTTCTTAATTTTCAGTTGAAGTATATAGTCTCTTGCCCTAATTACCTTTCCTCCCCGTCCCCACTTTTTAATTCCCAACTAGCATATCATCTAGCATAACACGGGTAAGTGTTAAGTTCTTGTAGAAATGCATCCCCTGAGGACACCCTGCTGAGAAAGGACATGCGTGATGTTCATAACTTCATGAGAGCATTCCTTAATTCACTCGCCTTGCAAGGATTTTTCCCCGCCTACACCTCGGCCTGACTGCTCAGAGACTGCACGGTGGGCAGAGAAGGGACCTAGGAGTGCGTCTCCAGTCCTGCAGCTGCGTGGGGCCCGCCACAGTGCCTGAGGATGAAACATGTGGGCCGAAACACACAAGCTCTCCAATGCAGCCTGTTTTTCCCCCCGCAGCTCTGTAAAATCAAAGTCTGAGGCACCACGGGAGCTCTTTCAAAAGGTCCTGGCTAGCTTGCTGCCGTCCAGATGTTGTTCCAGCTCCGGCGGGGCGAGCCCCCGTCATCGCATGGCCTGCCCGCCTCTGCAGACCCGCTCCCTCCCTGGCCTGATCTGTAGATGTTGCAGATGCCACAGCTCATTTCTTTGAAGTCTGTATGTTTTTTAAAAAAACACCCCTTTCGACAGTTTTGGCCCAGCTTCTCATTATATAAGCTGATCTATTGGAACATCTGTCACTGTGTGGCTTCGGCCCCCATCCTCCGCTGAAGTGAAATAACTTGACATTAATAAATAATGAGGGGGTGGTGAGTTTAACACATATATTTTGAGGTATTGAGGCTAAGATGGCAGACTTTCATCTTTCTGAAAAATCAAAAGCTTAGATTAGGTAAACAAGGGACACACAGCTAGGGCAGTGTGAACATTCCTAGCTATTGTTGCTCACTTTAAAAAGTTAGAACGTACCTTGCATAGTTGATTGTCTTTTCATTGTACAGACTGATGGGAGGTGGTTTGGAAAACCTAAGGCTTCATAGCTGGAGACATATTAACACAGTGTAATTTCTATGCTGCACCCTCTGGGTTACTAGTACTTAAAAAACACTCCTCTTCCTAGATAAAGTATTTTGTTAGTAGTCTCTGGTGGACCTCTTCCACAAAGAACAAATGCCACCCTGGTGTTATGTACTTGGGGAACCAGTGTTGAGACACTTGACCCTGTGAATGCTTGCTAGCTCAGTACTCCTCTGTGAAGGTCATCTTGTGTGTTCTCTGTGGCGTGTGCCTGCAAGGATGCTGGTGAATACCACTTGGGAAGGCAGAAAAAGAGGAAGAACAGGGTGGATCATGCTTCGAATATGAGTTGTCCCCACAGGCTCACATTAATATTGGTCTTGAGAAGGTCATGGCACCTTTGGGAGGTAGAACCTTATTGGAGGGAGATACATTATAGGGGTGGGCCTCGAGGTTGGCTAGCCCCACCCTGCTTAGTTCTCTCAGCCTCTGTGAGGTCTGCAGTGACTTAAGCTGTCTCCAGCTGTATGTCAAATAAATCCCCCTTTCTGCCCTTGGGTCTAAGTGGTATATCTCACGACAGCAGAAAGAGTAACTCTACAGGAAGGAAATCTGATATGTTTGAAATTCAAATTTATATTCCTTTATTTTCTGCCAAAAATCACATAAAATCAGAACAAATACACATAATCAGAAAAATGCCAAATAGGATGTGGTTCTCACTTTTTGTCTTTTAGTGAACAAAAGAAGTGGGTTTGCAGACTCTTTACTTGTGTGACTAGATTCTGCCTGTCTTTTGCATCATAAAAGATTTGTAAAATCAGGACAGCTTCCCTCTACTTCAGCCTGCATGACTCCAACTTTGCGTCATGCGTGTGATGCTTAATAAATATTTAATGACAGAGGGAACTGTCTTGGAAGTGAGGCTGGCTGGTACTGTTCTCATCCAGACACCAAGAGAATGGAAGGAGACAGGAGAACTGCCTCAAGCTGCAGGGAAAGGCTGAGTCTCTGGACTCTACCTGTGTTTCTTTAGCTTGAGCACAGGACTCGTTTGTTTGGCATTGCCTTAACAGCTTGCTAAAATTAAAATGAAAGACCCATCTATGAGGTGAAGATGGTACACAAGCCAAAAGTCTTAAGATCAAAAATGAGACAACTAACCAAAATAAGTGGGCAGTGGCAACAAATGAAAGAAAAGGAGGCCGTCCCTTTTCTGGTTTAAAGTCCACAGTGTCTTGCTCTTGGTCGCTAAGGAGTGTTTCCACCATAACTGACTGTGGTTATGGCAAAGCTCACTTTCGTGCTCTTGGCAACTGTTTTATATTTTCTGCCAGATTCTTAGATATAAAGACTATGATATTCTACAGACTGGATCCCAGCAATGATTTCTCCTGTCCATTCACTTGCAGAGTTGAGTCATTGAAAGTGAATGAGAGAATGAATATGTTTCTTCGATCTTCACAAGATATATATGATACATTTGTGCTTCTTTACCATTTCAATGAATATGTTTTAATCACAATTATCTCCCTTAAGACTATGACACTATATAAATATTTATATATTATTTTTACCTGATTCAAAACAAACTTATAAGTCACCTTAAGTATACCTCCATTTAGGCTGATAAAATATTGGGAAATTTTCATATTTAGTTTTCTCCTGGTATAAGATACTTTTGATTGGAAAGAACAGTTGAATTATCAATGTTGAGGTAACTTATCCAAGTTTTTATGTACCTGTTTGTTAGAAATTCATGACCTGGGGCTGGAGAGGTGGCTCAGGGGTTAAGCCTCTGCCTTGCAGGCGGAAGGTCCTGAGTTCGGATCCCAGATCCCACGTATAGACGCCAGGCGGAAGTGGGGGCGGCCTGCGTTTCTGGTCCTGGTAGGGCGGAGCCTGTGAATCCCCGGGCGGAGGAAGTGGAGACATCCATGGTGGTTCCCGAGTTCGTCCGTGGTTCTACACACACACATACATACGCACACACGCACAATTGAATAAATAAAAAAAAAATTAAAAAAAAGAAAAGAAATTCATGACCTGAACTCCTAAAGAAGAACAAAAAAATATTGGCAATTCGATTGAAGAATTTCCCAAGTTGACTTGTTGAAATACAATATCCTATGTAAAGTTTAGATTGTTTCATATATTTATTGAATTTCTGTTAGGGAAATTATAAGTTCTTTTTACTATTGGTTTTGGGCTCTTTGGGATAAACTGTAAGTTGTTCATCTCGCCACAGTTTTTTTTTTCCTAGTACTGAACTCCAGCTTTCTTTAGGGAATTGTCTGACTATGTCAACACCTTTAAAGTTTTTGGTTGACTTTGGGACTCTTCATGAACATCAAGGTGCTTCAGAAATTCTTGAAAATTGTCAGTTTTCCAAGCATGAGTTTCTTCCTGCACCTTACCTCTTCTTAATAAAGGATTCATCCTAGAGACAGTAGGACTATTTTTTTATGAACAGCCAACTGAGGAATAGTAAAGATAAATTTGAAACTGAAGACTCAAGTCACTTGTTGAGAGTTGAGTATGTCGAGTCATGATTGAGCTTTTCCCAGAGAGCTAGGCAAAGCTCATAGAAGGTGTTAACCCAAGAGGAACAAGAATGGAACAGAGGGGTGGTCAGTTGTAGGTAACTGGGGATCAGAGCCATGGGTGTGAGGAGGCTGGGCTTTAATAAAGGCCCTCTAATAGGATCCTGAACTCTAATTGTAGTATGCTGAACCAGTAACCAAACTGGTCTGTGTGCTGGTGTGACATGTAATTAAATGATGATGTTTGGAATTTGGTTTAAGTAGATAAATGATTTAGCTCAAAAATCAGTGCCTATGAATGTGCTATGAAAGTTCCTGCTTTTCCTATTTCTCTCTTCCCTTCTCTCTCATCCTCTTCTTTCTTCTCTCCCTCCTTCACTTCACTTCTTACCATTTCTAGGCTTACTCAAACCCAGAAATTATAGACCTTGGAAAACTCAAAAGCTTCTGTGTGTGTGTGTGTGTGTGTGTGTGTGTGTGTGTGTGTGTGTGTGTGTGTATTCATCAGGCTAGGATTTAAATCAGTAGAAAGGCTTGTATAATGCTACTTTTCAATCCCAAGGCAGTAGTGGCTAGTAATAGGGAGTTCATCAAATGTAATTTACAGCCTTTAAATCTGCTTTCTTTGGATATGTGATATTATAAATCTTGCTGTTAATAAGAACAATGAGGTAACAATCCTACACTGACAAAAGTAAAGCAAGTCAATTTGTTCTCTTTTCTAATGCTTCTTTTTACTTAGGAATAAGCTTTGAAAGGAAGCCTAGATATTCATGAATTAAATGGACTAGAACATCTTGTTTTTATCCTCCAGATTAAGAAAAACCTCTCTCTCTCTCTCTCTCTCTCTCTCTCTCTCTCTCTCTCTCTCTCTCTCTCTCTCTCTTTCTCTCTCTCCTTGATGTATATTTTGAAGATGAAGGCGTTGGACTCCTTGTGTTGAGTATTCAGTTTATTGCTGTTTGGGAGGTGGGCTTGGAAAGTGAGAATGTTGTGGCTGCATTTCAGTAGACAGCCAGAAACAAACAAACCAAGAAAATCTATAGTCTTCTAACAGATGGCTTTTAAAAAGTAGGTCATGTTTGGAGCCCACCAACTTTGATGACATCCCTCTAACAGAAACTGGATTCCTAAGTGTCAGGACAATACAAATGAGGCTCTAAAATGGTCTCTGGATCTGTTACAGCTTCCAAGTCAGCTGGGGAAAAAAGTTATAGAGGAAAATCTCCAGGAATTTGGAGAAGTAAAAACCATGTTGGGAAGCTCTGAATTCATTGTCTGGTTCTTTTTCTTCGATAGAAGAGACTAGGTTTGATTCAGTCCTGAGAGAATTAAGGTGTTGTGGAGAGCAAAGACAAAATCACACACACGTGTGTGTGGAGGGGGGTGGGGGGAATATGTGTTGGGAAAGAGGAGAGTCATTTTCTATATAAAGCTTAAAGCATATGAAAGCTAAAGTAAGAGTAGACAGTTTGCTGCTGCTTCCCCTTGAAAGAGTTTGATCTTGGCATGTGAAAAGTTAGAAGGGTCAAGTGTGGAGCCTGTGAGGACTGAGGAAGTCCACCTATCTTTCTCCTGGACTAGAACGGAGAGCCCTCTTTGATAATAGAATTATGTACAGATCAAGTTAATGAGCCTGGGGATCAGGGGAAGAAGGTTTTAGGACTGTGAGAACTCACAAGACTAAGATAAAGTGCCCTTGTGTATTTCTCTCTTTATAGCCCTGGAGAGGGGAAATAAAATACCTTCTTAAATCCAAATATCTGTGGTTTCCCAGGCTTCATGCCTCATCACTGAATGAGAACAATTGGAAACCAGGAGGTACATTTTTACATCAACACAATTTTGCCTCGAGTGGAATGAAGGATGGAGCACCTCCCCAGATCACACTGTGTTGATTGTCTGGCTGACCCAAGCACCGATCCATCAGAAATCTGTTTCCCAAGGTCAACTGTTCCAAATATTGTTGAGCAGAAAATGATTCTCCATTAATGTTTGTCTTGATTAAAGGAAGAATCGCTTCTCCCTTTCTGAGCATTCATTTATACTTAAGACATATAAATATTTTGTGTATACTTTTCTCATCTTAAATATAAATTGTTGTCAAGTAGCTGCAAAAATCACACACAAGCACTCAGAAATACCACCATTTATAGTTTTGAATCATATATCTGTGATATCTGCATGCTTTGGAGTTGTTCCTAATCATTCTCTTCTTGTTTTTCTCACACACAACTTTGGGGAAGCAGAACTTAACCTAGTATGGGGAATATACTGTGCATTTCAATGAAAATAGAGTGCTTCACCTCCAAAATTACTACAATGTATTTGAAATGATGTGCATGGCTCTTGCACAATGAACAAAACCTATTGTATAGTAAAATGCTAATGAAAGGAGGTAAGCAAGAAAATTACATGCTGAGTGTACGGATGACTGCTGGGCTGACTCAAATCACAGCACGTCTCTGGTGACTTTCTCTTCTTTGAGAAGAAAAGAATTCAAGTTGTGGATGTAAGGGTTGAATGTTCTGACTCATTACCTAAGGGGAAAAAATGAAGAGGCGCTCACTGTGAAATCAGATAGGACCATACTGAAATATTTCCCTGGGAAGAACAATGATATATAAGGTACTTATTCGGCCCTGACATTTGAAGAGTAAGATTATTTTTTAACTTTCCTATTATTGTTAATCTTCTTTTTCTTACATAGAATATGGAAGCCTCCACAAGAAAAGCAAAATCAAGAGAAGTTGCTAGTTCACAGAACTTAAATTTTCACGAGCTTTTGGCATTCCCATATGTCCCGGATTACCTGACATTCTACATCTGCAGCTGACATTCTGAAACAGCTCTTTCAGTTTTACAGGCACAGAAAAAAAATCACTCGGTTTCTCCATGACCTCCATAGAAGTTCTCTGTGCCAAGTTTGCAAGGCCAGGTCCTCATGCTTCATAGCTGTAAAACCTTGGGTGGTTCTCTAACTCCTCTAAATCTCAGGTTGCTGAACTTTAAAAGAGGACAATAATGTCACTCACTTCATAGAGATGTCGTGAAGTTAAATCGTCTTGTAAATGCGAAGCACTTTAACAAAGCCAGCGCACCACCAGCACGATGCAGTCCCAGAACCGCCACATAGATGCAGGTGTAAGGCATGTAACAGTAGTCATTCTACGAAGAAGTTTAGGTTACGCTAAATGTGAGTCCTTGATAAGGAGGTTTTCCAGGCTATTTAGGTAAATTTAGTCAGGGAAAAAAAAAGAGCTGCCATTATACCAAGCACACAGTCTCTCCTGCTCACTATATTCACAAACAATTGGATCTTCAGTATAAAAGAGTGATTCTTTTACATATTGATTTTCCTTTAGACCCTTAAAATATTTAGTTTTCTTAAAATTATTAGGATTGTTTAGGTTCTTTGCTAGCACACTTTCTTACATGTCTCATCATCATATTTTCTTGGGCCTAGCATGTATGCTAAAATATAAAACACAGAGAGATCCATCTAATAGGCTACTCCCTTGCCATCTCCCCACCACCCGTACTTATGCCAATTGGGATTTCCCGAGAAATGTGAATCTCCATCAGATCTGTCTTCTTTATTTCTCCCTGCTATATAATGTCAAAATAGGAAACCAGTGAATTTGAAAGACATTTTGTTGCTGTATTCCAAAGGGAATACTCTGTCATGTTTGCTAACTTTAGTTACACAACCTGTCAGACTTTTCTAATTATTTTTTTTCAATTTGCAGTTTATTTTCTTTGAGAAATACTTCCAGCATATCTTATATCTGTGCTACAGATTATTTAAATACTCATTGCAGTTAATATTTCTACAAGACTATATATTTGTACAAATATAATCATATTTTTGTGCAGCTATACATGAAATGTTAATTTTGGGCTTTAAATTTCCAAAAGCACAGCAGAAAGAATTGGGGAAGGCATAGACTGCTCCAATTTTGACAGCAGACTTAATGAACCACTGGCTTAGTGCTTCATCATTATAATAAATCCCTAAAATAACTAGCTTAAAATGAACAGAGATATATTTTGACTCATAATTTCAGTATTTTTAAGCTACCGTCTCCATGTTTTTTGGGAGAGAGGGAGTGCCTGTGTGAGGCAGAAGATCATGGTCACAGGTCATGATGAAGCTGGGATGAATACTCAACATGCTTGTGAAAGGAGAGAAAATCAATTTAAAAAGTCTACACTTTTTGGGGAACTCTTGAGACCTCTGACTAACAACATATTAGGGGTTATCACATATCTGGCATATGGAATATTGTTTAATTGCCTATGGATCATCACAGGGCATTTTTCAATTTGCCTTACTTTCCTTTCTCTGTGTTTCTTCCATATAGGGTATGCCTCTTCTCACTGTTTTTCAACACAGATATGTTTTTTTTATGTACTAATAATGTAGGAGGACTCTTTCTGGTTGCATCTTACAACCTTAGCTCTATTTGTTTCTCTCTCGCCCTTTCCTGCACTCTCTCCCCTCATTTCCTCCATCCAAGCTTTTCCCCCCAATTACTCCCCTATATATACCTTGCTGACTATGGCCTTTTATACCTCCTCCTTAAGAGCTTCATCCTATCCCTCCCTTTCTCCATCCCAAGTAGTAGTTACTTCCATGTTTTCTGGCTGTTACAAGAATTCCAAATTAAGTACATATCAATCAGAAGTTCAATGCTAGGCACATATAAGATAAAATGTACAGTGTTTATCTTTTCTGTGTCTGAGATACCGCCCTCAAAATATTTCCCAGTTTTATCTATTTACCAGAAAATTCCATAATTTCACTTTTCTTGATGGCCAAATAGTAATCTTTTGTGTATGTGTACCACATATTGTCTAGCCATTCTTTTGTTGATGAACATTTGGCTGATTCCATTTCTTTGCTATTGTGAACCAAGCTGCAAGGAACATGTCTCTGTAGGAAGCTGTAGAGTCCTTTGGGAATATTTTCAGAAGTGGTATAGCTAGGCCATACAGTAGGTCCATTTTTAACTTTCTGAAGAAGTTCTATAGTGACCTCCAAAGAGACTATATCAGTTTACATTTCCACCAGCAATAAGTGTTTCCCTTTCTTCACATCCTGGCCAACATTCATTGTTGTTTGTGTATTTGATCTTAGCCAATCTAACTGGGGTAAAATGGTATTGCAGGAGAGTTTTAATTTGCATTTCCCTGATTACCAGGGAACTTGAACACATTTTTCTCTGACAATTGAATTTCTTCTGTAAAAAGTATCTTTTTTGGTTCTAAAGTCACTTTTAATTGGGACAGTTTACTTTTTTCAGTTTAATTGTTTGAGTTCTTTTTATACACTATATTTTTTGTCATATACATAGCTAGGAAAGTTTTTCTCCCATTCTGTGGGTTGTCTTTTGCTCAATTAACAGTTCCTTTTACAGTACAGAAGATTTTTAATTTCATGAGGTCCCTCTTACTAATTCTTGGTTTTATTCCCTGTGCAAATGGGGTCTTGTCCAGAAAGTCTTCACCCAGGCTTATCAGTTCAAGTTGCTCCTTATTATTTATTGTAGAAGTTTTGGAGTTTCTGGTTTAACATTGAGAACTTTAATTCATTAGGAGTTAATTTTTGCAATGTATTGGACACCAAACACTTTGCTTAGTTCTTGAGATAAACTGAAGATGGAAATTGCATTGACGAAATCTACATACAATCTAGTTGCTTACAGCCCGAAGCTTATTCTTTAAAATTTTTATTATTATTTATTCAATTGTGCATGTATGCGTGTGTATGTATGTATGTGTGTGTGTATGTGTGTGTGTGTATGTGTGTGTAGAACCACGAACGAATTCAGGAACCACCATGGACGCCTCCACCTCCTCTTTGTTTACTCTGCCCTGGGATTCACAGGCTCCGCCCTACCAGGGCCGGAAACGCAGGCCGCCCCCGCTTGCGCCTGGTGTCTATATGTGGGCCTAGGATCAGAACTCCGGACCTTCTGCCTGCAGGGCAGAGGCTTAACCCCTGAGCCACCTCTCCAGCCCACCGAAGCTTATTCTTGCTGGAATGATAAATACTGTCATCAGATATCTCCAGAACCATCCCATGGATCACACTTTCTAAGTAATACTTTGCTTGGTTTCCAGGGATGCATAAAAATAAAACCCTTCGCGAATGAGAGGAACTTGCTCTGAATAAGGCTATCACTTATTCTGCTGTGTTCCGCTGCTCTGTCTACAGCAAGATAGAGAAGGGAGGTGTTCAGAAGGAAGCACGCCATATGTGAAGAGCAAAGAGTTACTCTCCCCTTGACAGCTCTTAGCAGCTTTCTCGAGGCACAGAAATCCCCTGCACTGGCAAATCAGTACAATACTTGGGAACTTACAGCCTTAGCTGAATTCACATTCCTCCTCTATCCTGTCTTTTTTTCTTTTAATCTATCAATTTTTTCTATTAAATTTTTTATATTTTATTGTTATTGGTTGATTTTTTACCATGAATTTTGTTATTTTTGCCCCACATTATGCTCCTCCTGCTGACAACCTTCCTCCTCCCAACAAGTGTCCCTTAGTGTGTATGTGACCATGGAGTTCCGAGGGCTGCCTGCAGGAGTGTGTTGCTGGACATCTGCCATAGCACAGGAAGAGAATCAGTGGCAGCACCACCAAGATGGGGGGGAGGACCCTTCCCTACTGAAATTTAAAATGTGCCAGAAATTTTAAAATGTTTCCATTCATATATCCAACACTCCCCTGAGAAGTATTCTGGTTTCACTGAATGATCTTTATGAAAATACATTGTCCTATCTTTTCATTCCATCAAAAATATATTAGAGAAGGGCAACAGAAATCTTAATAACCAGTTTTAGGAATACTCTCCTTTATTTGAACAGTTTATCTCTCACTTTTCCTCTGAAGTTGCTTCCTACACAATATATCCATTTCTCATTCAAATGTTCCTGTTTCTTCAAACGAAACCAAAGAAACTGGTTATACACCAAATGAGTTCTTTACAAAAAGGCCAAATACCACAGAACCTTGAAATTGAAAACTCCCAAGCCATTGCTTCCACTGGGCCTGAAGTTAAGCATTCTTTGGGTTCAGCTGCCTTGGAAGTGAATGGGGCCTGAAGGAATCAGGACTGGCAATGAAAGTGTCTCCCCCCATAACGTCCCTCCTGTTTAGGGAAGACGGGACGTTTGAAGTAAGAGCATAATCAACCTGCCAGAAACATTTTGATTTCACTTAAATACCAGGCTAACTAACAACCACTTTTCCCACAACTGAGAAGAGTCTCCTAACATGAGAGGCACTTGAAGACGTGTTAAGATTTTTGCAGCTATTAACACATTCCTAAGAAAAATACCGCCAGAGACACAAGAAAGCCAAGGATAACAATCATCTCTCTCCAATGAAAACGTTCAGTCTGTTTGATTAAAGGAAGATAAATGAAGGGGCAAGGGCAAGCTCACCTCACACTCGGTGCTCGTTTGGTTTCCTTGAGACCAAATTGCCTATGAGGGGGGGTGCAGTTGGCCCTCGAGTCCTGGCATTCCTGGCAGGGCACTGGTCTCTGTGCAGCTGAAGACCTCCACTCACTCTGAAGAGCCCTGATCTCTGCAACCTGACTTGCTTCTGGATTTGTTGTCATTTGCGTCTCTTAAATGACTGCTTGCTTTTCTGGTATCAGGGAGAAAAGGGATTCATTTGTCCACCATGGGCTTTGCAAATATCTAATCAGCTATCAGTCTTCACTCATATTAAGTGTATGGTTCCATTTCATAAAATTGTTAAAGTACATATTCTTTTTTTTAATTTATTATTATTATTATTATTTATTCAACTGTGTGCATATGCGTGTGTATGTGCGCGCGCGTCTGTGCGCGCGCGCGCGCGTGTGTGTGTGTGTGTGTGTGTGTGTGTGTGTGTGTGTGTGTCTGTGTAGAACCACGGACGAAATCGGGAACCACCATGGACGCCTCCACCTCCTTCTGCCCCGGGATTCACAGGCTCCGCCCTACCAGGACCAGAAGCGCAGGCCGCCCCCGCTTCTGCCTGGTGTCTATACGTGGGATCTGGGATCCGAACTCAGGACCTTCCGCCTGCAAGGCGGAGGCTTAACCCCTGAGCCACCTCTCCAGCCCCAAAGTACATATTCTATTAAAAGCAGAACCTGTAATTAAAGTTCTCATTATCTATCATATCCAAAACCGATGAATTTGATTTTTTCATTATGCAAAGTCTTATTTGATGTCAATATCTTGATACTTTGATTTGTTTTTTCAAAAGAGGTCACCATTTCTAAACTTAAAATAGCCAAATCATTGAACAAAAGTAACTTAATTTCACAATTGTTGGTCTGGCTTTTTAAAGGTTTGGATCATTATAGTTTGACTATGGATATGGATATGAAGTGTCCCTCATTAACTTACGCATTGAATATTCAGTTGGTCCCCAGGCAGATCCAAGTATTTATAGGCAATTTGATCATAAGGTGTCTTAATTCATAACTACAGATTGGTCCACTAATGCAGTTCATAACTTCATGGTATTTAAAGTGTTGTCAGAAACTTTCTTTTTTCCTTTTCATTATTTGTATTTATACTCTTGTAGGGCTTTAAGCATGTGTTCATATTGTTTTCACATTTTTTTTGTTACACAGTCCCAACCCCCATTTTTCTCTACTTCAAACTTTCTTCTTCACCACCTGCCTTCTTGTGCCTGTCTCTGTCTCCTGTGTCTTTCTAGGCATATACTGTTTACTAGGTCCCATCTGGGTTACCAGTGATGGCATGTGTCTCGACACTTGATGGAACAAGGACAATATACCGGGGGTGGATCACTAGGGAGAGGTGTTCCCCTCTTCTCCCATCCCTTCTTTAACCTTGGTTAGTCTCCAAAGGAGGTGTATGCCTTTTGTGGTATAGACAGGTCAAATCTTGTGGTCTTAGCTGCAGTGAGTCCATGGTTAAAAGGCTTGGCCATGCCAGGAAGATATCATCTAGCTGTGCTTCTTGCCATGTTCAAGCTCTTACATTCTCACTCTCCCTCTTCCACAATGCTGTTTTGAGCCTCAGGGTAGGGGTGGTTTAGATGTCCTGTTTAGAGCTGAGCAATCCACACCACCTTATTTGTCAGCAATTATCAGAGATGATGTTGAGTCACAGGAAGTACATCACTGGTGGTAAGGCCAAGGCCTGAGCTTATCATCTACAGCTTCCTACAGAGACATGTTCCTTACAGCTTGGTTCACAATAGCAAAGAAATGGAATCAGCCAAATGTTCATCAACAAAAGAATGGCTAGACAATATGTGGTACACATACACAAAAGATTACTATTTGGCCATCAAGAAAAGTGAAATTATGGAATTTTCTGGTAAATAGATAAAACTGGGAAATATTTTGAGGGCGGTATCTCAGACACAGAAAAGATAAACACTGTACATTTTATCTTATATGTGCCTAGCATTGAACTTCTGATTGATATGTACTTAATTTGGAATTCTTGTAACAGCCAGAAAACATGGAAGTAACTACTACTTGGGATGGAGAAAGGGAGGGATAGGATGAAGCTCTTAAGGAGGAGGTATAAAAGGCCATAGGCAGCAAGGTATATAGGGGAGTAATTGGGGGGAAAAGCTTGGATGGAGGAAATGAGGGGAGAGAGTGCAGGAAAGGGCGAGAGAGAAACAAATAGAGCTAAGGTTGTAAGATGCAACCAGAAAGAGTCCTCCTACATTATTAGTACATAAAAAAAACATATCTGTGTTGAAAAACAGTGAGAAGAGGCATACCCTATATGGAAGAAACACAGAGAAAGGAAAGTAAGGCAAATTGAAAAATGCCCTGTGATGATCCATAGGCAATTAAACAATATTCCATATGCCAGATATGTGATAACCCCTAATATGTTGTTAGTCAGAGGTCTCAAGAGTTCCCCAAAAAGTGTAGACTTTTTAAATTGATTTTCTCTCCTTTCACAAGCATGTTGAGTATTCATCCCAGCTTTCCTCCCTCCCCCATCTCTCTCATTCCCTCCTTCCTTTCACCATTCCTTCCCACTCTTCAGCCTGTATGCTTCTTATGGGCCTTAGGGTTCACTTAGCTTATCTACTCCTGTGGGGGTTCAGGCCTCCGTAGTGTTAACAAGTTAGAAAGTGTAGACTTTTGACACTGCTCTTGCTTCAACTAGAAGGTTTCTTTTACAAGGGAAGATTTATTAGAGAAAATCACAACTGGCCCAAGGGCAAAACATAAGGGACTTTGGAGCAATAAGACTGTAAGAGCCTGAAGGGGGCCAGAGATATGCCATACATTATCTTCCACACATCATAGGGCTTTGCATCCATGAATTTCACTGCAACTATGTATAGTTCCATAAGACCTGCATGGGATTTGTCCCACCAATCTTTCACCATTGAAGAGGAAGGATCTGAAGAGGTCCTGTGTCTTCCTGGGTTAATGCTGATGGGAAGGGTAGGGAAGATGTTTTTCTCAATGGTATGCCCACTGATAATATGATTCATGCTCCAGCAATTATTCATGCACATGTCATCAAAGACAACCCATATGAAACTCAGTGAACCCAGCATTCAAAAAGACATGAAAATAGAAGGAGACTGGGAGGGAAGAAGAAGGGTTGTATTGGGAAAGGGAGGAGGGGTGATATTGGTGATTTAAAAAGAGACCCACAAAATGAAAATTAATCCAGAAGTAATTGGTCTAAATTGTATTGACCTTAAGGTATATTCCTAATGTGTAGAGTTCCAACAAACTGCTTGCAAAGCAAATTTTTAGTATAGTCATTGCAGTTCATGTCAGGAGATGGGGTATATACAGTAATGCTGTCTATTTCAAGACCAAAGTTGAGTCCAAAGAGAGACAGACACAATCTCATGAAGAGATGAACTTCTGTGCCCGGACCCTCTACTTATCCACTATCCTGGATTGAGGCAGAGACACAAAAGACATGCATTTCTGAAAAGACTTTCCCTACATCTAGTAGTTCCTTCCCAGTTTAGCTCTACAACCTATCACAGCAACTTCTGTGGCACTCGGCAGGCAGGGAAGTAGTTTTAATTTACTCAGTCCCTAAATTATAAACTATGTGTTGCAAATGTTTTGAACTAGTCAACAAAGGCACAGGTTTTAAAGGAGGTGTTTCAGTTCACAGGCTAAAAAGGTTTTTAGATTATTGCACTGTTGTGATAGAAAATTAAATTAAGGTTTTCCTCTGCAGAGGAATGGTGAAGTTGAGCAGTATTCAAAGAAACTGGTAATGTTCACCCTGTGTTAGGACTCATCAGAACCTATTCTTCTTTGTGCTTCTTTATCTTCTTTTCAGGGAGTGCAAAGGCACTATACAGTAATAGAAGGTAACACATCAGCTCAACAAATCCTCAAGGGTTTGACATGTCAGAGATACACTGTGATCTCTGTGAGATGCATGTCCTGCAGTTCAGGAGATGTAACTCTGGCATATATCCAAAGGAGATAAATTCAGTTACTATAGAGATATTTGCATATACCTGTTGATCCAAAGTACTATTCAAGGCATCCAAGTCATAAATTTAAGCTAGGTGCCTATGGTTCCATGAATCAATAAGAATCATGAAATAGATAGATAGATAGATAGATAGATAGATAGATAGATAGATAGATGATAGATAGATAGATGCAATGACATTTATTTAGCCAGAAGAACAGAATTATGTGGATTTCAGGAAAGTGGATGGAAATAGAGACCATAATGTTAAACAAAGAAAGCTTTTTCCCCCAAAACCTCTATCACACATTTTCTCTCATATATGGAATTTAGAAAGGTGAAGATATAAACTAAAAGAAGGTCCATTAAGGACATGAATGAGAAAAAGGAGGACGGTGGAGAGGAAATAAGAAATGGTAGTCGATAGAATGTTGCTAGAAAAGTAAACAGTGTGTTTATTTGGAAACACCACAATGATCCCCCTTGCTTTAAAAACCACAAGGTTCTAAGAATCTAGTTCTGAGGACTGTGACTTTTTGCTCTAGGTGTTTATTTTAAAGGTGAAAAGGTGAGGATGACAAGCTTGCCTTTGGGCACGACTCCTTGAAGTGGGACCACTAGTTTGAACCTGGGCCTCCAACTCCTGGAGTTCTGCTCAGTCATGCTCTGTAAACATCGAAGGCTCTTGGGCCTGCGCAGGTGATGTTCGGGAGTTTGTTAAACATGCATGTATTTCATTCTTCCTTGTGCATGAGGTCCTCCTTCTTTGTTGCATGACAAAGCTACTCTTTCCTGACGGTCTAGGTACTGACCACTTTTGTGGTCTTCAGTTTGCAATCTGTCAAGTTGAATTCTCTTGCTTTCCACATCGGGTTCATATAGAAAAGGCCCATTGTTCTTCATTTTTCACAGCGACTTTGGAGCACGTGTGCTGGGTAAAGCTCTGCACTGCCAGGTGTTGTGGCCCATGTAGAATTTCAGCCCTGAAGAGGCAGAGGATCACCACATGTTTGAGGCCAGCCTGGTCTACATAGCAAGTTCCAGGCCACCCAAGCCTCCATAGAGAGACTCTGTCTAAGCAAGACATACAGGCACACACCCGTGACAAAGAAAGCAAGAGCTCTGCGTTGAGTTTCTTGGAAGAGAAAAAAAATGTTTACTTTCTTTAATTTTTTATTTTCTTTTTGTGGTATTTTTTGGTACTTTCAGTCTCTATGTGTTACAGTCAGGAATAGATATCTTTGAGTATTAACATTAATGACAATATTTATAAAGTAGTTATAGTAGTACTAGGCTTTTTGTTCATTTGTTTTCAGACAGGCTTTTACTGATTTGGAACTTGCTGTGTAGCTCAATCTGACCTTGCAGCCTCAGTTCTCTTCCCTCGACTTCCTGAGTGCTGGGACTGCAGGTGTGCACAACAAGCCCATACCATGCTTTGATGTGCTGCTTCCGCAGGCAGACAGCTTCTGCTGTGCTTTGACCATTCGGGTCTACTGATTTTCTAAAGTTTTTTTTTTTTTAATTTTACATATATGTTTATGTTGAATTTTATTGAATTTTTTTAAGAATATGATTTCATGTACATATACTTTTTCTCATGTGAAACCTTGGTTTCTGAACTGGAGAGATTGTTCAGGGTTAAGCCTCTGCCTTGCAAACAGAAGGACCTGAGTTCAAATCTCAGATTCCAAACTAAAAAGCCAGGTGGAAATGGTCGTGTCCTGCACTTCTGGCCCTGATAGTCAGGGCTTGGCAAAACCTAGAGTAAAGTAAATAGAGCTAGCCAGGATGACTCCTAGTATCACCCTTGAACCTCCACAGGTACACACAGTGCTTCTGATGCACACACACAAACACAAACACACACACATACACACTAAATAAAAAAATTTGCAAAAGTAAGGCCTTTAAGTCTTGGGTTCTTGGAATTTTTTAATAGGCTAAGAGATTTCATTACCTTAATATTTTATTTAAAATCCTTATCCTTAAATTCTCAAGTTGAACATACTTACATTTTATCTTCTTGATATGTCCTTGTCATGTTTTAGAATATAAATCCTGCCTTTCAAAATTTTCATAAGATAATTCAGTTTTCTTCTTTATCATATTTCACATTAGTTTATATAAAGACTTTCTGTTGCTCGGAAGTTTGGTATAAAACTTGTGTGTGTGTGTGTGTGTGTGTGTGTGTGTGTGTGTGTGTGTGTGTGTATGTGTGTGTGTGTGTACAGTAGAGAGGATACTGCAGCGTATAAGTCTGCAGAGGCCCCAAGAGTGACATCAGGGTCACTCTGGATTGCTTTTCCACCTTACTGCTTTGCTTTGGGGTTTCTCAGCCTCTTTCCACCAGGACTGGAATTGCAGACTGCAGCCTTATCTATGGTATTTTTTACCTGGTATCTGGGGAATCTGAACTCAGGTCCTTTTGCTTTTAAGGCAAAGGCTTTAACTCCTGAACTATCTCTCCAGCCAGATATAAGACATTTTTTGTAAACAATGTTCATTGAGTATATTCATTATACACAGTAGTGTTATGCAAGGATGTTTTCATACAAGTGTATAATAAGCACAGCACATTCCTCACTATCTGTACCCCCTTTGTTCCTTTTATCTTTTCCTCCTTTGTTGGTCCCCTTTGTTCTTCTAAATAGTTTCACTGCAACTTGCATGCCACATATACATGTATCTATATAAAATCTGGGAACCACAAATGAGAGAAAATATATGTTTATCCTTCTAAGACTGATTTATTAGGATTATTAGGATTATTTCCACTCACATCTATTTTCTTGAAAACAGCATAGCTTCATCCTTTATTGCTACATAGGAGTCCTTTCCATGTATGTATCACATCTTCTTCCTCCATTCCTATGTTGATGGACCTCATAACCTAGCATAGTGTGAATAATGTTGCAGTAAAGGCTGGTGTGTAAACATCTATGTGGTATATTGACTTGGAGACCTACAGGTAACACTCAAAAGAGCTGGCTTATGTGATGATCTAGTTTCAGGTTTTCGAAGAATATCTGTACTGATTTCTACAGCAGCTGGCCTGGTTTTACATCCCCTCAGCAATGAATAAAGGCAGCTTTTTGTCTGTGACTTCCTCAGCAGTTGTTATTTGCTTTCGTAGTGACACCATTCTGATTAGGGTAAGATGGAATCTCTTTACAGTTTTAATCTACATTTCTCTAATGGCTAGTGAACTTAAACTTTTTTTCACGTATTTATGGCCCATTTGAATTGCATCTTTTCAGAATTGTCTTTTCATTTCAGGTTTTTTCAGTTTTGCATATTCTAGATATCAATCCTCTGTTAGACAAACAGCTAGCAAAGATTTTTTTTCAGTTCTGTGGGTTGTGTCTCTACTCAGTTAACTGTTTCATAGACTGCATAGGAGCCTTTAATTTCACAAAGTACCATTTGTCAGTAACTGGCCTTATTTCCCAAGTGATCAGTCATATTGCATGTTGTTTATATTTTGAAGTGTTTCCCTACTTTTGTCCTTCAGCAGTTTGAGCTTCAGGCCTTACATTAAGATCGTTGATTGATTGAGTTGACTTTCACATAGGGTGAGAGATAAAGATCTAACATTGCTTTTCAATATGTGAATATGCTATTCGCCAGCATTATTTCATTAATAGCTACTTTAGGTATTTTTGTCAAAATTAAGTGGCCGGAGCTGTGTGATTTTATAGCTGTATTCTCTGTTCTTAACTATTGTTTTATGTGCCTGTTTTTATTACTGTTGCTTTAAACTAGAAATCAGGCATGGAGATCCTTCAAGTATTATTCATCAAATTTAGGGTTTCCTTTGCTCATCAATGTGAATATTAAGATTTCCTCTTTTATTTATACAGACAGTGTGTCATAGTCAGGCACAGGTGTCAACTTGACAGTTGAGGGTTTGGGCTCTGGGCACATTTGTAGAGAATTAATGGTTGAGTTAAGCCAAGAGCAAACCTTCGGGAGATTGTCTAGCTGATGGGGAAAGTCTAGTCCATGGTGGGTAGGATTAGGCCCTGGAATGATATACAGAGAGTTGGTTGAGAGAGTTGGCATCCTTGTTTACACTTGGCCAGACGTGCTGGTCTGGCTGGTCTGGTAAGTAAGGATTGTCCCTTTCTCAGCCATTATGTAGAGATGGTGTGGCCAGTTCCCTAGGCCTGGTGTTGGTACATGCTCTCCTGTCAAGCTGGACTACGAACTATAACAAGACTGTCATAAGAAAATAAACAACCCCATGGTTGTTTATCAGCAATCATGCAGGCAAACTACAACACAGTGGTACCGGATTTTTTAATTCAGTTCACGTTGAATTTGTAGATTGCTTTTTAGAGGACAACTTTTTTTTTTTTGCAATGTTAATTCTTTCAATCTATAGCATAGAAATTCTTTCCATCTTTGATTATCTTCTTCAGTTTTTTTCTTCAGTGTTTTAAAATTTTCATTGTAAAGTTCTTTTACTTCCTTGGTGATGATTTCCAAGGTAGGTTTTTTGGTTTTGTTTTGAGCCCAGTTTGAATGGTGTTGCTCTTCTAATTTATTTCCCACATAGTTTTCATTGGATGTAGCAGGGCTACTGATTTTCATACTAATTTTATATCCTGTTGTCCTGCTGAAAGTATTTATCAGATCTAAGAGTTTTCTCAGGAAGTCTTTAGGATTTCTTTTTTTCAGTCCATTTTTTAATTTTTTTTAAATTCCTGACGTTACAGAATTAAACTTATAAGATGGAAGCAGGAAGTTACACAGATGGGAGACTATATAGTGAGTTCAAGACTAGCTTGATTTTTATGAGACTTCATCTCAAACACACACACACATTTTTAGAGGTCATTTTCTCTGTCCCCACACATTCCCCTCCACCTAACCAGCCAATTGACTAGCTTCTTTGGAATGCCTACTATATGTCAGACATTATTCAAAGAGTACTTAACATACATTATTCCATTTACTTACTAAAAAACCTGTGACAGATGTGACTAGCATTCTTATTATCTAGAAGAAAGATACATCAATTTGCCCAAGTCAGACAACTTGCATCAGAACCTTACGTTTTTGAATAAAACCAGCTCGTAATTACTAGAACTTGCTACCCACCAGGTAGGTCACTGAGTGCATCCCAATGCTAACTAGATGCTGTCCTCACAATGTTGCTCTGACACAGGTGCTGGGGTTTTACAAAGAGCAAGACTAAATAAGAGAAGTGAGGTAACCTACCTGTATTGCACTGGCAACAAGTAAAGTCGCCAGAAGGGATTGAATATGTCTCTTGCTGGGTTGATCTTTTTTCCCAGCTAGATACAAGCATTTATCAAGCAGCCAAAGTAGGCTCCATATCCTCAACGCTATCGTAGCATAGTTTGGTTTTCTTTAGACAGTGAATTTACTGCTTCAGAGAAGTAAGCAAGGAGTTGTCTTATTGTAAGAGAAGTAAAGGGAGACACATGAAACCCATTGGTGGGGATGAGTGCCAGACTTTCAGGGAAATGGGTGTGTGCAATGTAGATTCCACACTGTCTTGGTGAACTAAGTGTGCTCAGACTGCAGCATTAAGCACTCCAAGGGAAGAAGAGGAAGGTAGAGAGAAGACATGTAGAGAAAACTACCAACTCTCCCTGCAGAGTCTGTTTCTAATTTAAGGGTTAAAACTCATTTATCTTTTCTTCACCAGTGGAAAATCTGGCCCCTTAACGTAAGCTTGCCCTGTAGTTATTTTTAGTAAGATTAGCTCTACAGAGTTATTTTTTAAAGTCTTCTAATTCTTTACAGAACAAAATATATTTCATGTCCTCTGACGTTAACTAGAAAAGCTAATTTCCTTTGTCTTTAATTTTGGCAGTTCTTTTCCTTACATAATGACAGGAAGAATAAAAATTCTTTGTGACACTACAAATATAAATTCGATAAAAATGACATCTCTCTATGTGCATTAATATGCTTAAGATCAAAGACTTTTTTCAGTAGAATGAAAGAGAATTAGCAGGTTGGTTTTAATGTAGAGTCTACCTGCTTTTAACAGCTTGTTAGGGAAGAAGTTTTTTCCTGTAATAACACCAGCAGATAGGTTACTTTAATAATAGACCAACTCAGCATGTCTAGAATGGAACTAATGATTTTACTCCCCAAACCTGTCTCTCTCCCAGTCTCCCTATCTCAGCAAGTTGCATCTATGATTGTCACCTCCTGAAACTGACCTCCACTGGGTCTCTAGACCTCCCCTCCCCCAGGGTAAATCTGACCTTTCTCCCTCATCCCCATCAACCCTTAGAGTTCAGACACTTGCTTTTCTTTCCTTATACCCATCTGCCCCAGGGCTGAGCCCCCTTCTTCTCTTACACTTACCCATCAGCCTCTGGGGCTGAGCCTGCCCCTCTTTCCTCATTCTTATTCCCATGGGCCCCTGGGGCTAATGCCTCCACTTTTTCATTTCTTTCTGCCCTGTAACTCTTGGGGCTGATGTTCGTCCTTCATGATTTTCTTATATCCATCGACCATCATGGTCAAATCTGCCCCTCCTCCATCATATTTCCACTCACTGCCACTTGATTTTCTAAGCTTTTTTAGAAAGATTTTTCAAATATCTCCCAGGGGCCTGGTGGGTCAAACAAAACTGAGGAGAATGTGTTTTTGGAAAGAGCTGCATGACGGTGCCCTTTTTACTGGTAGGGCAAGTGTTGCCTTAAAAGAATGTGCTTCAGGATTGCAAACCTTTACATTACTAAAAGGTGGGAACTTTAGTTGTTACACAAATTGAGACTCAAACTAACTCACCTAACATGACTTAAGCAAATACATGTAAGATAGATGGGGTTTGCAGGACTACCGATTGCTGTCTTTCTCTTCTTACAGTTTAAATCCATACCATGCTTTTTCTAAAATATCACAAGAGTTTTCTAACTTCTCTTCCTCCATCTTCCTCATTCTGGGTCCTAAACAAGAATGTTGAAACTTGATCATATTAGTCACCACTTGATTATACTAGTCACTGTTAAAATAAATATAAACAACAAAGTCAATCACCCTTTATGATTTTTTGAACTCGAGATCCAGATTCATTCCAGACTCTTTATCTGAGCCTTCTAAACCCAGAGCACAGTGGCTTGTGTCAGCTCCTATACTGATCCCTTTGCTGGAACATCCCTCAAACCCTGTTCATTCTGACCAACTATCATGTCAAAGCACAGCTCAGGATACAACATGTTTAATAAGTGATTGCTAGCTGAATAGCCAGACTGCAGCCTTCTCCAAGATTGCTCCATACTAACCATCACCATCAGTATCTTTATACTCATTCTTCTTGTCAGTTTAGCATTTAGTTTGATTATGGGTAAAGGTACGACACAGTACACATTTCTTATGCTGAATAGCAACGTTGCTCTAGTCATAGATTCTAGCACAATGTTTGGCATGTGGTGATCAGTAAAGTTTCTTAACTTGAAAATATCGACAATATCCTCTATCTAAAAGTAACACTGAGATTTTTCTGGTTTTTAATTTCTCATGTTCTAGGAGTTCAATGAGGAGAGGAAAATGTATAACTCATTTTCTCAAACTTGAAACCTTCATAAGAAAGGGGCAATTTTTGGCTGACTTCAGCATAGTTATATGTCAAGCTGAAATATTTTTAAAAGGATAATGACCAAATTACATAGCTTGTTTATTTAAGGACTTCATGATCTTAGTGGGCCCAACATATCAGTCCTCTGAAATAAATCTCAGCTGTGTAGTCTAGCTAAAGGTGTGTAGTCCCTTGATTTAGACTACTTCTGACTCAGTTTCTTTTTTTTTCTTTTTTAAAACAGAAAGCATAGGGAAAATATACAGCTACTGAGAGTGGTATGAGTACGATCTGGAAAAAATTTCAGCTTCTGTTAGATGTAACTATCAAGGGGAAGAAGGTAGGAATGCACTGCTATGTCATACTGCTACTAGTCATACTGCTTTAGTCATAAGCCAGACTAAAAATAAATCATAAATGAAACCATTTATGTACATTCCTCAGTGATTCTATTGAGTATGTGGAAATCATTTTCCTAAAAATGATGCTAGTAATTGCTGCAAAATGAAAAGTCCCTATGCTTGACTTATGTTTTCAAGTTGTTATGCTTGATCAATGGTATGTAGAAAGCTTCCCAATGAACATGAGAGGGACACATACTCCTACTTGGCAGATTTGAGGAATATGTGCTCAGCAAGGAGTTTGCTCACCTGCCACATGCAGGTCTTTGGAGTTTCTATAGCATGGTTGGTTATTATCTTAGCAAATGCCACAAAATCTTGTCCTGATGTGAGCCATGAAGGTAGATGAGACCAAGTTTAGGGACATGACAGGCTCTGGAAATGACACTGAGCTAAATACCTCAAGCCCATGCTCCTCTGCATGTTCTCTCTTAAAAAGACACACATTTCATTGGTAAAAGGCCACAATGTAGAAATTGTAATGTCACTCTAAACAATGGTCTGATGAATTATTCAATGATGTTGTATTTTTCAAAATACTCCTCAGTTTAAAAATGTAGACAGCAAATAAATATTGGTACTAGATTTTGGAAAAGAAAGTGATCGCAAGACAAATTTTCATAAACTAGATTTGTGGATTAGCATTCAGGAATGAGGATAGAAAGAAGAAAACTCCAAATCTTAAATCATCGGTATGAAAATAGATTCTTTGGATAAAATATAAATATCACATTTTAGTAGTTAGCATATAGAGTATTGTTACCAATCCTAAAGTATTGTTTTCTCAGCAATCATTGGTTAGGTCCTGTCAAGCACTCCTGTGCGCAACAGTGGTAAGCAATGGAAAAGTCAGGCAACGTCCCCACCTTCCTGAAGTTCATGAAAACCTTTCACCATCTCTAGATCACTTATAATGCCTACTACAATGCAAACACTAAGTTAATGGTGCTGTTTTACTGACTAGTTTAGAGAATAATGACCCAAGAGTTTGCACATGCTCATTACCAATGCAACATCACCATCCTAATTATATTTTCAATCTATAGCTTGACCAGTAACAGTAAATCTAGCTCTATTATCTTATTTAACCCACCTAGCAGTTCTGAGACTATTTTAGAGGCTCAGACTCAGGAGAAAACCTTCTGAGCAGAAGAGTGGCAAGCTCAGGCCCGAGACAGATCAAGACTAGTGCATCTGAGGGCCAGACCTGGATTCTGTGGCTATGTGAGGGAGGCTGGGGCTGGAAAGGTAGTCAGGGCCAGATCACAGATGGCCTTTCAAGCCATTTTGAAGAATATGATTTTGTTCCTAATTGTCAACAGAAACTTTGACAGTGATATATTATCAAAGGGTGAATTCCACTCCAAGTTCTTCTTCAGTTGCATGTGAAGGGCTGAGAGTTAGGGTCACAGATGGAGATAGCAAACCTAGGTGTTAGGGTATGTGAGAGTTGAATAACCTAGGCAGAGGTGGGAGTGGCAAAGAGAGTAAGATGTGGCCAGAATTTGGCTTCATGTTAGAAATATAGTCAAGAAGCTTGGTTGTCAGATTGGAGAAGACATACGAGAGGAAAAGAAGAGTGGAAGATTACTCTTGGCACTTGAGCAGCTAGTTGGACAGTAGTATGCTTAGCAAGATGAAGAAACTCAGAGATAGGTACTCCGGGGAGAAAAATGAGACGCGAGAGTTCTGCTTGACCTATGGTTACTATAATGAAACCTTGAAAACTAGAATTGTCCATGTGAATATACAATCTAGAGTTACAGAGGCTGCTCAACCTAAACATGGGATCTTGAGGTTGTAGACATGCTATTGAGAGGTATGGGCTAAAGGGAGATGCACAAAGAGAAGGCAGAGAGTAGAGTTCCAGAGAATTCCAAGACAGAGCTCTGCAAAAGTGATGGGGGGGGCACGAACCAGCAAAATGACTGGAAAGGAAAGTCATGGAGAGAGGAGAAGTCCCCAGGTGTGGCAGCTACTCTGCACTGTTGCTGACAAATGCATAATCAAACAGTTCAAGGGAATAAGGGGCTTTCTTGACCCTGATGATAGTCTGGTTACAGTTCCTTGTTCAGCTTGGCAGGAGAGTCTACACTAACACCAGGGGCCAAAGAACTGGCCACATCAAATTCACATAATAAATGAGAGACAGACAATCCTTACTTGTCAGACCAGCATATTTGACCAATATATGGAAGGATGCCAAATTCCTCAACCAGTTTCATCCATCTTATTCACCTGCCTGGAGACTACTGCAGCCCACAATGGACGGGGCCTTCCTTATCTGCTAGACAGTCTTCTGCAGGTTTGCTATGGGTTTATCTCAACTAATTCTATACAAATGTGCCCAGAACTTGAACTCTCAACCATCAAGTTGACACCTGTATCTAACTATAGCATATGGAAAGCTATTGTTCAAAATGTTTCTTGGAGGTGGAGTGATATACTACTGCTACTAAGGAGGCTACAGGAAGACATATTTATGAGCTTGACAAAAAGTCCATTTCAGCGATAAGTTAGGAATCAAGACCTAAATGAAACCAACAAAGGAAGGAACAGATGAGGAAGTTATGCTCAGCAAAGGAAAAAAAGAAATCTTGGTATATTGAAAAACGCTTTAAAATACATTCTCCTTTTATGCTAGAATCTTATTAACACAAACATGCAAACAGTACATTGTCATTATTTTAAGCATTAATCATTCTGTGTTTTACTTCTACAAAATGTGGGTATCCATAGACCCAGCCTTCTAGATCACATACTTTAAAAGATTTCAGAAGAACTGGCAAGACAAGCTTGAGATAAACATAATTTTGATACATTTTAAACTGTTTTATTCCAAGGAACGTATTATTAGTACATCAATTTTATAAAAACCATTTTATTAAATATCTTGCATGCTTGAACTTAAGCAATGAACTCTTTGGTTGTGGTATGTTTTCTAGATTATTTTTGTTCTGGTTCCTTTGTTGTTTCCTTTGCAGCATTGTTTATATGATGAGGTGCAGATAGAATGTACCCTCTGCCCTTCCAACCAGAAAGCTACCATTTTGACCTGTCAGTCACACTCCAGAGTCTGCCCTGATTGAGACAATCGGTCATCATTTGGACATTTGGGCAGTGACGACTAATTTTAGTCACCAGGACTGGGATGTTGTGAGGAGTGATTGGCAGGGCACTTGTCCCAGGACCAACAAGGGTTACAACTGTCCTTATGGTTAACAACTGCACAAATAGAAACAGGCTGAGTTTGTGAACATAGTTTCAACCAATTATTTGAAGCACGAGCCTACCTTCTATCTGTATTTATTATTTCAGTTCTTAGCATAACAAGAATGAAAAGCTCTGCTAACTGGGATTTTTCCCATTTGAGATCAGTGATGCTCAGCTTTCCCACTCTGTGTGCACAGAACTAACGGGGTGTTTGGCTTAAGACATGACCTGAAGAAGCCCCCAACAACCTAGCCTCAGCATGAGGTATGTGTGAGGTGCAAATCTCCTTGGAGTTACCATCCCTCTTTCTTTAATTTTTCATTTTTGGAGTAAGAAAGGATTGAATGAAACTCTACCTCACAGTTGACCTAATACATTAATAAATACAGGAAATGAGAGGTCTGGAGATTTGGCCGGTTTTTCCTGTCTATCAAGTACTTTTTTTTTTTTTGCACAAAGAGCCCACCCAGGACTTTAGATAACACAGAGGGAGCATGTCTATGATTCTTTTTTGACCTTTTGGGATGGGATCAGGGGCCTAGCTGCCTTTCCATTGCCTGAACATCGGGTTGTGGGGAGGGATGGCATGGAGAATCAGTTCAGTTTTCATTGACCTTCGTGCTTGAGTCCCAGCTAGCTTCTGTTGGCTTGGAAGCTGGGGTGAATGGACCTTTGACAAGGCTTTATTGGGATGTGACAGCTGGTGAAGTAGTTTCCTACTCTTTCCGTTTCTGGTCCTAAAACTATAGTGCTCAGCCTGAACCCACATTCTTTGGTGCCTTAAAGTAAGTCATCTCTCCCATAGCAACAAGTTGCCTTTGCTTGACACATTCCCAGCCAAAGAAAGGTAATTTTTTTAAATCATTGATTGAAACAATGTTAAAAAGTCAAGTGAGGATTTTAAGACTACCAGAACTTTGATTCTCAAAGAGAAAAGGTCAAAAAATAATTCTTTATCTATTTTTTTCATTATGAAAATGGCATACATGTGGAAACTACCCCAAAGCAACATTCTGTGCTAGTAATATGTTAAAAAATGTCTTTTAAAGAAAGGAACATGTAGAGGAATATAGAATGAGGAAAGCAGGGAACAATAAAATAAAATAAAAGCCTTGGGTTCATCCACTTAGAACCCAAAGACAAAATTATACTAGAAGTAACAGGAATGTGGCATTTCTTGATAAAATGTTGGTAAGAGAAGTCTTAAAGGTCCCAAACATTATAGGCTTTTGTCATGGCTCCTGGTTGCTCTCCAAAATATATCAATGGAACTGGTCTGAGGACTTTCTCCTTGCTGGATAGCTTATACAGTATCAAGGACTACTGTAGAAGCTGCTGGGGGGAGAAATAATCACAAGCCCCTATTAATGGCAAAAGATCTGTAAATTGCAATATAGATCACCATGGAAACAGGTGACCACTAATGTAATAGTGGCATGAGTACTAAGGAGACAACCAACAGCTTTTGGTTGGACTGATTGGACTCAAGACCCACTTGTCAGAATGGCACCTATCCCTGTTACTGTAAACTAGAACAAGAACCAAAAAAGGGAAGGAAATAGATCAATATGGAAGGCAGCCAATAAACCAATACAGTACATCAACTGTGCAATAGGCAGCTGTTATACCCATAGAATGGGGACTCATAGTGGAAACCTTTGAGTTTAAAGCTGGATGAGTGAAGGGAAACACACCCATCAGTGGGGTGGCCTGAAGAGAAGGAACTTGTTACACTGTGGAGGCCTGAACTCCCTAGGAGCAGACAAGGCAGAGTGAACCCTGAGATCCACTGAGGCACATAGGCAGAAGGGCGAGAGGGATGGGAGGGAATAATAAGGGGAAGGGATGGGATGGAGGAGGTAGGGAGGGAAGCTGGGATGAGTAGTCAATATACTTGTAAAAGTAGAAAAAGTTAATATAAATTAATTAAAAGAAAATAACAAATACAACACAATTTTATAAAACATTTGCTTCTTCCCAGTGTTGTTCCCCACTGGATAGCACCTTAGATGCAACCCTTGTATACTGCCAGAGCCACTGTAATAGTGTGTCAATACAATGAGACACATATGCATATTCTACCTTTCAGAAAGGAATTGCACAATCATGTGGTTTCTCAGATTTGCATTTTTTAGATTTCTCATGTACATTATTCCATGACGTACACAGAACATCAGAAATAGTCTTTCCACATCATATAACCATATAAATGAAAACCCTGCTGTCTACAGACATAGGACACTGTTTATTCATTCACAGATATTTCTTGAGTTATTTTATATGCTAGGCAGAGTAAATTTTATTTTTCAGTTTTAGATGTCAATTTACTTTGTTCTCTGAAAGATGAGAAATTGACTGTTTCAGTCAACCTTCATGGTTGCTGATAAATGACATCAAATGGCTTGAGGGAACAAGGGATTAATCTTCTTACTGATAGTCTGGTTACAGTCTGTAGTCCAGCTTAATGGGAGAGTATTTGCCAACACCAGGGCCAAGGGAACTGGCCACACCATCACCACATAACAACTGAGAGATAGAAAATCCTTACTTGCCAGACCAGCATGTCTGGTCAAGTGAACAGAAGGATGCCACCTTCCTCAACCAGCTCTCAGTATTTTATTCACCTGTTCAGGGCCTAGTCCCACCCACCATAGGCTGGGCCTTCTCCATCAGCTAGACAATCTCCCGCAGGTTTGCTCTGGGCTTAACCCAACCGCTAATTCTCCACAAATGTACCTAGAGCTCAAACCCTTTTTCTGTACAGTATTCTGTCTCAATATTTCACTTTTTGATTTTCTCCATGTCTGTCATTTTCTATCTCTGTCTTTGTCTCCAGCAGACACACACACACACACACACACACACACACACACACACATACACAGACAGTTGTACCACTTTTACTGAACCAGTTCTCCATTATTTTGGACATGTGTTGACAGCCTGTACTTTCTAAACTTCTTAGGGAAGTGTATCAGGAAAATATACCCATTGATAGACTAGCAGAGTTCATAGTGCATTTGCCCTGTTAACTATCTGAGGTGACTACAGGCAAAGAGAATATGCTCTCTGCCTCTGATGATTCCTAGTTGTATCTGTTGACAGGAATTCTGTAAGGACTGCATGAACTTTATTATTATATTAAGATTTTTCTCTGAAGATATTGCTCTGTGGTAGAGTGCTTGCTTAGCATGCCCCATACCATTTCTGAAAACAAACACAACACACAAAAAAATGAACAAAGAATAAACTAAGATAGTTTGCAATCAGTGAATTTTATATAAGGCATTTTTATTGTTAAGATAGTCTTCAAAAAAAGGTTTAAAATTTTTATGTTTCTAGGAAAGAAGAAAACTGGGGTGGAGAGGGAAACTTCCCCCATGTTGGCTTGTCCCATAGAGCCAGAAGGAATGATGCAGGTTACAGGGAGAAGTAGCAATCAATGCCCTTGCCCGCCTATCAATACTGCAAGCTACAGTAACAACTCTGTCAAGAGGAGTCCAGTATTGCAATAGTGCCCTGAAAAGTATAGGAGTAACCAACTACTTTCTGATAGGCATGGGGGCCCATTTCATGGTAGGAAACATATGGCTGGTACTATAAACTAAGACAAACACCATAGGCTAAGATACTTCTTAGTATTGCTATAAATACTTGATATTAAGCTATCATCTAACACTTGTCACTATACCCATAAATCAAAGAGGAACTCAACACTGCACCAAGAAGTATATTTATGAGATGGAAGATACTGACTATACAGAACCAATCTGGCCAAAGTACACAGTAAGAGTGATTGTGGATGCCTCTACCCTAATCAGACCATCTAAACAACCCCCATCTCAAAGCTCAGAGAACCTGGCAGAAGAGGGAGGTGTAAGAATGTAAGAGCTGGAAGAAGGGGGAAGATAATGTCAGACTGTACCAAGGTTACTGTACCCAAGAACTCAATGCAGTGGTGTTTGCTTCCACTAGACCTTTACAATAGCAGGCCTATCAACATCTTGCCGTGGAGCTGGACAAAAAGTGGGGGGCCTCTATTCTCTGTGGTTTACACATTGGTGGACCATTGGGCCTCTGGTTGGTGTCCAGGCATTAGCTAGTGCAGGTGACCTAGATGGTACCCAGTAGCTTGCACTGCTAGAGAGATGTGGGAGAGGGAGGGAAGCTGACTGAAGGGAAGAGTGGGTGGGTTGAGGTGGGAAGGGCTGAGGAATAGGTAGGAGAGGCTGAAAATACATAAATTCTTTGTTAATATATAAAACAATTTTGTTAATTTTTGTTTTTGGATAAAATAAAATTTTAACAAAACATTATTTTTCTCAACATTGTTTAAAAATTCAGAAAGAAAAACAAGCAAAAATCATAATTTTTGCTTTATTGTATGGCATTTCTACAAAAGCACATTAAAATAATGTTTTTGATCTTAAAACTTGAAGGCATTTCTCTTGTCATCTTCTGATTTTGCAGAGTTAATTTTTAAAGTTAATTTAGAGAGAGAGAGAGAGAGAGACAGAGAGAGAGAGAGAGAGAGAGAGAGAGAGAGATGTTAACAAACAAAACCAGGCAATCAAACTTCAAGACCCATTCCCAGGGCCATGCTTCCTCCAGAGACTCCGGGGAGACTCCACATCTAACAATTCCATAACTTCCCCATAGAGTCACCAGCTGGAAACCAATTATTCATGCACATGAGTTTGAGGGGCCAATTCACATTTAAACTGTGACAAGTATTATATCTGTTACTGTAGCACAGTAGGAAGGCAGATTTGGTAAAGAAAATTATGAATATTAAAAAAATATATATATATAACCTGGACTGGAGAGATGACTCAGGGGTTAAAGCCTTTGCCTTGGAAGCAAAAGAACCTAAGTTCAGACCTTCAAATCCCATGTAAAAATGCCAAGTGGAAATTGGGGTAGCCTATAATCCCAGTGCTGGAAGCCTGAGAACCCCCAGAGCCAAACCAATGAGTCCCCCAGAGACAGAACAATCCAGGAAGATTGTAACCTGAAGTTACCTTTGGGACTCCACAGGCTCATGCAATCAAGAAGGAGAGAGAGCAATCCAGGAAGATTCCCAAAGTCATCCTTGGGCCCCCACAGGCACTCACACTCAAGTGCCCTCTTGTACACACACACATACACACACCGCACACATGCACGTAAGTGCGCGTGTACACATACACACTCAAAAATATAACCTAAATTTTTCTGATAGCTGAGGTTTTTATAATAAAAACTACAGCTATGTAAAATATCTTATTTATTAAATTATCTTTCTTTTACAATTTTTAATCAACAAACACAGGCGAGGCTTCCTCATGGCATCATCACACACTTAACCAGTCGCACTGTTTATGCTTTTGCTTGACCTGGCACTCATGGATGCCCTGGGCACTGCCCAGCGATCCCAGGTCATTGCCCAGTCTTCTGGGGACACTACCCAGCCATCCAGGGACACTGCCCAGGCCTTCGTGACTCCCTCTCGGGCACACAACTATCATAGTTCTCCACTCTGCCAATCAGTTGTCACTCATGTCTTTGTTTTCATCATTGTCTCTTCTGTTTCCTTTATTCTCATTTCAGGAAGGAACAGAAATAAACTCAGGTGCTCAAAAAAAATCATGCTTAACCTGAAGTTGGTAGTTTTCAATAAATACTTTTAAAAACAGGACATCCATTATCGCTATTAGTTATTAGTAGTAGCTTAGGTTGTGTCAACCTTGGATTGAGAAGCTGCTTCTTAAATTTTGGGTGTTTACAAAACTGTTCCAAATGTGTTTGGTGTTACCTTAAAATAAACTTCCCAAATATATCTGCCAAACAATAGTGAATGACTTTTTCATTTTGTGGCAATTACAGAACATACTTGAACAATAAAATTTTCCTTATATCTTATAAAATTTCTTATATAGATCTATCTAGCATAATGTGGAAACCCTTTCTTCTGAGCTCTTCATGTCTGCACACGTGTATTTGTACACATCTGTATGTGAGCATGAATGTGTACAGGCACATGTGTTTCACATGCTTGTGTAGACATGAGTGTGCTCATGTGCATATGTGTTTGTGGCACAGAGACAACCACCCTGCTGGTGACTCACACCGTGGTCCTTATTTTCCCACTTATAAAACTGGCATCACCATTCATCTTGCACATTCTGACATGCCTCGTGTTATAAGACACTTGGAAATGGCTCTATTAGACATAAACCAAACTGCTGCTGATAAAGCTGGGCTTAATGAAACGTTAGAAGCAAAGGTGTTTTCACTCTTGAGGCTTGTGTTCCACTCAGGCAGGATTATTGGGTCTGGGTCTGTTCTTGTTTCCATGAATTATATTGCTTTTCCATCTGAGAACCCGGTCCCCAGTTAAAGAATTATGTTGATTAGCTACCAATGAGTCCCTTTGTTCTTTGCCTAGCAGGCTGGAAGCAAAAACAGAGAGGAAGCTGGAAGACGCTCATCTTTGGCACTAGTAGTACTCTGGGGAGAGAAGACTAGAAATGAAAGGAGAACCGATCAATTAAACTTCCCTTACAAACTCACTACAGAACACAAGAATGCTCACATAACTATCCAACTATCTACCCTACATTCAGGATACAAGTGAAAGACTTATTTGGACCCAGTATCACACAAGGCTTTGAGATAACAAATCTACCATCCTCCAGTCTGAAGTAAAGAAACACTTACTTCATTCAACAGTTAAGTGAGCTGAGCTGCTATCTGGTCCTCATTATATCTGTGATTTACAAGGGCTCTGCAGCCTGAATTGCCCACGTCAGAGACCACCAATATAAAATGCAGCAAATGGGATTTTTATCTTTCAGCACGCCTCACAGTTGTTGCATAAGATACACTGCTCAGTCTGCATGTAATCAATCTAATGTAAACCGTTATCTCTGCACAAAAGAAAAACTCCAAAGTTCCCATGCTTAGGATCATACTTAAGCATGTCTGACACTCACAGTACCCAGCATTCCTGGGCAGGGCAGGATGCTCCATGACGAGACAAAGTTAGGGCTGCATGTGAGAGAAAAAGGGGAGTATCTTTTGAAGAGTTTGTTGACAGGCTGGGGAGTGGACATCTCACCAAAATCTAAGGGTGATTTGTTCCCAGGCTTCCAAATTAGCTGGTAAATACTAGCATGTCAGGAAAGAGATTATTCTTAAAAAGTCAAGATGAAGGTCAACACTTTCTGTTTCTTGCAATTCAAAATATACATGGAGGTTTTATGTTGTCTTCATTAGCTGGGAATGCTGGAAGATAATTGAATTAAGTCTTTTTATCTTAAAATAACAAGGATATTTCTTTGTTGAAGGAAAGAATAGTAGCTTGTGTTACAGCTTCAGCTTTGTTTATTTTTACATGTTCTCTTGCTTTTGTTTTCAGGGTGAATACTCAATAAAATTTTCACCTTTAAATTTTAGTATTCTCTGATTCCTTGAACCATAGAGCTCATTTACATCTATGTGAGGGAACTCTGGGAAGCACTCTAGCAGTGATCATTGGGTTTAACTTCTTCACCCAGAAATCAGTTTGTAATACCTGTATAAATATCTTCACCTCAACAGAATGCAAATAGCCTTCTAGTCAGGTGCTTGAAAAGTCAACCCCCCGAATTAGATGTCCTTCAGGCAATGAGCTTTCATATCCAATTGGGTGGGACAGAATCTCTGAATACACAAATATATTCTCTTAGTCACAGGAGAACACAGGAAGACATGTAGAAATAAATCTTTGTACATTAAATAATCATGTTTATATTAGTATGTGTTTGTTTTAAGTGAAATTGGCAACGTACTGCTTCTTAGACAACTTAGTTCATTTAGAGATTGCAATGTGAAGCAAGAAATTAATCATTACTATAGTTTCTCTGTTGCATGTTGAACATCTGAGATAATGTTTATAGTGCAGACAATAAGAAAAGGTTCTAGGTGTATGTGTGGATGTATGTGCACACATCCATCTGTGTGGAGATCAAAGGTCAACACTGGCGCATTCCTCAATGCCTCTCCACAATTTCTTTTTTTGAAACAGTGTCTCTCACTGAACCAGGAATGTGTCCATTCAGCTAGACTAGCTGGTCAGCAAGAGATCCTTCTGTCTCTGCCTCCTCCGCACTGGGATTACAGGTACATACTGTTGCCCAGCTTTTCATGTGAACATTGGATCTCCAAACTATTTGCAAGACAGAGTTATCTCCCAGCTCCAGAAAAGTTTGGCAAAAGAAAAAAAACGAAAGGAAGGAAGGAAGGAAGGAAGGAAGGAAGGAAGGAAGGAAGGAAGGAAGGAAGGAAGGAAGGAAGGAAGGAAGGAAGGAAGGAAGGAAGGAAGGAAGAAAGGAAGGAAGGAAAGAAGGAAGAAAAGTAAAACATATCCAATATCTGGAATATTAAATCAAAGAATTAAAATTGAGACAAATCATCCCAGTCAAACACAGCATGTATGAATACATATTTTTAATTCTTCCAGTAATTTAAACAAGACATGTTTTTCAATAACTAGTTGGTAATTGCATCAACTTCCTTGTCTTTTGTCAGCTTCTCTGTTTGGAGTGTGAAGATACCAGTTACTCAGACTTGTGTAAGAATCTCGTCTGCATTTGTTTCCTGCTCTGTTTTCTAGTGAGCATTGACTTCCCCAGAGAGTAAAAGAAAACCACATAGTTATCCCCAAATAGTAAAACTGATTCTGGCCAGTTTTTATTTTGGGAAATTGCGTGTTGCCAACGTAAAGCATTCCCCACATCATTTCTGCTGAGGCTGTTGTGCACAGCCACGCTGCCAAGGGAGGAAACTGTTTTATTCCTCTTGCATGAGTCCACTTTGTAATGAGAAATGGGACAGGAAATGATTGCTTGATTTCAAAGCTCTTTCAGACAAGAAGCTAAACCAAAAGCTTACCTCACTCAAATATTTTCTGAGCACCAGCCTTCTACCACCTCACCTGCAGTTATCTGGCTGCTTTTCCAGAAAAGTACACTTGAACTCATGGATTCAATATAGCTTTCTTCCTATAAAAACAAAGCAAGACATACCAAGAACAGGAAAAACATTAGGACTCATAGAACCATCTCCTTCCTTTCCACCCCATCTAGGTATCAGCAGTGTAAACATTACTAGAAAACCATTTTGCATGTGACGCTCAGTGGGACCATAGCTTGACTATGATGAATTTAACCCAGTTTGGGGTTTCTGAGGTCCTGGCATGCATCATGCTAATAAACTAAGAATGAGCCCTAATTTCTGCTTCAATCCAAAGTGGCCAAGCGATGTGAATCTGTACCTTTCTCTCTGGCTGTTGAGACACAGTGGCTAGTTTGATGGGACATGAGCAGGGAATGTGTGGTTGATACAAAGAGCAGGCAGCCTTTGTCCACCCCAAGAGCTGTGGTTGCAAAGTTTCTGCAGTGGTAAGTCTTTCTCTCACTCTCCAGAGGTCCTGGCAAGGCTATATAACATGGAGGCTCCTTTGCCATTTGTCTAACATTTAAATGATGCATATAAGGTCAATAAAGCAATGCAGCACATGTTATATCTTCTGCCCTGACATGACTGTCCTCATAATGATGTGGAAAGCTAGGTTAATCTTACACTATTCCTAATAATTTATAGTATAATGTGAATGACAGATTGAAGAAGTAGCTTTAATGCAGCAGGAGAAGGAGCCAATATCACAGTTTCCTGGTGAAAAGAGATGGCAATTATGGGACAAGCCTACTGTGTTGTTTTGTCAATTTTTGTTGATGAATTTTGCTTGTTAACAAAATACTTGCTGTTTTGTCAAATGCTTGTTTTGATGTGCTATATAGTAGGAAAGCATTAAGCATGGATTGATGTCTACAGATCATTCCAAGAACTCTTGTAGACTATATTGAAATTAGGCTCAAAAGTATGTTGATATTTTAGGCTGGTCCAAACCCTAGATTTCTTTCTATCCATTTCTCTTGTGGATGATAACATAAAAATGTAGTTTACTCTGCACTAGGCCCATGCTGTACTCTTTGTGATTCCCTTCTGTTGTGCTGTGACTGGGAACTGTCCTCTACAGACTCACAGGCAGAGCAGCAGGTCCTCAACTCCTTCCAGTGTTTGGGAAAGTTTTGGAAATTTTAGAAACTGGGAGGAAGTAGGTTACTTGAGCATAAGTTGATAGCATTTGGTTCTCAGGCCCTTCCTTGAGCTCTGTGTCCTGTCTACCACAAGTGAAGAACCTCTTCCACCACATCCTACTTACCTCCACAATTCTTTATCCAAGTCCATGAGATCAGATGGCCATGACTGCACACTCTGAAAACCATGGTCCAAATAAGTCTTTCTGTCCATCAGTTGCTTAAGTTAGGTATTTTGTCACTATTGCCAAAAGTCTGAGTAATACACTTTTACTTCCTGGTGTACTTTCAAGCCTCCTAATTCTTATCAGATCTTGCACATTTTCCTGCCCATCTTCCCACATTTAGTGCACAATAGAAAGAGAAATGTCTCTTTACTTTAAAGCTCTCCTTAACAACAGCACTGATTTCTTTCTCCGAATCACTTAATTTCTTTCATGTTTCTCTATGTGTTAATCCTGTTGAATTTTGTACATTTGCTGGAAATGCATTAAAAATATGAATGCATTACTAAATTGTTAACTCTTCATTTGATTTCCCAAACTAAATTATTGTATGATAGAAATTTTAAATTCCTTAATTCTTGAGGGGAGATGTTTGGGGCTGAGTGATGTGTAGTCATCTGTTCTCTGCCAATTACTAGCTATTGCTAAGTGAGGCTTCTGGGCTAGAAGTCTGTAACTGCATAAATCTGGAAGTTTATTATTAGTGTCATAAAGGCAAATACTGCACATTCTCTCTCATGTAGGGACTCTAACTGTACACGATTCATATTTGTTTGAATTGACGTTTGCTCCTAATTTGAGACCAAGACCAAATAAAAAGTTTGGGAGCAGTCAATTATATCTGTTCAGGATATGAGGGCAATGGACATGTGTAGAAAGTGATGAAAGAATAGAGAGGGGAAAATACATCTGGAGCAAACAAAGAGAAAAATAGTGGGAAGGAAAAACATACACCACTGATCCTCTGTCATTATTAATGGGGAGCAATATTTATTGTAGACCCCTGGCTTGAATGCTTTACAGGTAATAGTCAATCATCAAAATATTTGGTTATTATGTCTCTTTTAAAAACAAGTGTGGTCAAAGATGGAAGGATTGGATGTGAACTCTCACATCTGGCACTTGATAGAGATAGGGATAGGCCTGGGTGTTTGACTTAAGTCCTAGTGGCTTTGCTGTCACCACCTTCTCAGTACTCTTCGGAGAGAAGTCAGTCTTCTCACGAGAAACTTGACTGTTCACTGAAGCTGCTTGAGTAGGGCTGTTTACCCCACAGACAGAGTGCCCCCCTAGATCCAGTCATGGTGCGTCTAGGGCTGGGCCCAATGACTTTTACAGAGGCAGTCAGACTGAAAATGGTCAAGAGGTTCTTTCCTTTCAATGAAGGTTATATCTTTCAATCTCCAGGGCTAACAAATGTATGAGCTGGGGAGAGGCTCCGAGGTTAAAGCCTTTGCTTCACAAGCAAAATGACCTGACTGAATTTGGATTCCCAGATTCCATATAAAAGTGCCAGTCAGAAATGGCAGAGGCCTGAAATTCTGGTACTGGAAGGCGGAGCCTGGAAAACCCTAGAGCAAAGCAATAAGGAGTAGAATAATCCAGGATGATTCATGATGTCACCCTTGGACCTCCACAAGCACACACTCTTTTTTATGAAAACGATTTAGCTATTGTGAAATCATATACTGAAATTCTCTCATATTATTAAAAGAAATATAGTACATGCCTCCTTAGCGACATTTCCCTTTATTTCTGTTTAGATCACAATAGAAGTTTGTTTATCCCACTGAACAGGCTGGTGGTCCTCTGAATTTAATTATCTCTCATTGCTAGATGTGTTGTGTTTGGTGAGTAGAAGTGCTGTATATGTTCTCATATACTTATATTTGAGAATCTTTCTCTATATATAACATTGAATTTGAATTTTCACTCAACCTTGTGAAGAAAATAAGCACCTAAACATCACCCTATGTTCCCTTCAATCTCTTCTTATTCTTTTGCTTACATGTTTTAAGGACAAGGAAATAGAACAACAAATAAACTCCCCCAAATTTCCCTCTTGCTTTGAAATGTGGTAGCTGTGAGTATAACTCTTTACTCTGTCCTTCCCAGCTCTGAGAACATAGGAAACTTTCTGAACTATAATTTATCTTCAAAAGAGCTGTGTTGGAAGGATATTTAAGACAATATTTGGAAAGAACATGCATATACACATAGGTGGAACTTAATGAACGATAGCCCACTATATTAAAAAGTGAAAGATCAATGTGCATTTAGGTGTCAGCACTCCACATGTCCAGGCTCCAGCGAACTTCATGGGGCTTGTTTGTCCAAATAAAGCACTGTACTGGGGGAATAAGTCATGACACATCTCCTGATAGTTCCTCCTCAACCTCAACATTTCTTTCTTCCTACATCTTTTTTCCATTTGGTCCTTAACAAGTGTTACCTCCCAAGTGATGGGTGGCTAACACATGATCTATGGACGAGCAGGCTCTCCATTTTGCTAAACACTACATTTTTCCAGAGGAGCCAAGAAAAAACTAGTGTCTTCAGAGAGAGTAATTAATATTAAGACACAGCCATTGCGTCTATCACCTGCATATCCATCAAGCTCTGCAGGGCCAGAGTTCAATTAATTGATGACACCCTGGAGACACCCAAAGCAGTTAGCAAGTCTCTAAATGTGGAAAAAAGATCCAAGCTTAAGATATAGTTTCCCATAAAGTCCCATTGTAGGTTTCCATCTCCTGATTTACCCACCCATGCCAAGCACTGCTATGTTAATAAATACTTTGCTGGAAGGAAGCATGGAAGTCAAATTCTGAAAAGTTGTAATGTGTCAACATGAAGCATTTGTGTCAACATGAACATAACACCTTATCTATGACTGTCAGAAATACTATTTTGTTTAAAGTCCTGTACCACAATCCATTTTTAAAAGGAAACATGCCTTACCTGTGAGGTTTCACGAAGCAATGTCCTTTGCCATTGTGCTTATTGTACTCTTTCGGAAGAGAAGAAAATCATTACTCTACTCTAAACTGTGATTTGCCAACAAGTTGGCCACGTATGATTCATCTGGTGCTGTGGGGGAATGAGTAGCCCAGAGGGGATGCAGTATGACTGTAGTAACACTAAGATGAAGTTATTTTAGTCTCTCGATAAGAAGAGGGGAATCAATGCTGCCCTCTGGCCTTGGTCCAGAATCGCCATCTAAGGATTCTTGGCTGGGATTCTTGGGGAAGTCTATCTAAAAATCTCAACACTTCTGGAATTGAGCCTAGGATAAAATCCCATAGACTGAGTAGCTTAAACAACAAGAATTTAAAAAATGATTAGCATGTATTTTTTTGTGTATGTGTGTTTGCACATGTGTCACAGCATGTATGTAGAAGTCAGAGGACAACTTGTGGAAGCCAGTTCTCTTTTTCCTACTTACCAGTTTAAGGATGAAACTTAGGGAGTCAGGCTTGAGCAGAAAATGTTTTTGTCATGGAGGCATCTTGCTGGACCCAACCACATACTTTCTTTTTTTTCTGAATGAATTTTTATTTAGTTCATTTACGTGATTTGTTTCAAGAAAGCATATGTGTTCAGTATATTCATAACCAAAGCTTCCATCATGCACTTGAATTCTTAGTATATTTTAATCTATTCTTTTAAAGATTATTTATTTTTTAAAATTTTATTTATTATTTTATTATTTTAATTTTTAACTTACCAGCTCGATAGGTACCCCCTCATCTCCCTTCCCCTCCCTGTCGCTGTCCTCCATTGCACTTTCCCCCCTTCCCTCCTCTCACTCTCTCCTTCCCTTCCTCCCTCCTACCCCTCTTCCCCAGAGCATTTATTTACGTGGGCCCAAACCTTCCTCTGCATCCTCTAGACTGAGGGCTCAGGTCTCAGTGGCATAGCCCAGGACTTCTTCTTGGGCTGTCTGCTGGCATAGGAACTCTATCATGACTGTTTAACTCTTGTCTCTAAGGACACTACTACCCAACACCTTCTCCCCTGTGATCAGCGCTAGACTTTGGGGGGATCCCAACTACACACTTGCCAGTCCCCAAATATGACAGGAAATTCTTTCCAACATTTCTAACACGAAGAAGTCCAAGATAAAGTTGTTAAGCAATACTATTCTCAGAAAGGATGCATTTCCTGACTTGTGAACAGCTGCTTTCTAGGAGAGAGAGAGAGAGAGAGAGAGAGAGAGAGAGAGAGAGGGAGGGAAGGAGGTGAGGAAAAGGAAAGAGGACAAGGGAGAGGAAAGGGAAGAGAAGAGAGGAGAGAGGGGGACACTCTAATATCTCTTCCTTTTCTTTTTTTTTTTTTAAGATTTTTTTTAAATTTTTTTTATTATTATTTATTCAACTGTGTGCATGTGTGTGTGTATGTGCGTGCGCGTGTGTGTGTCTGTGTGTGTCTGTTAGTGTAGAACCACGGACGAATTCGCGAACCACCATGGACGCCTCCACCTCCTTCTGCCCCGGGATTCACAGGCTCCGCCCTACCAGGACCAGAAGCGCAGGCCGCCCCCGCTTCCGCCTGGCGTCTATACGTGGGATCTGGGATCCGAACTCAGGACCTTCCGCCTGCAAGGCGGAGGCTTAACCCCTGAGCCACCTCTCCAGCCCCATCTCTTCCTTTTCTTGCTAAGGACAGTAATACAATCTCAGGGACCTCACCTTCATGATCTCATCTGAATTTATTTGTCCCTCAAAGACCCCATCTCCAAATACCATACAGGGAGGCTTAGAGCTTCAACATTCTCTTTGGGTGAGGGGACAAAGCGTTAATCCAGGCTGGAGGCTGTTTTCTCATAGGACATAAAGGATAAAAGATTGTACCTGGAGCTGGAGAGGTGGCTCAGGGGTTAAGCCTCTGCCTTGCAGGCAGAAGGTCCTGAGTTCGGATCCCAGATCCCACGTATAGATGCTAGGCGGAAGCGGGGGCGGCCTGCGCTTCTGGTCCTGGTAGGGCGGAGCCTGTGAATCCCGGGGCAGAAGGAGGTGGAGGCGTCCATGGTGGTTCGCGAGTTTGTCCGTGGTTCTACACATACACAGACACACACACACATACACACACGCACGTGCATGCACATACACCCGCATATGCACACAGTTGAATAAATAATAATAATAATTAAAAAATTTAAAAAAAAAAGATTGTACCTGGCAGTGAGGAAGGAGGAGAGAAAAAAAAAAGGCAACTGGAACTCTTGAACTTATGGTCCAAGAACAAGTTCCTATCACCTCTTTTTGTTCCACTAAAGCAACCAGCCTTGTCAGGCAGGAGCTTCGTAAGATCAACCATGACAACAATGCAATCATTGCCATTCCTGTACCCTGAGAAAAAGTGGAAAGGTTTTCATCTCTGACTCTCCCGTCTTCCAAGCTGCAGGACAGCCGTGGATTGTCTTGTCTCATGGATACTTGGCTTATTGCCCCCTTGCGATGTGGTCCTGAAGCTCTCACCTATGATATGAACTCTTGAGATGAAGGTTAAAGCTCTTCCCTGCTCTATTCTAGTCTCTATTGGAATTAACCAAATGCTCAGATCATAGAAAATGGCTTATGACCAGTTTGTATCATTAGTCTCCCTTATTGGTAGCTAAATGTAGAGTATTTCACTCTCCAATTTGTACTGTAATTATTTAGTTGAGAAGAAAATCTGGCAAAATCATTTTTTTCTGTCATCGGTTTTCGAACTACATCATCCTGTAAACAAAACCAGTTTTTCTAATCCCAAAAAAGTAAACTTAAGTGGGAAAGCATTCAGTGTGCTTCAACTTCCACTGACATGTCTAAATATTTCTATGACTCATAAAGCACAACACTAAACATGGTGTGAGCCAGTTGGATTTGACACCATTCATTTTAGCTGAAGTCTTTCATTTAAGACATTTGAAGAACACCTTTTATAAATTAAAATGATAATGCCACACAACTCTGAGGTTGAGAAGTGAGCCATAAGTTGACTCTTTATAACATAATGAGGGTTCCTTGATGTTCCATTCCACGTCCCCATGCTGGGCACCACTGGACCAAGGCCCCTCAGAAATACAATTTTCATTTACCATCCTTGCATTTTGTGGGTTTACAAAATAAAACCTATTTGCTCATTTTTTCCTTACTAAAAACTGTGAAGCCAGCATATGCAGATTTAGCATACATAATGAATGCTTGTTAAAACAACTTGAAAGGTAGTGCCCCTTCTCCCTGAATCCTTCTAAAATCATGATAGAAGGAGTCATGTGTTGATATTTCTTAAGAAAAAGATCTCCCCACCAATTTACTTGAAAACAGCAGTTTCTAATCAGTGAATATCATGTGGAATAAATTAGGATTGTTGGCCCTGTATGGATTAAACCAAAGTGTTTGCTTAACAAACATATATAAAACTAGAAACACTATGTCTTCCTTGATTCTCCTCCCATGCTTTGCATATATAGTTATTTCCACACTTTAAAGTTCTCATGCAACCAATATTTATTTTGTTCTAAAGTTGAGTTTGTACCATAACATTTCTTTGGGGTTGTGTGGTAGTTTATTCCAGTTTGTTCAAATTTGATATCCATTTTATTCAAACTTCCCTTTCTCCACAACTTTGAGTAGTCTCTTTCCACAGTGACAGAGTTTGGTCATAGGACTTGTTCTTGCCAATGGGACAATGACAGGTATGATATAATCAGAGGTCCTGAATACCAGAGCTTCATCTTTCCTTCTGTTTGGAATCCTGAAAACAAGAAGTCTAAGCCCGTTTCCTGAAGGATGAGAGACCTATGAAGCAGAAATAAGTCTTTGGAAGCATTAGGTCATGAGGGCTTCACTATCCTCATCAAAGAGGCTCTCCAAGCCTCTCTGTCCCTCACAGGTCAGCGAGGTGCCTTCTGTGAGAAGCAGGCACTCCCTGGACCCTAAATCTGCTGGTGATTTGGACTTCTGAGTCTCATGAACTATCATAAATGAGTTTCTCCTATTGATAAGAATGAGCCTGAGGAATTTTGTTATAAAAGTGTGAGAAAACTAGCATAGGCTGTTACACCTGGACCGAGCAAGACTCCTTTGCAAGGAGAAAGCAAAAAGAAAATATATCCTTTTGTTGACAGCAGCCGCAGATCCTGTGAAAATAAAAAAGGAACAAACAGGCTTTGAAAAAGATGAAAAGGTCATAAGAAGGGCAATGTGCTGAGGAGGAAGGGAGGGTGTAAGATCCTTGCCAAAATTAGGGTGTTTTTTTTTTCCTTTTCTGCAATCATTTAAAATTAGTTTAAGATCATTATCCACCTACAAGAGACAGAAGGACAGACCAAAAAAAATCATAGAACTTACTAGCCTTGCAATTTGGGGAACACAAGCCAGGAGTGTGAGGTTTAACTGCTGTATTTCCATTTGTTTCCATTTTAATATAGTGACTCTTGGTTATTTAAGGACCCATGTGAGCATCTTGGCTAGTCACAGATTCTCTCCTGGACAGATTCTTATGCAAGCGTTAACTGATGCTTAAGCCAGCATGCTAGAGGAGGTCCTGAACCAAATCCGATGGCACCAGCCTATTTTAAGAAGCCCAGGAACATTTGTAACTTCTGGCAACAACTGCTCAGATTTGATGTTGGAGATTATGTGAAAACACATTCTTATCACTTTGAAAATACATGGAAGTGGAAAAGAAAGCTTAACTTTTCCACCCAATTAAGAGGAAAAAAAAGTGCTTTGTTGTAAGGCCTCGCAGATGAAGGCAGTATTCTTGTGCTTTGCTAAGGCGATAGGATTTTATGAGACCGAAGATCTCATCATCAGGCTGCTAGTGCCCCAGACGGAGATGCTTGGAGCTGATTCAGAGAGAAATGCCTGGAATGGATCCAAATTCCAAGCTGGGGAAATAGCAGGAATTGCTTTCTCCTGACTATATTCAGTGTTTTTAGCATAAATCAGTTATCAGCCAAAGATCCGTGTAACTTATGTACTAAGGTATTTTCTCTCTGTGAAAAAGAGTGACAAGGGAAAAATGGACTAATCCCTTGCATAAAGCACTGGTATTCAGTGCTCTTTCAGACACACAGTTGTCAATATTCTCACCACCCAAGATGAGATAAGTTAGCATTTCCTAATGGTCTCATAGGCTCAGACCTGGGATGACAGCTGTCACTCATGCACAAAATCTCAAGTCACCTGTGTTATCGGTGTGAATAAAAAATAAGCAAATTCCAAACTCGAAGGGTAGCTTGATGAGTAACAATATTTCAATGTTTCATATGAGGGTGAAATTACCTGGGATTATTCCAAAAACATCTTAGACACTTTCCTTTTCTGGAACAGATTTTTCTCAGTTTTTTTTTTTTTTTTTTTTTTTTTTTAAGCAGCCACTTGCTCTGGGGTCTTTGGCCAGCAGGCAACCTATCTTCTCATTATTCCAAAGTTTAAAAGAAAGTTTCTTCTTCTATTTGTGTGTGTGTGTGTGTGTGTGTGTTTGTGTGTGTGTGTGTGTGTGTGTGTGTGTGTGTGTGTGTGTGTGTGTATCAGAGGGTATTGTATGTGCCTATAGAGGTCTAAGGGCAACTTTGGGAATTTGTTCTGGGATTTCCCAGGCTCTGCTTTCTGGAACCAGAAGTGCAGGCCATCACCATTTGTCATTGGTGTTTTTTAATGTGAGATTCAGGATCTGAACTCAGGTAACCCCTACGTCATCTCTCTAGCCCTCTTCTCTTTTCATTTAAGCTTTTCCTAAGAATCCAAACTCTGGTCTTTTTGCTAAACTAAGAGGTATTAATTATTAGCATCTTAACAAACATGAAGCTTTTTCCCCTCTAACTACTAAGCTAATTTAGATTTCCTTTTCTTAAAATTCGAGAGAAGCCAAAACTAAAGGCTAAGATTTCCAACTGGATTTTAAGGTTAACTTTTTTCAGAAGGTACTTAGAAATGATTTTTGAAAAATCATCTTTGCATGCAGTACTTTCTAGGAGCTCTAGATGTAGACGTTCTTGAGAATCCAAAGAGAGCAGCATCCATATGCACATTTACAAAAAATTCTAAACAACTTCAAAAATGACATCCATCCAGGTTAAAACCCACTAGACACGCTGATGAAACGAGCTGCCATTTCGCTCCCTGATGTCTCCTGCCCTTGCTACAGTGTGATAATTCCGCCTTGTTCCCTCTTGGTGCAGCAGTAAGAAAGGTGTTGTGGCCTCCTTTAAGGAAGAACATCATAGGGTCCAAACTAAAGCAGCTGTTTCCCCCTCTCAATGCTCCATCACAAGCCAAACTACTAAGATGCAAGTAGGGAAGCAATGGATCATACGGTTATAAGGCATATATTTTGACAATTAATAACAAAATATAGGAGACAGCAACTCCTTTGGATTAAATTTCAGTGCTTTCCTGTGCTTGTCCTAATTCCTGGATCTTATCTTCTAGTCTTTTAAAGTTTTGCCATCCCCCTAAAAATTTCCTTTTTATATATTTATTAATCATTTTGAAGTGTTTCTTACCGATAAAAACAAAATTTCCATCCTGGTGTGATATAACTTCAATGGGAGGCAAAATGTGACTGTTTCAACTGTCACCTTGACACTTGATATGTGAGGTGGCCCTTTGGGTACATTTCTAAAAAAGTATTAAGTTAAGACAGACTTCTGGACAAACCTGTAGGAAACTGTCTTAACTGTGTTAGTAACACTGGAAGACTCAGTCCACACTGCCCAGGGCCAGTCCTGGGATGGGGAGATGAAGTGGAGATAGCTAGTCAGCATTACCAGAAAGTTGGCAAAGATAAAAAGCAATACTGGCACTTGCCTGGTCTCTGCTGTGGACATGGTGGGCTACAGTGGTCCATGGATCGCTAGCACTGAGATGGGCACTTTATAATATTTACAGATAGTTTTGTTGAGGATGGGGGAAAAAGGACGTTTACAAAGATGCCCAATGTGAAATAACTGCGAAATGAGAGAACTGGCATTAAACTGTAAGAAATTTGAACCAGAAACTCTCATTTACTTCCTCATTTTAGAAATAATTGTCTAATGCTCAACCTATTCTAAGCAGCCCTGCCACTGAGAAATTCAGTGTTTTTGAGATAAATGGGCAATTACAAGACAATCTGGAAGCGACCAAGGTGCTTCCTGTCTGTTGCTCCCACTGTGTGTGGAGAGCAGACTTGTGTCCCAGACCCTGGTGAGTCTACTTGCCACTGCAAGTATGAGCCCTACTGGCAAGAAAGCAGTGTGACCTTTGTTCCAGAGAGTTCATTTTTCAGTTCATCCCCTCTGCCTCAGTTTTCTTTCCTGAGCATGTGAAAATCTCTCTGTAACAACGCATGCTAACCGACGTTGGCTTTGATGGAAAAGGTGGGCCAGTAGAAATCACACTGGGAAACATTAGCCTTTCACAGCAAGATTCAACCTAGAATGTATAGGAATTTCACTCCGTTCTATAGTTTAAAGACCTCTTTCTCAGAGCAAGGAGTTAATCACTTATTAATATTTGGTGATTTTAGCACTTCCTTCTTCATGTAACCTGTGCAAGTTTTCTTGCTGGGAATGAGCAACCCACATTGACAGACTGCGGCATTCTGCGAGGGCTCTCCCAAAGATGCCCGCTAATTACTGAGTAAATCTGGGTGAAACTCAGCATCCAGACACATCTTAAAATTGCTACTTTTTAAATGTGTTTTTGAATGAATAAGTTCTGCTTTTCAAGACATTTAATACACAATCACCCATTATCCAAATGCATAAATTATTACATTCTTTATTTTAATTGAGTTGTTTCTTTGGTTTTGTGGCTTAGTTTTTAATAAATCTGTACACATGTCTAACATACCTCCAAATGTGTTTTTTTTTTTTTCTTAAACTAACTGCAGTGACATTATCACACTTAGTAATAATAGTTTGTGGATATTATCTTATACCCGGTCTTTAATTAAATTTTCTGAAATGTCCTCAGAATATCTTTTCCCAGAGCATTGGGTTAAGTCAGCAGCGTATCAGTGACTTCACTTGGTGCTGCTGGAGCCAAGGTCTGAAAGTGGCCCACCCCCAGAGGGTCCCTCTGAAACAGCACACCCAGCAGGTTGCTTTTTTTCTGTTACTCTTTTCCCCCCCTTCTTCTACAAACCTTGGGAGCAAATAGGGTGCTACTTTGCCCCATAGCTCTTGCATGTTGCATCTCTGAGGCCGAGTTTTAAAGACAACACCAAGTATTAAATTTGACCACCCTTACGAGATGCCTTGACTCCCTTGCAGCTTTGATGAAAACCAAGGAAGCGAGGAAGGAAGTATGGTGCTCTGCATTTCAGGATGAGGCACAGCAAGGAAGCTCCTTTATGGCAAGATGCACTGAGAGGGCCGAAAGGGCTGGGGTTCTCTTTATTAGACCGTCAAAATAGCTCCATGTCCTGACACCTACTCAGACCTTGCTCTTTCAGGCCAGTGTACAGAGGCCTGAAAGATTTTGGAGTTTGTTTCTCCAAATTTGAATGTTAGCTCTGTACTATCAAATCATTTCACATCCTGGAACTTCAGCATCAGGTCTATAAAATGGATACAACCACACTTACATTAGAGGTTAATTTGTGAGGGTACGATAGAGTTATAATGTGTCCCACCATGACACTGTTTTGGGCTGTAAACAAGGAGACGCTCCCTTCTTCCTTTACCTCTCCCTTCTTCTTAAGGCACTAAAGAAGTAGGAAGTGTTAACATTGTTTTTTTTTTTTTTTTTTTTTACAAACGTGCTTTGTGTTCTTTACTGTGAATAACTTTCTTAGGAGCATATTTTGTCTCCAGTTCTTTTCTCTGAAGTTCCCTAACTGGGTAACATTGATTTGTAAATGGAGACGTCTGTTCCTGGGTTGAGAAGATAATAAATGCAGGCGTGTGGATGGCTTAAACATAATTTACATGCTGGTTTAGCAGGAGGGTCTCCTGAGGCCTCTTCATATCCACACTGGCCAACTGCAGCTTAATCTGACAAGGATAATGTGCAGAATGTAAATATTACCATTTGTTCCATGTCATCTCAGATCAGACACTAATTTGCAAATGTAATTTATCATGTCTAAAGAAAACCAAAATGACAGCTCTTACTAGTATTCACTATTTTTGTGTTAACAATAGTTCATCTATGATTGTTATTGTTTCAGGCAGAAAGTATGTCTCAATATGTTCAGCTGGCAATGGGGGTTTTTACATCACAGGCTTCTTCTGAGTCTTTCCTGTTGTGTCCTGTTGCATGCAGTGCCCTAGGCTGGTCTGTGGACTGCTTGCCCCTAGTCTCCACTCTCCTCAACGGCTGAAGAAAATGCTCTTTCATTATTCCAAGTGCGGAGATCTGTTTTGGAACCAGACTAGGGAGTTACAAGAAGACCAAGAGCCACATTTAATCTAAAGAATACTTTATGTAATTTCTTATTATCACTTGCATTTTGATCCACATGATAAAGGTCAAATAGCTTTTTATACATATTTTAGTATGTATGTTTAAATAAAAAAGTTCTAAAAGCAACATCATTTGTATTCACTGAAGTGATACTGAGCACATATTAAAATTTAAAAAGTTACAAAGAATTACTATATTAACTTTACACTTGTATACAAAAGAACTGTATATATAACTATATATATAAAACATATATTATGTATGAGTATATATAATGAGCACATGTAATTTAGGATAAAAAGATATTCAGGACAGAGTTACTGATGAATTCCTCAGGTAGTTCAAAGGGGCACTTAGGAGCCTTGGGAGTTTTCATGTACTACTTAATATTTTTGTACTATTTTAGTGTCTCATTTTTTTTTCATTTAAATTTCCTGATCCTCGAGGGGAGAGAGCTGAGTGATCCACAGTCCTCTGTTCTCTGTTAACCACGACTGTTGCTAAGTCAAGCTTCTGCACAAATCTGGAGGGCTTTACTGAGTGTCCTTCACAAAGAAAACACAACAGCAAACTTTTGCAGCCACTGGTTAAAGTCATGTGAATTTGTGAATGGCCAATTTGTGACACTAAACCTAAAAGAATCTCCAACTAGTCAGCTAACCAAAAAAGTTCAGACTCTAAACTGTGTCATCTTCCTGAATCACGAAGGACTGTCCACCAAGCAGAACTGTGCATCTACATGAAAGCAGTGTTCACTAGGATTTTGAAAATTGAGTGTGTCCCTGTTTGCTCACAAATTGTTTTATAACTCCCTTTTGTGACTCCGCTTCTATTTTATTCTCTTGATTACCACTATTGTCGTGGGGAGAGTGTGTACCACACCGTTGTGTGGAAGTCAGAGAACTTTATGGAGGTGGTTCCTTCCTTCTGCCTTTGTGCGGGGTCTCAAGAACAGAACCTCAGGTTTTTAGACCTCGACAACAAGTGACTTACCGAGCCATCTCACTGGCCCTTCAGGGGGCTCTTCTCATATTAATAAGATTCTATTTTGGCCAATTTATCAGACTTTTTGCCTTGTCTTTTAACTTTGTAAAGCCACTGCAGTTCATTACCCAGTTAGCTACAGGAATACGAATGTATCGTGTGTGACTGCTGGTGATGGGGAGGTAGATAGAAGCCAGGAAAGAGGGAAGGCTGTCTCTCACAGGCCTGGATGTCTTCATTCAGAATGGAGAGGAGACTTGCCAATCCCAGTAAAACATTCATGACATTTCCTAAGAACTGAAGGATCTTTCTGCCTCATTTCTCACATGGAAAAATAAGGAGAGTCGAGTATTCCCAGCTGGAAGGAATAGGCTTTGTGTTTATCTTTAATTGAAAAAGCCGTGTTCCACTGTGGCACTTGTGGCAGGCCTTGTCTTCTCCCCCCATGAATGGTACAGAGGTAAGAATAGTCCCAGCCTGTGACAACGTTTGTGTCATCTTGATTGGAAAAGCACCCATAGCTGCTTTGATTCAGAAAAGTTGAATTTGCAAGATTTCCTTGACCTTTCTTTACACCAGTCTTGTGATAGACTCTTTTTGTTATTGTCTGATGAGCCAGAGGGAGTTAACAATAATCACAGTATGCATAATAGATCATTAAGTGGTCCAAAGTAACTGATGGAAGAGTTCTCAGTGGAGAATATTGCTCAGGGAGCCACAGCTGATTTTGATATATTGGTGCTAGTTGCTTTCTTTCTTTCTTCTTTCTTTCTTTCTTTCTTTCTTTCTTTCTTTCTTTCTTTCTTTCTTTCTTTCTTTCTTTCTTTCTTTTTCTTTCTTTCTTTCTTTCTTTCTTTCTTTCTTTCTTTCTTTCTTTCTTTCTTTCTTTCTTTCTTTCTTTCTCTTTCTTTCCCTTCCTTCCTTCCTTCCTCCTTCCTTCCTTCCTTCCTTCCTTCCTTCCTTCCTTCTTCCTTCTTCTTTCTTTCTTTCTTTCTTTCTTTCTTTCTCTCTTTCTTTCTCTTTTCTTTAAAATTCCAATCATTTGTGTATACAAAGATCATGCATATGTACATGCCTATTTGTGTGTATGGACACGTGTGTGGAGGCAGGTGCATGTATATGTGTGCATATATGTGCACATGTGTGTGGAGGCCTGAGTTTGATGTTGGGACTCATCCTCAATTGCTATTCCACCTTACTGTTTTGAGGCTGTCCAATGAAACCTAGAACTAACTGGTAGGGCCAGTTTAACTAGCTAGCTTGGTTTCCTACCAGGCTTTACCTGTCAATGCTAAAATTACAGATGGATCACTACACCCACCTGGCATTTTATATGAGATATGGGGACCTGAACTCAGTTCCTTTTGCTTGTGCAGCAGATGCCACTTCACAGTGCAGAGTTTGTTTCTTTACCATGGTGGACTGCATATTCCAGACTCGTGGGGGGGGAGACAGTTGCTAATATTAATGTAACTTGTGTGAAACTTTTGTGAGTCCCTCAGTGACAAGGCTTGGTTTCTGTAATGACCTCAGTATTACAAACATTAACATCATTATTTATATGGTCATGCCTTATACCTTAGAATAGTGAATGAAGTAAATGATAGAACTTTCACCCTCCAGCTCAGACCAGTAACAAAACCCAAAACTCTGTGGTTTCGTAAGTTAAAACATACAGGAGCTGTGGTGAAATGCAGATGGTAGTGAACGGTACAGAAATTATAACCTTGCATTTTTGTCTAATGTAACCTTACCATGCTTTAGGAATGTTTATCTTTCTAACTCTAGTCAAGAGTATTTGTGATTTGTAGATTTGCACAAGATTTGGCCCATCTCACAATGCAAGGGAAAAGAAAATAAGAGGAACCTCACCTCCCTGAGAGACCAGTGAGAGTTTATGGTATGCCCACCAATATAAGTTCATGTTCCAGCGAGGGGCACAGGTACACCCCATTTCAGGAAGCACAGATGGAAATCAGTGGGACACACAAACAAAAATACTTACAAACAAGAGGGAGACTAACTGGAAGCAGCACATTTCCACTGTGAGGATGGGGGGGGATGGGATTCAGTATTGAGAGGTGAAAAATGGCTTAATCTCATTGTTTTCATGGATGAAGTCATAAAACTAAATTAAAAAGGAAGTAATTTCCAAAAATGAGTATTTGTGCTATTTATGCAGAGTCCTCTTTTACCTTATTGAGTGCACACTGTAAATTATCATTTACTGTAAGGAAGAAACTCAGACAGAATTTAAATGACAAAGTCACACTTAAACTTATTCACTTAGTGAGTCAGTGCCTGGTACAATCCAGACTATGACTCGGAATGAAATAACTCAAGCTTTTCAAACTGCAAAATACAGCAGTATTAACATAGACAGAAGACTCTGGGAAAACGTTTGCAGGAAGAGTGAAGAATGAATGCTTAGATCACAGCATAAGACTTTAGAAGGATTGGATTCAAAAACTGATAGAACATGCTGTTAGGTATTGAATCTGACAGCTATGTACACTCTTTCTTTAGTTTAACCAATTCAAGACACCACAGGTCAAGTGAATAACCATGTAATAAGTAGAAGAGTGTTCTATTGTTACTGTAACAAATTACCTCAGCTTTATGGATTAACATAGCACAAAACACAGTCTCGAGCTTTGCAAGCCAGAATTCCTGCACAGATCTTGCAGGAGTATTGACTGGTGTTGGCAGAACTGTGTTTCTTTCTGGAATCTCCAGGGGAGAACCTTTTCCATTGTTCATTTGCTGGCTGGCTGGCTTCATCTTAATACTGTAGGACTGAGATTCTATAAACTAGATGTCTAGGGCTTCAAGGCTATTGCATTCCATAGCTTATGGCCATTGTCCTCACTCCAAAAGCCTACCAGGGCAGGCCAACTCCATCTTACCTGTCCATGTTCCCTTGTCTCTTTTTCCACCACATTTTATGACCAAATGGTTTCCCCATACTTAATAGTTCTGATGAATACACTGGATAATCCAGGATAAATTCCCCATTTAAGCTTATCTGACAAAAGCCTCAGTCACTTTTCCCTTTTGACTCACATTCTAAGGATTAGGTGGAAAAACCTTGGGAGAGTTATTATTCTGTCTTCTACAGGAGGAATAGTGCACATTATTCAATGATTTAGGGTGCTCGCTAAGCTCTGTTTCATTGAAGAGTGCTGAAAGCATGTATCTGAACTTTATCTTTTCTTATCCATTCACTTATTATATTTAAGAGAATAAAAAACCCTCAAAAGTATGTATTTCAAGAAGCAATAGCTTATTTAAATATTGAAGCACAAAAAGTAGGCAGAATTCTTTTGCATATGAGGATGCTTACACATTTAAATGATATATTGTTCAACACTAATGATAATGGCTTTGTATTGATCACTGTGGAGGCTCTTACAAAGACAGCCTTGCATTCACATCACAATGTACTGAAGAAATGAACTGGAAATAAGTGATGATAGTAAAAGAAAGCCCTTCCCACTGTATTTCACAGGAATGGAAATATAAGGAACTATCAAGAATAGAGACTGGAGAAAATTTCATTTTCTCTAAGAAATCAGGATGAATTTGTGGCATCTAGGCCTTGCTAAGCAGCAACAGAGAAGGAAAGAAGTCTTAATGAGGTAAGAGATTGCCAAGTAAAGCTCAGACCTGGGGACCGCTGTGCATCTTTACGTGCTCGGAATTCCTTCAGGCTGAAGTCATGGGCAGAGAAAAATGTTTGCTGGGATTAAGAAAAAATGAAGTGTTATATAGATGTTAAAAAAAATGCTACAGAAAGATTTTAGGGATTTTTTTTAAACTGGGCTTTGGACTTTTACATTGAAAAAATGCAGAGGAGTGAGAGAGACTCCAGGAATGGAACAGTCATGGCAGGCAGAAGCCATGCAGGAAGTCTTAACTAAACTACAGATGCCACAACTATCACAAAGAGAAAGTGGAGCCTTGTGGCCCTAGAATCCACAGGCATGTGCAAGTACTAGAGAGAAAAGTGAGGGAATATGATGGCAAGGACATTCTATGGCTTAGAGCCCAAGCAGCAAGCTCTAGAAGAGATGCCATGGATGGAGGAGGGGAGTCCAGTGGAGGCAAAGGTTGGGTTGCAGAGGCCAATACGGCCACATTGACTTTGACTATAAGTCTGAGAACCTGTCGGAAAACTTAAATGAAGAAGTCCAGTGTAAGAAATCTCATTCTCTCACTGACAAGAAGTTCAAAGGAGAATGTCCATAAGTATGGGGTGAGAAAAATAAAACAGCTGATGGCCAAATAACGTAGATGAGATTCACAGTGGACAGAGGGCACCAGGGACATTCAAGAATGGAAGAATAGAATCTTGACCAAAGTGTTGAGAAGACACTGAAGAGAAAACAAACTTTGCAGCCAATGCTTTCCTCCACATGTATCTGTCACGTCCCTTTACCATAGGTCAGTGTCTTCAGGCCAGGAAATGGTGTAAGTCTAAACTGAAGAATTCTAAGATTATAATTCAACTTTACAAAAAAAAAAAAAGGCACATGCAACATATTGAAAGTATCCTGATGAGTTGTTCAAAATCAATTTGGGTGAGATAGGAGGTTTTCTTTCATGATGTTTCTTTTGCCTTTAAAAAATTCCATTTTAGGGGCTGGAGAGGTGGCTCAGAGGTTAAGCCTCTGCCTTGCAAGTGGAAGGTCCCAAGTTCGGATCCTAGATCCCACCTATAGACGCCGGGCGGAAGTGGGGGCGGCCTAAGTTTCTGGTCCTGGTAGGGTGGAGCCTGTGAATCTCGGGGCAGAGTAAACAAGGAGGAAGTGGAGGCGGTCCATGGTGGTTCCCGAATTCACCCGTGGTTCTACACACACACACACACACACACATAGATACACACACAATTGAATAAAAAAATTTCCATTTTAGTGTTGGGGAGATAGGTTGGCAATGAAAACACTAGCTGTGGAAGCAAAAGTGCTGGACTTCAGATCCCAGATGCCACTTAAAACATTGGGTGGATATGGCAGCTTGCTAGTAATTCTAGCACCGGAACGGGGAGCCTGGGAATCCCTAGAGCAAGCTGGCTAGCCAGACTTGCCCTATAGGCAAGTTGTGGGCTTAATTAGAGACCCAGGCTCAAAAGAATAAGGTGGAAGAGCAACGTGGATGTTTCCTCAAACACATACAAAAACATGCATATGCATACACATACCCCACCCATACATATGAAAATGGAAAAAAAATGATAAAATACCATTTTAAATTTCTAAGAAAAGATAAGTATTGCCAAAGTTTATTTGCATGTTGCCAGTACATTCTAGACAAAACGACTTAAGGGAACAAGGGAGCATTATTTTGGTTTATGATTATCAGTTACACTTTTTAATTCAGCTTGGCAGGAGAGTTCATAGCAACACCAGGGACTGAGAAAACTGTCCACACCATATCCACAGGACTGCTGTGGATGGGCAACCTCACCAAAGCAACCTCACCAAAGAAAACTATCTCTCTGAGTCAGGTCCCTTCATCTTATCTGCCTGCCAGGGAAAAGGCTCACTCACCACGAATTGGGTCTCCTCTCATCGATTGAACAATCTCCTGCAAATTCAGGATGTAACTACTACTAATTCTTTGCAGATATGCCCAGAGCTTGAGTCTCCAACTGCCAAGTTGACACCCATAGTTAACTACTAAAAGTGTACTTTTTGTTTTAGATTGACATTGTAGTAGTAGGAATCGCACCAATACAAATTTCCACTGTACATCTTAGGATTCACACATAGCACTTTTAAACATAAGCCAGTATCTCCATGTGGCCTGCCGGCCCTGACTATTAGCTAACAAGGTTAGAGATCTGCTCACAGCGCAGCATCACAACCCAGACAAAAAACCATTTCCTTGACCGTAGCCAGAGGACAGAGTCCTCACCTGGACCCGGGCTTTCAAGGGATTGGACGGTGCTGCTCTGCAAAGCACCCTTCTGAAATCAGCAAGTATGAAAGGAATGTGCTGGAAGCCCTCCTCTCCTGTTTATCTGGGAGGCCTGGCAGATAGCGTGTTTGACAAGGAAACTCTGACTCTGAAAACTGATGAGATGCCAGTGCTTTCCTGTCTTGCCGAGCCTGCCATGGGTATCTCCTCTTACTCCACTGGGGATTGACTGGTATTTTCACACAGATAACTGCAATCTCAGTGGTGAGGCTGAGCCAGAGAGGGCATTCCAGAAAGGCAAACGATGGTGAAAATGGAAACGGAGGCATCGGATCAACTCCAGCTGCCATTGTCGTAACAAGAGGACAAGCAGGAGCACTGCTTTGGAGAAAGACTGGGAGCTTGTAAGTCCCTAGTTTACACAGAAGAGCAGAAAGAAGGAACTCAGGGCGCGGTCTCTGGCAGCACATTGCCCACTATTTGCTGACACATTTTTCATAGCAGTGATGCACAATGGGAACAATGAACTTGGGTTATGCAAGTCCAGGATGGAAAGAGTTGCCTCTTCACAATTGGACCTCTTTCTATTCAGCCATCTGAATAATGCAACCTAATAGGAAAATTGTATATCACCTTAGCTTTCGGAATAATGCTGAAGCTGCATTGGCTTTTCATATGCAGGTGTGTTTCTGTCTTTAATAACTAAAACCCAGAATAGTCCATGATCATCAGTCCTTACTTACCCCATGCCAACAAAACTTAAAACCTCTCATTGCATTTCCCCCTTGGTTTAAGTTCAGCTCCAAAAAAAACCTCTGCTGCTGAATACCAAGAAGGAAGATGATGCAAGATGTCAGAAAAAAATAATAAGTGCATGATTTAGTAAGTGTGTGTTCAAGTTGCAGCTTCATTTCTCAACTAGGAAGAATTTTAATAGATATTTAGTTTTAAACCTGTTAGGTCAGTGGAAAGCGATGCAATAGCATTGTTTACACAGTGTCAGGAAACAGAAGCACAGACAGGCACTCAAGTGGGACATGGATGCAAATGGCTCAAAGTAGCCCCGTGGGACTACAGAGTAGTCCTTAAAAAGTACCTTAGAGTCAGAGAAAATTCTAATCTTGGGTCATCACAATTATGCTAATAATAAAAAGTCAGCTTTAACTCTGTTGACCATTTGGGATGACTAGTCTGCAGTGTCAGCTCAATAGGATTTAGAATAACCATGGAAACGTGTGGATGGTTGTATCTGCACAGTATTTGCAGGAAAGTTCAAGCAAGGAAAATACACCCTGACAGTGGGTTAGCCCATTCATTGAGCTGCGGTGCAGAAATGAGGAAGGGGGAGTGAATATCACATTAATCTCTTCTTTTTTTTAATTTTTTTTATTTATTCAATTGTGCGTGTGTGCGTATGTACGTGTGTGCGTGCGCGTGTGTCTGTGTGTGTGTAGAACCATGGATGAATTAGGGAACCACCATGGACGCCTCCACTTCCTCTGCCCCGGGATTCACAGGCTCTGCCCTACCAGGACCAGAAACGCAGGCTGCCCCCGCTTCCGCCTGGCGTCTATACGTGGGATCTGGGATCCGAACTCAGGACCTTCTGCCTGCAAGGCAGAGGCTTAACCCTTGAGCCACTTCTCCAGCCCCACATTAATCTCTTCTTGCTTCCGTTCCATAAGTCCAATATGACTGGCCCTCCTGCTCCTGCCATCTGGCCTTCCCTGTCATGATGGACGACATCCTCTTAAACTGTGAGTCTCAGCAACTGAGAAAAATATGGGAAAAATAACCTAACTCCAAGATTGAAGTCATGTTCTTTGTTAATAACTTAGAACAAACAAATGACTGGTTTGGGATTCTCCAAAGTGGGCCTAGCCAACCCCTTCTACATGTCCACAATGGGCATGTCCTCATGTTTTGTTGCCTATGAAAATTACCTTCCAGAATTCCTCGCTTTGTTTGCCATTAACTGATTGGCCAGAGGTGCCTGAAGTTCAATGGTAGGTAAGTTAGCAAATGTTAAAACCCATACATTTCATAGCTCATGTTCTTCTGTCTTAAACAACCTCAGAGAGGCATTTACTTTTTATATACCTTCCTGAGGCATTATATGGAATATTAAAGTTAGGGACAATGTTACTCATCTGAAAGATTTATAGCAAAGACAAAAAGGTGAGTTTAAATCCCTTACAGCATAGCTATTACATTTTTTATTATACCCATTAATTTTCTTATGTTGAATTTCTTTTTGCTTTCACATTTTATTAGAAAAATTCACATTTGTTGTGATTACCTATTTTTGATGCATGGATGAGTTTTATGAGGGTTACTTATAGGAGCTTGGGCAAGGGACTATTTAAAAGAACTTGGGCAACTTACAGTGGCAACACCACTGAAGAAAATGTTTCTTCATTTCCCAGCAACCTCAATATACACAGATCTTCAAGGAAGAATAGGATCGCATGAACCTCCCTCTGCCATTTGTGATGAATCCGTGAGGGCCAGAATTTGTACTGGATTTTCACAAACTGCACCTGTTTCTCAAGGAGACTTGGAGAACATTCTCCTGTTTTCAATGTGATTCTAATATTGTTTTCTAAAAAAAATTCCCAACAAATTAAAAATTTTCTCATTTACCAAGGAAAATAAGAGCATATTTAAGCAAGAAAGAAAATTACAAGATTTTAGTTTATTGTTATTGCTGAATTAAAATGTTTTTAAATTAGCATATATTCATTGTAAAGTGATGGGTTTCATAATGAAATTTTTATTCATATATATCATGTACTTTGCAATATTCATTCTTCATTATCCATTTCTTTTCCTTCTTCCCTTTCCCACTTTTCTTCTTCTTTTAAAATAATCTTTTATTTTCATTGATATAGTTATGAATATATCTGTATATATTCAATCTGCATATATTTCAATATAGTCAATCTATAGATGAAAGAAAACAAGTTCCATTTGTCTTTCTGGGTCTGATTTATTCATTTAACATGTGATGACGTTCAATTTCATTCATTTTCCTGCAAATGAGATCATTTTGTTTCTTTATGGTGGAATAACTTTATATTGTGCACATATCCACTCATCTGTTCATGGACATCGAGGTTGGTTTCATGACCTAGTTGTAGTGAATAATGCTGTGAGAAACATGATGGGTAAGAATCTCTGTGGTGTGCTGACAAAGATTTTTTGGCAGCTTATTCCTTGAGCTATGACAAGGTCATGTAATTCATTTACTTTCTTGAGAAACCTCTGTACCCATTCCATAGTGGCTGCTTGGGCTACATTCCTTTGATCCTACCTCATCTCCAACACTTGTTGTTGCTGTTTGTTTTTAATATAGCCACCATGATAAAAATGAGATGGAATCTCATTGGAGTTTTTTAAATGAGATTTTTCTCTGATGGCTACGGAGGGTGAACTTTTTAAAGGAGATTTTTCTCTGATGGCTGAGGAGGGTGACTTTTTTCATGTATCTATTAGCCATCTGCATTTAATTTCATTTCATTTGTTCCGTTAGCCCATTCGATGATTAAATTATTTGTTTTCTTTGTGTTTCATTTTAGGGTTCTTATATATTACTAAATGTATGACTGGATAATCTTCATTTCATTGTGTAAGGTGTCTCTTCACACCATTAATTGCTCTTTTGAGGTACAAATGCTTTTTAATTTTATGGAATTCAGTTCACCAATTTTGAGTTTTAGTTCCTACAAAATCAAAAGTCCCTGTCAGAAAGTTACTACATAAGCCTGTATTTAAGGTATTTCTTACTATGAGCCCATGTAGCCTAGGTTGGCCTCAAATTTGGAATCCTCCTCCTTAATGCTAGGAGTATAAACATAAACACTATATGACCACAGATTATTCTTATACTTTGTGGATTAATGGACTGATCCAATAATAATAGCAATAATTTCTAATGTATATTGAACATGCTTAAGGTCTCTGTGTATATTGACTAAGAAATTATGTCAGTTAATTCCTACATTGATCATACACTGAGTAACATTATTCTTTTCATTTTATACATGAGGACACTAGGCTTGAGAGGAGACTTGACTGAGAAAATTACAGATCTTGTCTTGAACTGGGTCCCACACAACTTTTTCACTTTTCTTGTTATAGCTGATTCAGAACAAAGTATTTAGGAAATACATATGTGTGTGTGTGTGTGTGTGTGTGTGTGTGTGTGTTTCTTTACATATATATGGATAGTTAAATATATATGACATTTGGTAAGTGAGTTTGGAAGCCTGTTAGTAGGTGAAGAACCTTATTGTTAAAGAAATTAAGATCTTTTCTTCCCCCTCTCCCCTGGGAAAGTAAACAGGAAATATATCTTTTCATGCAACATTTGGATTCTTTCTTTATCATTTTAAGGGTGTAATTTTGTCCTTCTTTGAGCTGGGTAAAGAAATATGTCTGTTAAATTGATTGACAGCTAAGCGGGCAATGGAATAATTCTTCCAGTGCAAGCTGGTCTTTTTCAAGACAACCTCTGCATAATTGTGACAGAAGCAGAGAATCCTTAGCAGTCTTCTTGCTTGTGTGGGTTGATAAAAATATCTTTATTTTTCTGCTTGGAGAGAGTTCCAAATAATATTTTTCTAGGACAGTAGTATTTCCTTTGACTAATTTCCACAGCAGGACCCTACTTTGAAATAGATGTATTTCTGAAAACGTCAAGTATAATCATATTTAGGCTTAGTAACTGGTGTTTGAAGTACAGGATAGTGATGCCCTGTACCTGTTTTTTCTTAAATAATGGAATTTCAAGGACCTTAAATTTGAATAGTTGTTTAGAGCCAGAGAGACAGTTCAGAGAACGAAACTGCTTACCACGCAAACTGCAAGACCCAAGTTTGGATCCTCACAGCCCATGTAAAAACCAGACCCAGTGGTGTGTATCTGTCATCTTCACACTCTTAATGTGAGATAGGAAGCAGATAGGAGGTTTTCCCAGAAATTCACAGACCAGCTAGTCTGATGCACGTATCTCAGCAGCAAATAAGAGACCTTGCCTCAACCAAGCTTGAAGGCACAGCTCAGGTTGTCCTCTGACCTTTAAATAAGGATGCCACGGCACCTGCATACTCTCCACACACAAACCAACACGCCAAGATAAATAAATAAATATTTTGACCAGTACTATTCTCGTAGTTCTGTTTCCTCATCTATGAAGAAAACAAAAAGATGTCTCAAGATTGTGGAAATGTTTCAGTGTACTACAATGTGGTCAGTGTCTAGCCCACAATAGGGGCTTCATGAATGATGGTTCTTATCACTAATAGTAAAATTCACAAAGCTTTGTTTGAGGGACCTAAGATTTTGGGGTTTGGTCTCAGTTCTAGCATCTGTTATGACTGTGACTTCCACTGCTTTATCTGTAAAATGGAAGTAACAATTCCCTTGACTAAAATCACAGGCACTAGGACAAAATACCTTCAGAATAGGTCCGTAGTCCCAATATTAGACTCTCTATCCCTAAAGAGAAATGCAATTCATTTAAATAGCTTAACTTAGAAGCTGGTAGGACCCAGTTGTAGAGCTTGCTTCTGAGCTGTTGTGCATCCCTGTGTTTCTCACTGCTTCTACGGAGTTCAGGCTTTCCTGCCCTTGGGAAAACTCTTTTCTGTTTCTTGTCAGTGGCATTTTTCCCTAAGCCTGCATTTCTTCCAAATTCATCAAGTGTTTCTCCCTGTTACTTACCTGTTTAGGTTTTTCTCCAAGGGGACTAACTTTAAAAAATGACTCCCCACCTCTTAGCCAAGTTCAGAATGATGATTAACCTGTGCCCTCCCCGGCTTATAGGAGTGGGGCTCTCCCAAAACTCATCCTTCCCCATTGATACGCTTGCCCTTCTAACACTCTTCAGCCCTGTGGGTTTACCTTATCTCCCTGGGCACTTTTGCTTCTCTTATCTCTGTCCTATTAACCTTACCTGATGATGTAACTTGTTTTCCTTAGGTTTCCTCCTCTCCTATAAAGACATGAAGACTCACTCTGAATATTTCTCACCTCTTGCATTAGTCTTTGTCAGCCGAATTCTAATCTAACACATTCTCCCTGAAAGTTCATAAGCCAGTCTGGGCTTTTCTCATACTTCTGGATTTTCACTCCTATTTGTAGAGTGTCATGTGATGCTCGCTATCTCTAACTCCTGCTTTCATTGCTGGTTCTTATTTTCTGACATGGGATCATACTATTATCAGATCTTGGTTGAACCATTGATCTGAAATTTGAGCAAATATTTTCTCATTGAACTTGTTAGAATTAGAGATAATTGTGTCTATAGTTTCTGGTCTACCTTGCAGTCAAATCTTGGGCAGGTCACTATGTCTTTATGGCTCATGACAAAATACACAGTGAGACGTGACATTGTTTCTTGTTTCTAGATGTGTGTGCTTCCTGGAAGGCAAAAACGAGGCTCTGGGAGCAATTGTGACACTTTGTAAGATTGCATGAATAATGTCAAGTTTTCTTGCTTAAGGTTAAAAATTATTTTCAAGTCATGAGATAGAGAACTTGGGCCAGAAACTCTATACATATATTTATTTGTATCTATCCTTGATGAAAAACATGCCATGTCTAGTTCTTTAACACATTTGATTCAGCTGAAAAATTATCCCAACTTATGGCTCATGGCTGAGATGAGTGGGAGGAGATAAACAGAATCTTGGCTGGAGGAGTATGTGGGAACTTTTGGGCTAGGTAGTCCCCGAGGTCTCTGCTGCTTCTTTGGTTTCATGAACATAGAATTCATTTGGGGCAGGTTGGAATTTATCTGCAAGCACGCTGTCAACTCTCAGGATCTTGACTGGTGGTTGGAAGCCATGAGGTTTTGTCCTAGAAAAAGGCCAGTTGTGAATCCTCCCTCCCTTTGTCATGGGCCTTGCCTTCATGTGGACAATCCTTGGGAATTTAGTACTCTGTAGTTAAATAGGCAGTTACCTCAAGTACATGTCAACCTCGTTTTTTCCTTTCACTTTCTTCAACCCAGGAAAGCAACTCAGCAAGTCAGTTTTCTTTCTGCAGGCTGAGCTTGATTAGAGTGGACAAGAATTTCATCAGTGACAAGGCAGCTGAGTCTGACGAGTCGTGGTGACTGATGGTTAGTGCTACAGAAAAACTTCTCAGGAAATCTTGAAATGGTCTCATGAAGTCTCAAAATGGTGGAGAAAAGAAATCTTTGATTCATTGGTAGAAAAAAGTGCTGATGGTTCTTATGATACAGCCCACAGGAGTCTTTTCATCCTGGAGTCAAAAAAAAGACGGCAGGGCCGGGGGGAAGATTTCATACTCACTACATCTTATAATTGTAAGAAGCTGGAATAAGTGTCCTGTTACCCATTTACACCCTTATGTTTGCAACATAAAACCAATATCTAAAGGTAAAAGTATGCAAGAAGTCATAGAATGAAAATGATAGAATATTCTCTAGTATAATTTTCAAAAATACTCCTAAACTTAAATGCCATAATATAAAGAAAAATGTTAAAACAGAAAAAGGGGTTTATTCATTTAAATACATATTAAGTACTTATCATCCATTGCTCAGAGGTTGAGCAACGGAAGGCCTTGTGTGAAAGAACCCACAGTTTCACTGAAGAAGTAATACTCACTTGAGCCCTGATGGGGAATAAAGGAATTAGCAAAATAGATTGGGAAGGGAAGGAGAGGGGAAGGGGAGAGGAGAAGGGAGGGCAGGGGAGGAGAGAATAGCATTTCACTTGATAAGAAATTACTGAGAAGTAACAAAAAGAAAACCATTGTGGTTGACATGTGATGGGTTGTGAGAAGAACGCTCAAGATGAGAATTTCAGATGCATTAGAAGCTATGATGTGAGCTCAGTAGAGCTGCCTCATGGTTTACAGACATTATATTGGCTGTTCAAGAGCGAGAGAAGAAGAGAAGCAAAGATTTTGTTTTATGCAGGCTGAGAACACATGCTTGAGGATGAGTAGATGTGGGACAGAGAGGGAAAGCTCACAGTGACCTAGAATTCTTTACTAGATTCTAAGGATGGTATGCCATTTACTGAGATGGGGAATATTGGTGCAGAAGAAAGTGTGGGGATACAATCAAGGTTTTCATATAGATAGTTTGACGACAACAAATAGAACTATAAGATTGTACAGTTGAATAGGGATCTAGATCTCTACAGAGACTTATGGAGGTCACATAGTGTAAGGCATTAATCAACTACCAGAATTGGTTACCTAGGCAGTAGTAAAACCTCTGATCACAGAGATCTTTCTGGAATGGTAAAGTAGTTTGGCAAAGTTGATAATGTATGATAATTAAAGTTAGCTGTAACTATGCTATTTAAGAAATGATACAGTATGGGACATAATTTTTACACAATAGGAAAAGGAATTTAAATTCTGCTTTCTATAGCAGCCAGTTTTCAAACTCTAGGAAAAATCCCCAAATTTCTTTTTATTTATGGCTTATCTTCATTCCACACAGTTTATTTTGCAAGTAGTTCTCAAGTTTGAAAGATGTAGGCTTTTGGGCATCTAGATTGATTCCATTTTTTTTGCCATTGATTAGCAATGCAATGAACATGTGTCTCTGTAATAAGATGTAGTATTCTTTGGGAATATTCAAAGCAGTTGTATAGCTGGATCATATGGCATTTTAATTTTTAACTATTTTAGGAACCTTCGTATTGATTTCCAAAAGGGTTGTACAACCTTGCATTCCAATCAGCAGTGTTAGAGGGTTCCCTTTTGTCTGCACCTCGCCAGCATTTGTTATTTTTACGTTTTGGATTTTTACCATTCTGACTGGAGTGAGATGGTATTTCAGGGTGGTTTAATTTGCATTTTCCTAATGGGTAGGGAAGTGGAGCATCTTTTAAGTTATTTCCAGGTATTTGAATTTCATCCTCATAAAAGTTTCTTTTAGTTCTGGCCCATTTTTTTTTAATTGGGTTGCTTGCCTCATTGTCATTTAATTTTTTGAGTCCTTCATGTACTCTGAACATTAATTCTTATTACATATGTGGAGGGAGAAGATTTTTCTCCTATTCCATGGGTTGCATATTTTTGCTCAATTAGCCATATCTTTTGCCTAATAAAGTTTTTTTTTAATTTCATCAAATCCCGTTCATTTAGTATTGGTCTTATTTCCTGTGCATTTGGGGGGTCCTATTCAGAAAATGCTGACCTAGGCCAATCAGTTAAAGTGTATTCTTTCTTCTAGGATTTTTGTAATCTCTGGTCTAACATTGAGGTCTTTGATCCATTTAGAGTTAATTTTCATGCAGATAGGGATCCAGTTTCATTTTTTTTTTTTATTATTATTTATTCAATTGTGTGTGTGTGTGTGTGTGTGTGTGTGTGTAACCACGGGCGAATTCGGGAACCACCATGGACGCCTCCACCTCCTCCTTGTTTACTCTGCCCAAGGATCCCAGGCTCCACCCTACCAGGACCAGAAGCGCAGGCCGCTCCCCCTTCCGCCTGGCGTCTATACATGGGGTCTAGGATCCGAACTCAGGACCTTCTGCCTGCAAGGCAGAGGTTTAACCCCTGAGCCACCTCTCCAGCCCCCATTGCTGAAGAGGATATCCTTTATCCAACATTTTTTGTTGACATCTCTGTCAAAAATCAGCTGACTGTAGGTGTATGAGTTTATATCTGGGTCTTCAATTCTAATCGATT